>JAYRBT010000114.1:105447706-105500388 GCA_036023395.1 Myiotriccus ornatus
CTTCCCTTCCCTTCCCTTCCCTTCCCTTCCCTTCCCTTCCCTTCCCTTCCCTTCCCTTCCCTTCCCTTCCCTTTTCTTCTGCTGATCTTTAGCTGTTCTACAAATTGGAGTATTTATTGTAGTTATTGAATAATATTCTGGGAGAGGCACCCCTTTAAAAAGACAACAAAATCCTACCACCAATGCAAAGCCAGAGCAAAATAACAGAAATTCCCACCGTTGTGATTTGTTCCCAGTGGTTTCATCTGTCTTCATTAGGAGACCACTGGAGGTGAAGTTCTTGAGAGGCAGATCACCCAAAGAGAGGATCAGCACGAGCTCATCAAAAGGTCCACTTGATAAGAACAGTGTTACACATCTAGTCTTGAAAGGAACACGAGGTTATTTTGGTGCTAGGAGTCAGTGTGTCATTTAACACAGCCAAGTGTCCTCCGAGGACCCCACTGGGAAATCAATGAAATTTTATGAGGTTAGCTGCAGCTTTTGTGTAAACACCATAACCTTTTATGATGGGAAACACAGCCTTTTGCTTTTTATATAAAAACAGCATTGATTAGGTTTTCTTATGTCTTGTGTGGCTGAATTGTTGGTGGCTGTTCAAAGCGTATCAGCTGCAGGTTGAAAGCTTTGAGGTCCAACAGCAGAAAATGTTTTACTTAATCATTTTTTTTTACCTTTAAACTAGAGATTTGGGGATCTTTAAGACACTGCGGTAATGAAATAGATTTTGTTTTATGAGAATTAATTCTTAGATAATTTACAACATAAAAATGCATCATTTCACATTCATTTTTATTATGTTCCAAACATGTACCAGGTAAAAACCAGCTGGTGTAATTTCCAGGCAATTTCCAGGCCAATGCTTGATTTTTATTCTGGGTTGTTTTCCTTCCTTGAGGTTCAGGATCAGTTTCTCTTTTCTGGTGTTTATTTTTGGTGGGATGATTTAATTTACAACGCTCATCAAATCACAACATGTACATTAAAGGTGACTCCAGTCTTCCCTTTGAGGGGGTGCAGCATTTGGATGAGAAATTAGACTATATTTCAAATGCCTTGCAGAAAATATGTATCCATGTGTGTGTTGGCCTGAGATCTAATGGAATTTCAATTATCCCTCACCAGTGTCCCTGGGTGTAACAAGAGGCCTTGCTGACTGTTCTGGGGAATCTCAGTCTCCTCATCTCCCTTAGTAAAGGGGGATTAGCGTCTCTCCCTGGACTGTAGTGGAAGGATAGAATGTGCCCAGTACATTGCTGGGTACCTGCAGTTACGACTGACTTTTGCATGATCTTTCCAAGATTTTCCAAGGCTTGCAAGCTAAAGCCTATGGCCTGTTTCTGTCCATATAGTCAATAAGTTACATGTGATGCCCAGTGATGATAAGGCAAAACACTATATTTAAAACCCGATACTTTTTAAATGGCAGAAATAACAATGAAAGCATTGGAATCTTTGGAAAATTTCACAACCGCTTTAGGAAATGCTTGTGACCTAGGTCGTGGTTACAGTTATACTTCGGATTGGAAAAAATATTCCGGAAAAAATAGCACCGGTGTTCATATAGTGAGAAATAAAACTCACTAAACATCCTTGCCCATCCAGTCCAAACTAAAGCTGCTCCTGGCTGACAGCAGCAGTTCAGAGAAATAAAATTTTATGGACTGTAAATAAAATCAGTGAAACGTTCCTAATGTAGAGGTTATATATTTCTCCCCACTAGCCCCTTATTAAAAGTGGGATAGTCAAGGTCTGTATGTAACCATCTCACTCCTCATCAAAGTGGCTTTTTAATTATACTCCAGACCACTGAGTAAAAACATATCTGCAGATCTCCTGAGGGCATTTTTTTTCCTTAAGAACAGTTTCAGAAACTTTTTTTTTTCTAAGTTTTATCTGATTATTTAGTTAAAAAATTAGAAACCGAGCCTTTTATTTATCCACTGTCCAGAACCTGCAGCTGCAGGACAAGCCATCTTCCCTGTGCCGCCCCGGGCGTAACCTCAGCTCTGACCTGCAGGGACCCCACTTACCAGAGGCGAGTGGTGAGCAATGTTCTACTGCTGCTCCCCTGGCCTCTTCCCTGGGCAGAAACCAGTGTTTTATGAGACAGTTGCACAGCAGTGAGACACAAAGCTGAGGCCACCACGTAAATACTGGCTCTGGCCACAAAGGTGGAAAACCAACACTTTATCACCAAGCCACCCAAGTCCTGGGTGTGATTCCCAGTCATTTAAGAACAAGCATAAAAATCTACAGGCCAAATTCTTCCCCAGGTCAGTGTCCAGCAGGCTCACTGCCTCAGCTTTTCTCCCCTCCAAGGAGTTGCAAAGAGTGCAAGCCAGCGGAGAATCTGATGGACTTTATTTCTTTTCATTTACCCCACAGAGTTCTCCTTTGCCCAAGAAATTAATTTCTTCTCTGCTTTAAAAAATCCACTTACCTGTCAAACTTTCCCTCCAGTTATACCACAGAACTGAAATAACATTTTAAAAACCTCAGCATAAGATCCTGTGCTGTTGAATAATTTAGACATTTAGAAGCTGGTTAATTTTTAGGATCTTAGCAAAACCATACATGGTTGCTTTAAATAGCAATGAAAGGCTGATTCAAGCCATTAAATTTTATGTTGTGTGTAATGTTGTAATTGATGTCAAGCCTTTCCCTTATTCTTCACGCTGACATTGGGCAGTCTCCTAAATGCTTAAAGTGCAGTTACAAGAGTCCAGACCAACTAAAGTACCAAGAAATGCATGGCAGACACGGGAATTTATTGCTAAGAACAGAAAGATTCAAATGTTAAATAATTAAGTGTGAGCCAAATTTTGTCAGTTTCTTTCTCATCTATTTATTTTGGGGGATAATTGGGTGCATTAAGTATTTTGCTGCAACCCGTTTCTTCTGTGTATGCATATAAAACTTTATTACCCTTGTAAAGAGCATGCTGTGAATTCTGATGCTTCTGTGTGTTTGGGAGCGTATAATTATTCTCTTTGCAGGAAAACACTTTTACCTACATCCTAAACTGAGCAAACTGGCTTCCAAAGCAGCAGCTGCTCGAAAGCATGTGCTTGGCTTCGAGCATCCCTGAGGAAGAAATGCAAATTCAGCTCCAAATTGAATAAGAAGGCTTCTCTTCTTCCAGCAGATTTCAGTACAGTGCTTTGCCTCACCTTTGCTATTTCCCTGATAATTCTTAAGCAGTTTAAGAAAACTGGTAATGGTTTAAGGCCTTTATTCTAGCAACACTAAAATGAGCTGAGTAACCTCATTCATGCAAGAGCAATGCCTGAGGTCAGCAAACCCAGTTCCATACAAAGATACGGACATGTCACTGTCAAATGAGGAGAAAAATCAAGGGAATATGGAGAAGTCTCTTTTTGCTAGACCATGTTGCTGTAGGGTTTGCTACACACTTGCAAACAGAAACGGTGCCTTGTCACAAGTCACACTAGCGAGGACCTTTCCCAGCAGGCAATTTGCATGAGACCACCCTGTTTTGAAGGATGAGGAGGTTTGCTAGCACAGAGATGCGCAGCTCTCAAAGATGGTCCCACAATTATGTAGGTTGCTGCTTTAGGGGTACCCAAGTAGGTTCTTCTGGTCATTGCATCTCAGAGATGCAGCAATCCAGTCCCCAGATTTATATATAGCCCTGAAAAAAAGAGTAAATAGAAGATAAAAGGTAGAAATGGTCTTCGTGCAGCTAAAGCATTGGTGTGAGATGCTAAAAGTGAGTGGGACTCAGACCTTAAACTGGGGATATTGTCTGTTTGTTCTCATGGTCTTTGCTGCCTGCGGGAGCAGACATGAAGTTGATTTCCTAGATTTAATCCCCCTATGGACTGCAAACTGAGAAAAAAAATGCAGCTGGAAACAACCACGGCATGCTGAAAGAGGAAGAGAACAACCTTTCAGTGATTATGGTGCACATTTAATCCAAAATCTATCCTCCAAAGGGAAGATTTCTTTCCTTTAATGGCCTATACTTCTAGACATATGAACATGCCTGGAGAGGGTAAAAAGAGGATTTTGGATTCAAAGTGACAAGCCTGCTTTGACAGATTAATTCCCATGCAGAGGTCCTCTCTTTCACTGTGAGACAAGAACCTCTCCTGGAGAAGAGAAATTCATCTCACCCATCATCAGCTACCTAAAGCACAGGATTGTCCTCCCACCTGGCAACTTCAATTCCCTTTACAGCCAGTGGCACATCTAGAGGGCCAGTGGCTTGACTTGTCCTATCCTGCGACATGTCAGGCAGATTGTATCATCCTCTGGATATATATGTCAGCTCCTGTCCTGGAAGTTACAACAATCATTGCTGAGATACCAGACTAGTGTAACACCATGTCTTTTATTTTAAATAAAAGAGTACACAATGTACAGACTCTGTCCTACAAATCCTTGCATTCAAGAGAAATCTTTCCTTTGCAGCCAAGGGAGCTATTCTGAGATAACTGGAGAACTCACATGAGTAGGGGATCTGTACAAGGGCACAACACACTGTCTTCTATCTTAGCCATACAGATCTGTCCATTTTAAATTGGTCCATATCATGACCTTGAACCTTGACACAAAAATGTGAGTTCCAGGCACTCCTGACTACTGCAAAGAGAGGCCAATTATTTCTAATGCTGCTACTTGCCAGATTTCATCTCACTGCAAGAACTGCAGCTTGTGTTTCCTGGAATAGATTCCACTCATTTTCTTTTTATGCCAAAATAATTCACTCCTGATTCCATAATTCTTTTGAAGAATTAATAAATATCTATAGGCAGAACAGGGCAGTTCCTTCTTGAATAGCACGGAAATCCTAAAATGCCAAACCAGCAGGATGGTCACCTCTTCCGATCTTTAATTTCATCCTAAGCAGATCTGATTTGTTGAAGGAAGTAACAGTTTACACACTGCAAAAATAAATGGTGCAGCAGGCACTCATACACAGTAGGAGGTGTGAAAAATGGAGGGGAAGGGGAAAAGGAGACTGATGGAAACAATCAGCTAATGCAGAATGAAAGCCTTTTTCTCTCTCCAAGTGGAACTAATAGGAACATCAAATATGTTAAACTAAAACAGAAACATGAAATTGTTTTCCTCTTTTTATTTAAGAACCTTTTCTTTTCAGAAGTGGTCACACATATATGTGGAAGGAAAAAAAAAAATTCCTCTAAGCACAAAACAGTTTCAAATGCCTGATTTTGAAAAAATTATTTTTGTTCGCCTATGTATCACGTGTCAGCTTAGAGCAAAGAGCCTTGGGGATGGCTGTAGATGGTCCATACTCAGGGTACATTCCCAAAGGTGCTGGGGGCCAACCAATATCTTGCCAAGCCAAGCACTGATCAGCAGAGTAGGACTTAGTGAATCAATGCTTGGGAACATCCCCCAGGCCTTCAGGAGGCAGAGGCAGCAACTTCCAGTGACCTCAGTGGGTATGTTTGATGTTTTATTCCATTGTAGGTAAAGCTGCAAGAAAACACAAGCAACATCTGGTCCTGCCAAGCATGTGACAACAGGAATGGGCAGAAAAATACCAGTTTAACATTCATCTCATACTGCCCATAAATAATGCTGTCAGACTATCTAGCCATCTGCAATTAAACTCAATATTTCAAAGGTGTTTTTTCTTTATCAGAAAAACCTTTAGACGTCAGAAATCATTTCATCAATAGCATTGTTTAGAAACAAAGATTTTCTCAGTAGGGCAAGGGCAAATTCCTGAAGGAAGCATCTTTGTCTCAGAGGTTAAAAGAGTAATGTAAAGAAAAGGAACAGTGAGTGACATACTAGCCCAGTTTGATTTAAAAACACCCAAATTAATGTTAATGTCAGAGGGTTAAATTATAGATATTTATTCATGATGTTATCAAAATTTCCTATAGGCTAAAAGAAACACAGAACCAATTTCTTCCAAAAATGTCACACAGAACAAAACCCTGTTCCCTCCAATGAATGCAATTTAATGGCTTATCCTATAGCAACCTAACAGCAATCATCATGCTCACTGTCAGTGTTCATCCTTCTAGAGGAGACTAGGGGATGCAGCAGCTTTACTAGGCTCAGCCTACATCAGCCTCCAGGGCTCTTGCATAAGCCCGGCATTAGTCCAGACCCTGTTTGGGGGCTTTCCAGTCCTACACATCTTTTGAAACTCTCACATTTAGTCAATCCACATTTTAGATCTCAAAGCTGAAGAACACAAGAGGTAAGGGAGGATGGTGGCATAACCACTGTCAGGCCCTCTGCAAGGCTCTGTCACTACCATTATCTAAACACACACTGAAGGACTTGGCAGTGCTTCCAAGTGCAGCTCTGCTTCCTCTGGAGCTCCTGTCACTGGTACAAAAATAAAGATCTTATCTGTGATGGTACATGACAGTGATCCCATGCCCTGAAACTTGGTTGTCTGTATCATTACTTTGCTTAAAGAGTGCTTGCAAATTATTCACAGGAATCACTGACTATTTAGCGCAGTACGGCGACCATTCTCAATGGGGAATTTGAATGCAGAATCCTGCTTTGAAAGGTGAGTGTTTAACAGTATGAACACAGCCAAACTGAGTCACTTAAACTCAGAGCCATGTAACAGGCCCCAGCACTGCTTACTGGTGCAGATGTAGCCAATGGACCATGCCTTGCATGGATGTGGACTACTTGGAGCAGTGTAAGAGCTGTCCCAGTGCCTGCAAGCATTGCTGTTCTGGCTTGTCATTATTAATTTTCTTTGTGCCACAAAAAGATCTAAGGTAATGCACCAGTTTTCCTGTTCTCAATAGGATAGAACAACTGGTGATGGACCTGATGTGGCTAAATCTGGAACCAGGAATGCAAGACAGTACACTACAGAGATTTGATCCAATCAGATTCAAAGCAGGTCAAAGAAGCAGAGAGGTGATTCAGTCCCTATATTAAACCTCAATAAACAGAATGAAAACACTTTAGCCATTCAAGATTACTTTTTCTTCACATATTAACTGATTCACCTAAATCTATTATGACATCAGTTTGGAAAACTAACAAAGTGCACTGCAGGCACTCTGCATGTGAGCTGACCCATTGCAAGGCATGCAAATTTAAACCTGGAGTAAAGTAATTTTCTTTATTCAGAGCTCATATGTATATTTGGGAAACAAATTATGAATAAGAGAGAAAATTCCTTAAAGCAAGGTCTACGTCTAGCCAGCTGGGGACCAATTCCATAAATTATCACCTCTGCCTATTTTTGTATTGTTAGATGGGCAAAAAATAAACATCTCATGGAAATGAAAATCAATTCATAAGTTAGGGTAGCTACAGTTAAAATAAAAAGCAATTCCAAGATGAGCTGATGCTTTTGGGGTAAATAGTTCTCTAATTTAAAAATATAAAACAAAATTCTTTTTGTAGTTATTTTCATTCTGCATTTTCCTACTATAAAACAAGGATAAATAGAAGTCTGATTGTAATACAAGTGTATATTTGGCATGGCTTATTCTTCGTACCTACCCATTATCCTTATCTAATTACTTAAGTTTTCTTGTGAAGTCCTTCAGTGTAAACAAACTGTGTTAGTGTCCTTTAGCTATGGGCTTCAAAAGACCTACAATTACAAATTTTATTGCTCAGCATTACAAGATGATAGTATCTTTAGAGAAGGTGACAGTGAGTTAACAGATAGGTCCCCAAGGGCAACTGGCCCAGACCTACAGGCTCCCTTCTCCAAACAGAGAAACAGGCACAATTAGGAACTTTCAAAATGATAAATCTCTTTCCTTCATTCACCAAGCCTAACGTGGTTGAGTGGACTGTCTTTCATTCACATTTTGCTACTAATTAACTCATAACATTTGGCTTTGTCTCATAAGAATCCATAGCTCTTTACATGCCATCTCACATGAGAGAAAGTCACACAAATAATGTCAGAAAAACCAATCACAAAATTAATTACTTTGCAACTGTCTTTTGGCAAGCTGTTACGAGGTAGGGCGTATTCGTTTCAGGTACACATTTGTTTTAGGCTCAGAATAGCAGAATTAGCAGTAGCAAGAGACAAAATAATTGCCAGAAGCCTTAGAGGGGCATAAAGTTCTATTTCTAACCCACCACTATGACATCTGATCATTGAAAAAGATATTAGAAAAAGCAGCACAGGCATATAAGTTACTAGCTGCTTGGGTTTTTTTAATAAAACTGGAATTTTCATTTTTCAAAAATATATGTAAACTGAGATGTGGACATTTGGACCTAGATCTCTTTAGGATCTGTGTGGGAGTCAGCTTTTATATAGGGGTAGCAATTGCATTCCATAAACGAATAAAACAGCTGCAAACATATTCAGGAGACCAGAGTTTTTCACTTAGGTCCTTCGCCACTTTGAACATCTCTTGGATCCAACCTCAGCTTTGTCTTGAAGTTTATTAACACATTTTTGAAATTAATGTATTTTATCTTCTTTATTTAATTTTCCTCTTCACCTCATGAAATAACACAGGATTAATACAGTAGGTATTTCCCTACTTGTTATATTCACTGTTCCCTAAATAGAAAGATGATTTGTCTCCCAGTTCGTGCAATAAATATCATTGCTTAAAGAAAGCTTAATTCTTGATTTCTAGAATTGAAAAAGAATCAAAAGCACAAGATTTGGATCCACGGGACCACTATTTATGAGCAGGGTCAGTAATTTACAGTTCAAAATTTTCTTCCAGTGAGCTGGTTTCTTACAGTTTAGAGATTATAAGTAACTGAAAGTAGTCAAGCAATTTTATACCTGACTTCTGTAGATTTTGACAGTTTCAAATTTTAAAAAATACAGACTTCTACAGCTGTTTTTCTTATGATTTACCGATGTCACAGAAGTTCAACTCCGATCCAGCCATAACAGAATTTTCACCAAACTGTCGTAAGGTTGCCCATCACTATTTCAGGCAGAGAGCAAATAGTATGTGTGATGCTTTTGGCACCTGCAGGCATAGCACCATAACTAAGAGAAAGACATCTGTTTCTGTTATGGTGGAAGGATGTTTACTTTATGGCAAATTTGCAAGTTCTGCAGAGCAGAGGCCCTGTATTGGTAAAGTAAGTCATCATTTAGTTTGTTTAGCACTGAACACTTACAAGGGGCCACCTTGTTCAGTAATCTGGAAGCCAGAAAATGTTGTGGATCTTGGCTTCCCAACAGGCTGAGCGATTGAGCAGAATTTCTGGCCAGAGAGCAGAATCCATCTTCTTCATTTTTGACAGCAGTGACTTTGGTAAATTGCAGGGGAAGAAGAGGTCTCTGCCTCCAGTAGCTCTGCACTTGATTTTGTCAGGTGCTTTAAAAACAGATCTGTGTGGCAAACTCAGTTTCCACAGTTTAGAAGTTCCAAGGTCAACAAACTGATGAACATGGAAAGTATCTTACACTTCCACTCTGAGAGTAACTATTCAAAGTCGAGGTTTAAGTAATAGGTGTGGGGAGAAGGGAAGCTCAGGCTGCTGGACATAGGAGGGGAAGGGAGAAAAACAAAAGCAATTAGTGCTGATATCACATCAGCAAGCAATTTGAGTGCAGAAATCAAATGGAACGAAAAGCTGGAGAAAGAGTTAAAATTAAAACAAACAAAAAAAATCAGATGTTCATCAGAACTCATTACACAGTGTTTGTACTAAAGCAGAAATATTTAGCAACAACAGAGACCTCCCTCTGAGCTGAAAAAAAGAAGTGTTTGAATATGAATCAAGTATGTATATGTATATGAATCACAGCAAATACATCTGGAAGAAACCTCCAGAGATGTTTTAGTCCTCCTCCCTATCCAGTGCTGACAAAGTTTAACCTGTGTCATTATAAATAGTTGCATTTTAATTGTTCTTCAACTCTTCGGCATCCCCAGGGTTTAATTTCTTTGTACGTAACACCTTTACATTAAAACTTACTAGCTTTAATTTAAGCTCATATTCCTTGTGCTATCCCAAATGACATTGAAAAAAGTTTATTCTGTTTTTCTTGTAGTAATTTTATAACTATCTGTAACCTATTTTCATGTGTCCTCTGAGGCATCTCTTCTCTGTGTTAAGACAAACACAAGTTTTCCATCAGATGTGCTTCCAAACCTCTACCTACTCTACTGTTACCCTCAGGACTTTCTCTGACAGCCTCTCATCTTTCTTAAATGTGGCCTGAACTAGGTACAGTACTTCAATGGATGCTCCACAGATTCCAAGTAGAAAGAAAAAATTTCTTTATATATCTTATATTCCCATTCTTGTATCATTATGTTTGAAAATAGGACTGATGGACTTGGCAGTGCTGGATCAATGGTTGAACTCAATGATCTTAGAGATATTTTCCAACCTTAATGATTCTATGCTTATATTCTGTATTTCCTGTATTTTTGTTGTTGTTTCCTTCAGACAGCCTGACACTGCTCAGTAGTTTGAAATACAGAAAGATTTTCTTAAAAATCAAATCTCACAAGTCAATTTTAAGTGCAGTGGGTTGCGATATTTTTATTTTAAGCCCTTGGAATGACTGTAGTTGTGAAAGGTTCAGTTCCCCACATCAGCATGTGCCAGAGTGGATCAAACAGCTTTGAAACATTCTGCATATTTACAGTCTGCCTGAGAAAGAGCTTGGTCCTCAGTTTAGGTAAATGCAACCTCACTCTGAGCCAGAATTACTGATTTCTGCTCTCACTGCAAGAACTTCCCATTTCAAAATACTAAAAATACAGCATGCCCTAGGAATATATCTCCTATTTCCACTGAGAAACTCTCCATCTATGGTTTTCTGTAAAATTCAATCTCTGTCATTACTGCCAGAAAAATTTCTGAAATCCCACTGACAGCCTCTTTACCTTGCCTAAACTGTGAAAAGAATCTGAGGTGTGATGATGTTCTTCCAGAGCTTTTACATTACAGTTATATTACAGAAATACTGTTTTTAAAAACACTTTAAAAAAAAAAAAAAAAAGAAAGGAAAACTTGTTAGTTAAGAGACAGGAAAGCTAATGAACTGCAGTTTGAGTTAAATATTAATGCAGATTTTCTATGAGAAGCCTAAATGCCTTTACACAGGTTCACAGACTATTCACAGCTGAACTAACATCTGTAAAAGGAAAGTTAGAACTGGACAAGGGAATCACTGATATATTCACAGTCTGTTGAAAACAATAATGATGACACTGATGGAATTATTGTTGACAGAGTATTTCAAACTAAACACTACTGCTGAAGAGAATCAAGAAAAATACTAATACCAGGCCTTTAAGTGCACTTTTCATCAATAGTACTCAGAGACCAATGCCTCTTCTAGATAAGGAAACTGAGACACCTTGAGAAAAATAATTTCCCCAAAGTCTTGCGGCTGATGACGGAGACAGGAATAGAAAAGAGTCCTCCTAAGTCTGAGTCTGGTGCTCTAGTCATTGACTTATTTACTTGTCTTAAAATTAAGCAGGTAAAATACTTATACCATTAAAGCTCAAGGATTTTTTCAGAATAAACTCCCCATTAGATCAGAATACGTGCACTTCATGCTCATGCATCCATCTTTAAAATGGGATTTAAGAGGGCAAGAGGTCTGTAAAATGGGAATTATTGAATTGTTCTAACTGTTGAAGAACAAAACCTACCAACAATGTTCCACTTCATTGATTCCTCTGCATGCACACTCTTTTAGTGTTGTTCAAGGGTAGGAGAGAAGGATGTGAAAAGAACAACTTATGTTAATATCTGATCATAATGGATTTCAGTCTGAGTAAGAAAAGTTTTGGTGCATGGAAAGGCTCAGTAGAGTAAAGGTCAACCCTGGAAGGAAAACTGAAGATGTCAGGGTTATAAGGAAGATGGATTCTAGATAGAGAATGTCTTTCTGTCTGATACATCTTGTGTATAATGCAACATTATCAGCATTACTGCTATGAAAATCTTTTATGTATTGTCTTCAATAGAATTAGCATCCTTGCTAGAGATCAAAATTTTGTCTTATGGATATGTATTGCTAGTCTTGACCTCCCATTTTCTGCTAATGATACACAGCGGGACAACACTGGGCTATAATCCCCACCACTGAAAACCCCTGAAATTCCTCACTCTATGAGCTGTATTAGTTTTGCTGTTTGAGAATCTGGGTTGTTGAGAAAAATCTGCAGTTGGTAGTACGACAGTGGTGGAAGTAACTCTTCATTCATCTAGATCAATCTTCTGCCCTGAAGACCTATGTCTTTTCTATTTCTGGCAATTTCTCTTCTTTCATAGTTCCAGTTACAGAGACCCCATAACCTGGCTTGTTATCCTTTTTTTTTTTTTTTTTTTTTTTCAGTTTTTCATGGTTCTTTGCATATCAGGAAAAACATGCAGCAATCTTCTCTGTCATATAGCCCCACTCTTTTCCTGTTTATCACTGGCACAAGAAGCAAATTTTCCCACTCTCTCTTGTGTCAGTCTCATATATAATTCATGTCCCCTGGTTATCTCTTCACTGTTCTAACAACCATAGATGATACAACTTTTCCTGACAAACTATATTTTCTACATTTCGAAGTATTTTTCTTTCTGTTTTTTACACTCTTTGTTTTTTACCAGCCCATATCCTTCTTGACCTAGATATGGACTTCCTGACAGGGTCTTGGCAATATTGGACTTCTTCATTTCCACTGCTCACACTTCCCAGTATGCTGATCTCACAGTAGCATCACATTAACTTATGTGCAGCTTGAGAACCTCTAAAGTCTCCAAAGCTGCCTACCTCCCATCCCCCAAATCTATTTTACTGCAAAAGTCCTATTTAGGCAAATGTGCCCTATTTGATATCTACACAATAGAATATTCTGAACTAAGTTCATTTGTTCCAGTTAAATAACATGGAGGGCTTATCCTGTTTTCTTCAACTTGTTTCATAGAATCACTGAATCATTAAGATTGGAAAATAGCTCTAAGGTCATTGAGTCCAGCTGTTAGTCCAGCACCACTGTGTTCACAGATAAGAAATATCTCCAAGTGCCACATCCACATGCCATCCACATACTGCCAGGTATGATGATTCCACCTCTTCCCTGGCCAGCTTGTTCCAATACACGACCACCCTTTCAGTGAAGAAGTTTTTCCTAATATCTAATCTAAACATCCCTAGTGCAATTTGAGGCCATTTCCAATTTATCAATATTATTTTGAATTAAAATCTTGCTCTCCAGACTGTTAACAGTGATGGTCATTTGGGTGCCTGCTGCATACAAACTGTTAAACATTTTGGCCTAATTAACATCACAATCAATAGCTGTTCAGCAACATATGACATGACTTCAGTTAAAATGTTTATCCTTTAGCTGTCACCCCGGAGGGACATAAATGTCATGCAGATCTCCTACAGGCTCTGCACCATATCTGTCAGCTGCACCTGTATGTCTTGGATTCTCTGAAACCTCTGAAAATTTCTCTTTGGGTAACTGAGTAAAGCCACCACTGACTGCTCTGCTGGGTCACTCTATTGACCTCTGGCTTCTCTGATCACAATAAGGCACTAAGATATCTAATGAGCATACAGACTGATACACAGAAGCATTAATACAGATCTTCACCTTAAACTGAATTGACCCAGTTGGGCCTTTTGTTGTACATCTTACTGTTCAAAAAACTTACCCGCCCATGTTTCCTCTTTCTTTCATTTCTAATTTTCATTCTCTACCTTCTTCTTTACCCTCCTTGTATCTTTTTGGCTTGGATACAGTTAATTTTCTTCACAGTATATTATATGGTGCCATGTTTTGGATTTGTGCTGAATATAGTATTGAAAACGTAGCGATGTTTTAGTTATTGCTGATCAGTGCTTGTACAGCCTCAATGCCTGTTCTTGCTCCTCACCTCATCCCACCAGCGAGGAGGTTGGGGGTGCACAATGAGTTGGGAGGGGACACAGTGGGACAGCTGACTTAAACGGACTCAAGAGATATCCCAAATCATGACATCCTGCTCAGCAATAAAAACTGAGGGAAGAATGAGCAAAGAGAGGATATTCAGAGGGATGATGTTTGTCTACCCAAGGCCTGCCTTCCTGAGGGTGGTTGAACAGCTGCCTGCCAGTGGGAAGTAGTGAATTATTTCCTTATTTTGCTTTGCTTGTGCAAGTGGCTTTTCCCTTACCTATTAAACTGTGTTTATCTCATGAGTTTTCCCACCTTTACCCTTCTGACTCTTTCCCTCATCCTGCTGGGAGGAGGGGTGAGAAAGTGGCTATGTGGGGCTGAGCTGCCTGCTAGGGTTAAACCATCACACTTTTTTCCACCACAAGCTTGTATTTTTTCCAAACTTCCTGAGGAAGGAGAGGTTCTGGCAGCTGTGGACATTAGCTTCCCTGTCCCACCCTCCTTCCAGTCAGAGCATCAGCAGTGCCCACAGGTACCCATGACAGGCTTAGGGAACTGCATTGCTTGATGGCTTACTTTGGAAAATCCCTTGCGCCTCCCCTCTTTATGTCAACCATTGGTCCCTGAGGTGTCACAGTTTTTATATGTTTTGCTTTCCTTATATTTCTCCCTTTTTCACAGAGAGAGATTTGGGAGATTTTGTCAGGGTTCTACCCAAACATGAGAAGCCACTTTACAACAGTGGCAAATAAAAAGCACACTGATACTGACTCAGCATTTTCAAACCATCATGGCAGCTGGAATCACAAGTGTCCCAAGAGGAAAAATATGTAGTAACAGGGAGATGCTTTTTGGCTAAAGAGCCATCTGTAAGAAGAGCTGGGCTGCTGATGCCTATTTTCCTTTTAAAATAAGGTAAAAAATCCAGCACAGAATAAAAATAAATAAAAAAAAATAATTAGGAAAAAAAAAAAGAGGCTGTCAGTGTCAAAAAATTCAGGGGTGCCAACTTCAATTTGGATGATCTTTCATTTCTTTGGCTCACTAAATGACAGCAATAGTGGGGTTTTCCAAATTTCAATAACATAATTTTTACAGCAGGTTCACACATAAAGAAAATACAAACAGATGGTAAGTAACATGGTAAGTAACAATCTGGCCAACATACAGGCAAGGGAGTTCTCCCACATTTAAATTCAGAAAGATTTTAAGCTTACAGTGGTGAGACAGTAAACAGGCGGGGTCACAGGCAGAGAAAGGAGGAAGAACAATCTGCTTGCTGGGACATACTGAAGCTCAGCCATAAAAGTGAGGGTTTCACATCAGGGTGACAGCTTAGAATGGGTCTGAGAATAAGTCCTGAAGTTATGCTGATACAGGAACCTCTTCCTTTCTTTGCCACAGATGAAATCTGTGATCTATTCAAGCTATTCAGCCTCTCCAAATCTGACTCTCCCTGAGTAAACTGAGACTAGCTCTTAGTCCCTTCAGTAAAGTGCTTTAAGAGCTACGGATTGGAAGTGATGCTTGCACAACACTGGCCAAATGCTGGTTCCTTTCAAACTCATGGCAAAATTCCTCTGGGCCTCTTTGGCTCTGTCGATATTAATAAATTAAATGTGCCCAGTGCCATTCTCTGGTGCTGCAGCCAGCTGGCAGGGAACTGCTTGCATCTATATTACTAAGCTTTTTTACTCTCTTAAATAGGGTGGTCATATCCAAACTGTTTGCTGAGAAAGGCTTGTGCAAGCTCCTAAACTGTTCCCAGGAATTGTGCACTGTGTGCAGGGTGCCATCTGGCACCAGCCCAAACTATACCAGGGTCCCTTGTGACACTTTAAATGTGCAGAAATTGCAGTCCCAGTGCCTGGAAATGTTCCTCAGCACCATCCACTAGCTTTGAGTAACTCTTGAGGCAGACACTGGCCTATTAATTTTAATATGCAATGCAGTTAGAAACATTAGATCCATTGATATTTCTTTCAAGTGTTCTGATCGTTTCCTTTTATAATATTTGCATTTATTTCTGTGTTCTGTGGGTGCCTGTAAAATACCAGCAGCATTCAGCTTGGACTTAATCTGATTACTAGTCAAAATACCAGCCTGCAAGGGCTCCATTTTGGTTTCATCAGCTCATTCTGCAAAACCACCTTCACATATTTACAGAAACATCCAGAGACATTTGTGAACCACTGTGCTGCTCAGATGGTGGTAGAACACAGAGGTTAATCCCAAATCCAATCTGCCACCAAGGTGGGCTGGTAAACCCCAGTGAAGCATTAAGAGCTAAATTATTAAGGTAGGGCAGGTTTTTACTCAGCGTTGTTCACTTAGTACAAGCAAAACAGGCTGATCCCTAAGCTACCAGAATCAGCTGGCTGTCTCCAAAAGCCAACAGCAGCAAGAAAGCTATTGCATGACTCCTTTTCGAACAACAGAAGGGAAGACTGGGGAAAGGAGGGGTTGGGTGGGAGTGGAGCAGTTTGACATCTAATCTATCATTTTTATTAGGCTGAGTCTGCAGACATTTGAATTGTGTTTTCCTCACTTTTTAAATGAAATGGAGAACAGTAACTCTAACAACATAGTTCCTCATGAGTGATAGAATAATTTAAACTTCACAGAGCCTCCCATTTCAGATAGTGCTAATTCACGTGTGAAGGAACCTGCAAACATGGAATTTGTGTTATAAAAAACCCCAAACCAAAGGCTTCAGAGTGCTGTTACACATTTGCCCGAGGACACATGTAAGACACATAGCAGGAAAGCGGAAAAAAATAACCTTCTCCAAGTACATACATGATTACACACACACATGCACAGAAAGCAACAGAGAAGAAAAAAGGAAGGCAGAGGCTGGGTGCTCCTTGGAAGCTGTTTTCTTAACCTCTGCGACAGCCCAGCCTCCCTGCTGCGCTCCCCCCGCCAGCGCTTCTTGTGTGCTGCACAATGTCATCCAGAGCACCAACAACAGCTTGAGTGAAAACAGCTTTCACTGGGAACTGGAAAGATAGGAAAGAGATTAGTGCTTTTTATGTATAAACTTTGTGGTTGGTGACCAAAGCTGAAGACAAATTACACGAGCGAGGTGAGGGGAGTGAGCATAAGGAGAGGCAAAGTCTAGGGGACTCGTAAGATAGTTTAAATCCATCAACAGGCAGCTAAGATCTGAACTAGTCATCTGCAACCAGGGGAGAAATCACAGTCACAGTGTCAACGGCCACAAATCTTACTGGCTTTGAAGTGCCTGCTTTTTTACCCCAAAGTTACTACCTCAGATTGTTATCTGGCTACTTGCTGGCCTATGTGAGACAAATTGGCAGTCTTTGGCTAAATCCTGGTAGACTAATTCCACATCATCACATTTGGCATTCATTAGTTGTCCTGGCTGTGGGGCTAAGTAGGAACATTCAGAAAGGTTGAACCTCCATTTCACCCCTCAGAGGTGGTCTTTCCAGGCCAGCTTTGAGACCCAGGGATAAATCAGTATGGGGCAGTAAGTCCTGTAGTAGGTACATGGGTAATTATATGACTTTGAAGAGCTCTGGATATTTCCTTCAGCAGCACTGCATATGATTACATACTCCTTGCAGATTGTTAACAGTGAAGTAAAACCAGGTAAAAGCAATCATTCATTTCCCTCAAGCTTCCTAAATGTGAATAATAGAGAAAGGAAGAGAAATAGTTGAGGTACCTACTGAGACAAAAGTGCCTAACCCAAGGAAAGGAAAACCTGAAGACTACTGGTAATAGTATATTAAATCTTTTGTTACTGAGCGAATGTAATTTGCTCTTTTTTTTTTATTGAAAGTTTTCTTGGCATTCTCAGACAAATCGACAGCGCAAAAGATCCTCATTCTTAGGCTCAGTCTGCATTCATAGGCTTTATTTAGATTGATTGTTCCTGAATGGCGGCAGAGATAAATGTTCTCCTCAAGCGCTCTTACTGTAGGTACAAGGCAGTCCAAGGAAAATCAAGTCAATCAACAGTAAACACGCATTCTGAATAAGCTGCTACAAAGCACTTTTAATGTTTTAAGCACCATTTGTCACTGTCACACTGGAAGAAAAATTACAGTTCACTTCAGCTAAGTGGTAGCTCTCTTCAGCAACATGAAAATCCTCTGAACTCCTGCTTTTATTCTGACCTCGAAAGCAGCTCTCTGTGAGCCAAGAATTTGAAAGGAGGGAAAGAGCAGGAATTGCAGTGGGGCTTCATCCCTTCAGAGAATTGTAATGGCTTAAGGTTAGGAAGGAGATAATCAGGTATGAAGACCCCTAACACAGCGTTTACTGCAGGTCCCTGTTTCAGCTGGATACCTGTTATAAAGATGAATCTCACATCTCTGCACAACAAGAAGCCTCTGGGCCATGCTGTACATAAAATAGTGTGTGCAAAGGATTGTTAGCTGCCAAGCTTGGAAAAGTGAGGAAGCTTAACACCTCAGAGTACCTGTCTGATCCTGTTCTTTTCTGAATGGAAGTTTTGGGGAATTTTCCACTGAAACACAGTCTTCCAGTATCTCAGAGAGTCACAGAATCATGGAATGGCTATGTTTGGAAGGGACCTCTGGGCATCATCTAGTCCAACTCCATTGCTGAAAGCAGAGCCATGCTCAGAGCCATGTCCAGATGTCCTTTGAATTTCTCCAGGGATGGAGACTCCACGATCATGCTGGGCAACCAGTTCCAGTGTCTGACCATCCTTAGAATAAAAAGGTTTTTTCTCCTGTTTAAGCAGACTTTCTTGTTTTTCCATATAAACTCTCTTGTTCTCTCACTGGGCACTGCTGAGAACTGGCTACACCTCTCCTTATTCCCCCATCAGGTATTTATGCATATTTATAAAATCCCCCTCTGAACCTACTCTTCTCTAAACTGAACAGTCTTGGCTCTCTCAGCCTCTCCCTGATAATTCATTGTATTTCATGTTCAACCATGTACTCAAGGTTGTGCTGGGTTTGCTTTAAGAGAGAGGTTTTTTAGCCCTTCGTGCAGTAATATGAGTTCTTAAGTGCACTAAAATGTCCATATTATGTTCAAACTTGAAAGAGCCCCAAAATCCTTTCAGCTCCTCTGCTTTCAGATCTAACTCGTTGAAGCTGTTCTCTGCCACTTTGTTTCATATTAGAGCTCTTCTAAAGAGCACAGCCCATTGCTCTGCTTTGCTGTGAGATCACAGGCAGTGCCAATGTACTGGATGGATGCAGCCTGGCCAGCCCTGCAGGACGTGCTGTGGGGTGACCAGAGAGGTGACTCCCTTCCATCCACTGCCTTCCCTGCTCAGGACACAGAGGAATATGGTTTCCCTCTACGAGCAAACCTTTCCTCATGCAGAACACTCCTACAAACTCATATACCCTTCTCGCTCATGTGTTTCTTTCTAATGTCCATCTAGTTTTGAGTAGAAAAATCCTCGGGGCAAAGAAAGAGAGAGTATGGCTCTACTTCTTCAACCACAATATTCTGATAAGGATATATGAAATTCCCATTAACATAGGAGACACATAGTTCTCTATACTTTATTCATCCAATGCACATTAAATAATCAAAAAAGATTTTTTTTCTACTGTCAGAGTTAATTTTCCCCTTCAAAAAATAGCTTTGCAGAGACTTATGAATAAGATAATTATTTCATTAAAATCCCACAGTTTATGCTTGTGCTTTTTGAAAGCTAGAGATAAACTCATTTTCCCATGCAGATTTTATTTTCTAATTTATTTTTTCTAAATACTGTACACTTTTTATTTACTGAATACTTATTAGACATTTGTTAATATTTTGCAATCTCTAAAATTAATTTTTTGGGCTTGAAGAGAATTTTATTTTCAGAATAAAAAATTACTTGTTTCAAAACAATTTCAGAAAAAATGTGTTAAAAATTAAGTGTCTTCACTGAAGCAGCACAAAGACTATTTCTGTCAGACTATTTTTTTTTTTAGATATTCTCTTTAGAAGTTTCTTTTAGGCAAAACACTCCTTGTACACATTTTTCATGAGTAATTCGAGGCATAACTGAAATTACTAGTAAATTAAATAAATGCAAGGCTTTATTATTGTTTTTCTTCTCCCTTCAAGATAGATATCAGTGTTAAACTCTTCTGGAAGCAAAGTATGTTAGGTTTTTGTAGGTGTTTTTTGGTTTGGTCTCGTTTGGTTTTTTTTTTTACTCTGATATGTTGTGGTGGATAAATAATAATTTAATTCCTGGATACAGCCCAGAGCAAGTAGACATAGATAATAAAGTAATTCTCTTCAACCTTAATTGTTTTTTCAGTTTCTCTTTCTGCTTATCATAACTTAGAAATTCCCTTTCAATAGTAAAAGGAAATACATAACATCATAAACATAAATTGTTTTTATATGCATTTATTTTGTTGCACACTGTCTGCAATTTCCATTAACATGTTGAAATGAACCCCCAAAAAAAGAGCGGTTCTTTAGCAGGTTAACACTTTTGCACATATTATATGCTCAGTTCATGCAGTTAAATTCAGATTATTCTTACAGAATTTAACTTCAGTTTTACTATTTTCCTGAATTGAAAGTCAAAGCGATGAGAACTGAAAAGAACTGAAAGATAACAAAATCAGATTGCTGCATATTTTCACGCATAGTCATAAATGTGAATTGTTTATTCATCTCCTCTATCAAGAAATGTGTAGGACGCAAATATAAGACAGGATAGAAATAAAAGCATTTATGTGTAGGTATGACTACAGTTCTCACCTCTGGAAATACAAAAAAGGGCGGGGGGGAGAAATTATATCCTTGATCCAAGCAGGATTATTTCCACCCACTATCATCTCATAGAGAATTATAAAAGCTTCTGATAAGGCAAAATACTTCTAGGGAGTTCACTTTCTGGAATATACTCTGCTGAATCCTTGCCAGACTAACAGGTCTGAGTCAGCCCTATCCTAATCATTTTATCCATAGCCTGATTGTCCATGTGCCTTATAATCTTGGATCTTGTTCAAAATAAATAATGGCAGTAACAAGCCACAAGCTGAACTTTCCTCTGAAATCTTTTTAAGACAACGTCTTCTTGCATAAGGCAAGCAACATCTGCTGAACCAAATGAGGAAGAAATCCTAGCGTTTAGGATGGAGAAGAGGACAAGAAAGGAAGATCAAGAAGTCCTGTGCCACAGAAACCAGAGGGATTTCTATGTCAGGCTCCAGGCAAGCTGGGAATGTGCTCCTTACCTCCATACTCATGTTCATCACAGCTCTAAGCTGGGTAAACTAACACCTCTGTGGCTCTTCTTCTCCCAGCTGAATGTAAACAATACATCCTATTTAAACACTTCTATCTTCTAATAAAAGATTTATCCTCTTTTACTCCAATTTGCATACTGGAGTTCAGAGGCACTCAGGACTTCACTGGTGCTTCCTAAATATACAGGCACTGTCATTTGCACATTCATACTCTGCAATCAAAGGTTGGTCTTCTGTGTTTGACTTATTAGTAACTTTAGAATTTTATATTTCCACAAACATATCAAAAAGCTCAATATTAATTCTTCATGTATGATAACTCAGATTATTGCTGCCAGACGAGTATGTTTCAGGTTTTGTCCTACACATGGACAAATTATAGTTTGTGACATAGTTGCATTACTGATAGATAGCAAAAGACCTTTTCTGAGACAAAAGCACATTTTCCAGCCTCCGTGAGAATAGCAAAGCACTCAAGAGGTGTGCCCAACAATCTGGAATTGCCTTTTATAATAGTGTTATGTTGAGTGATGTCACATTTAATCAGTTTTAATACTTTTCAAGTTGCATTTTCATGTACAGAAATATATCAGAAAGTACAATGAGGTCCAACCGATTCTGAAGTTAGAGCAAATCAGTGATCCAATTGCACATAATTCAAACTCCCCAGATTTATTTCTTTCCACTAGAGAATGTCTGTCAGAGCCAGGAAAAAATTTTATCACCATGCTAAATTCATATCAACAATTAAATAATCGTTTACAGAAACGGCAATTTTGCTTTGCAAATAGCACAGTGATTCCCTGAAGCCCTTTTTTTTCCTTCCTGAATCCCTCAACTCTTTTCTCTTTAGTGTTCTTTTACATTTTTAGTTCTTTGCAGCAACCTTTTTTTTTTTTTTTTTTTTGCCTGGGATAACTATCAGCCATCTTTCATATAAAAAAAGCACACACAAACTGTTTGCATTTCAGGTTGTAGAACTATTTGTTTTTGTTTTGAATTGATTAGCTGTTAGCAGTAAAACAAAATGTAAATAACTGCAAGAGAATGATCAGGACAGCAAAATTCCTTTTTGTCTCTGGTATCAGATCTGGATGAGACAAGGGAAAAAAAAAAACAGACTACATCTCTGATGCTGTTTTGCCTGAGTATGCTGGATAGTTTTGTGAATGTAATGATTTGTTAGGATAGGCTTGGGGTCTCCAAAGGGAGAGGATATGGGATACAGTAATGGGAGTAGGAGTGACTTGATTTCTGAGGAAAGCACAGGATTGTGGGAACAATTGCAACTGAAGAGGTTACAGCACTAAGTCTCCCAGAGCTGCAAGTACTCTGTCTCTGCCTAAAGCCACACTGAAGTTACAGGGAAAACTATGTCAGTGCAGGGAGGAAGCCTCTGAAGGGAGGAGAAGCTAAAAATGGAAGGCCATTTGTACATGATTATCTATTGTAAACTCATAATCCAGGCCATCCTTAATAAAAACATTGAGTTCACCCAGACCTTTCTACATCCTCAGGAATGCAGAGCTGGAAGAGAGCACTGAATCACTGAGTCTAGTTTTCTGTTACTTTGGGCACCATATTGCAAAATATCTCTCACAAACTTGAAGAGAATCCCAAAATCCTCTATGAAGAAGGTGACTATCACAGCCTCCCTCTCTTCAAATGAAACAGCTTGATCCTTGGAGAGGTGAAATGACAAAGACATGACCATCTAATAGCCCTGCAGAAATACTTGGATGGAACCTGCTTTTCCTGAGCATCCTTTCCATGTTGATCAAGGGCTTCTAAAGGTGCTTTCCAGATTTCAAAGATCAATGTCCCATGAAACTGTTGTTGTTCATGCTTGCAATGCTTCACCTTGCTGATTTATGTTAAAAAGGACTCAGTGCTCTGCAGTAATATTGGAGAAATCCTTCAGCACACATATTTTTCTGGCATTTCTCGGAACACAGAATTGCTCCCAAAGTGACTGGCTTCTGGAAGCTATTGGAAAACAACATGAAGCCTTCAGTTTCTGAATAAAACTTTCCACCTGTCCTTATGGATGCTGAAAATTAAAGTGTGCAGTTTTGTCAATTACAATAGAAAATACCAGGACCATTAGTTGAGATGGCTGTGTACTGAATAGAGACCACCCCAGAATGCCTTTAAACAAGAGCAGGAAAGAGATCACTGTTCATGGGGCTCAGACCTGCCAATCAGAACAAGACTGAATGCCTGTCAGTCTCCCTCATATTTGACTTGGAAGGAGCTCATATCAATATGTAGTCAGGAAATGGCTCTTTAATCACTGCAAAGTCTCTCCTGATTTTAAAGATTAAATCAGCCACAGACTTCATGAGTCTTTTTCTTTTTTTTTTTAACTCCTCCAAGATAACTGACGATAGCATTTGAGAATGATTAGCCATGCAGCATGGCGTAAGCACACAGCTTGCTCCGATTTCATGCATTACGGGCCATGCTGCACAACACCGATCTCAGATAACAGGACATCCAAAGAGATCTGACAGACTTGTCGGTGATTGAAATATGGGGGTAAGACAACTTGAAATATGTAAGGAAAATAAATTACCCAATAGATTAACAGCAATCTTGTTAGAAATGCTGTGAGGAGATGGGCCAGAAAAGGAGCAGGGTCTCCGTGGAGATCCCAGTGAGATTGGACCTGAAAGACATCTGCAAAATACAGTTAAAAGTGCTACTGCTCCAAGAGGAGCACCCAGTGGGATGGCTATATGTTTGTAAAGGTACCCTTAAGGCTAGCAAAATGGCAACTGGTGCTGGCAGCTCTAGGACTACAAGTGACAGCCAAAGGTACCGCATGAATGTGCTTTGGAAAAGCACCAGAGGTAAGGGAGAGGGCAGAAAGGGAACAAACCCCCAGGTTACAGGTCCCCGGAGCAGGCCAAAACTGGGATGTCCAGGTGGGCAATGAGAAAAGCAGATGTGGAAGGGGCTGTTTGCCAAGGCTGCAGTGCAAAACTGAAGTTTCAGGGAAAAGAGGATTTGGGCCAGATTGGTCACTTAGGAGAGAGGACACAGCATGTGTCCTGGGGAGAGGGATGTGCGAGACGCGTGGGAAGGGACATTGCATATGATGTGCTTCGTGTAAACATCTGTGCACTTCCACAGCAGAAATCCAGGCAAGTATGAAGTGAAGGAATGAGAAAGCACAGCCTACAAATTTTCAGCACCCTGAATTCAGCCTGAGGTCCTCTGAAGGTTTGTGGCTTGCCACTGACTGTGAAAAAGGGACATAAGGATGCCTGTGCTCCTTCTTCTCTGTCACTAAGCAAGTTGTCCCTGGGACCATCAAGACAGTCCCTGTTCTCACAGCAATCTGGCTCATTTCAAGCAGAGAAATACTCCCCAGCTTGACACAGAGCCAAGTAAATCCTCTTGAAAGTTATTTTTCTCAGATTCTGCATTTATCTAATAACACATGTGCCATGTTTCACCCACCCTTCTCCAAGCTTTTTTCTCTCATATTAGATTTGCAGTGGAAATAAGGTATTGATGCAGCAGTACCTAACCCCACTCCTACTAATAAACTTTTATTCTTTCCATGATGTTTAAAGGATAAAAAAGTTAACTATCAGGTTAAATTTTAAAGCAAAAGCTTTTCCTTCTGCTGAGAGTTTTTTTTCCCACAGAAACTGCCTGTTTGCAAGTTTTTTCTATTCAAACACATGCTAAAGCATGCTCACCCACCTCATTTAAACTCAGCAAACATGCAGCCAAATGGACTATCTTGTTCCACATTTCTGCCATGCAAGCACCAGTACAAAATGAAATGGAGAAAAGGCAGAATTCATTTGGTTCCTCGAGGCTTCTCGAAAAGCCACTGAAGTCAGCAGCATGACTCCTTTTAACATGTGCAGAGTGAGTCAGGCTGTACAACCTCAGTTAGAAATACCAGCGGGACCACGTAAGGGTGGGGGTGGTATGCACGGAAGAGCTGCAACTGCACATGTACAACCATTTTAGAAAGAGACTGAAAACCTTGAGATCTTTGAAATAACCCAAGGAAAAAAAAGTACACCTTTGAAATTTGCATTCCTGAGTGTCTGCAACTGCAAGTAGTTCTTAAAGAATTAACTATTAGTTTGAAATCTCAGTCTTCTTTCTTCTCTGCTTTGCAATTGCAAAACTCGAGCTTTTTCTCAAACAACTGGATGACAAGATCACAGTCTCACTCACATTCCACTATTTGCAACACAGACTTACTATTTCTTCCTAACAAATCACTCTCACAACAGTAACCAAACTCAAAAGATAAATTTCCAGACAGTCACACAGTAAATATAGTAAAATAATGAGTACACAAGGCTGTACTTATTGCTTTCTTCAAGATGTTCACTGAGCATTCAAGATTCTCAAATATTTCACCTTTGATAACTCCTGCTTTATTCCAATGCTTTTGCTTAAACCCATGGAAAAAGAATACACCAACATCTCAAAATCGGTTCTTCGAGGTTACCAACTTTATATTATTTGAATAACTGACAATACATTCTGGATAGGTCATTTTTTTCCATGAAATATCTCCAGCTGTGATATTGCCTCAGGCCAGATTGGACTAGGCAAACATATGTCAGCCAATCTCCATAGCTGATGATGAATTGAAAGGATTTGATATGGGGAATTAAAAGACAAAGATGAGGGAATAATCAGTAATGAATAGACAATAAGGGGAAGCCTACTGAATCAAATTTGTTTCCCAATGTGTACACATGGTTCTGCTTATGAATTACCAACATTATCTCTTTTTCTGACTCTTTTATCAGCTAATTTATATGATCAGGTTTGAGTCCTAGATTCTTTTTAAAAACTTGTGAGCATTTGTGAGTTGGAATCTGCACTGGAAAATAGATTATATATTATTGCCTCTGCTCTCTTCCTAAATGAATGTGGTTAGTTTATGAATTAACATTGTAAATGGTTCACTTTTAAGATAACATATCACTGTTGAGGGTTTGGTGTTTGGGTTTTTGGGTTTTTATAGTGAATTAGTCTCTGTATAGGATATGTCTGCTAGAGATTTCAGAAGAGGAATGTTGCTAACAGCATAAAAGTACCAGTAAATAACTCTTAAATACATATGTACATATACAAACTTCTTTACTTATCTGTCAGTATAGGGATTGGATAAAATGTTTGGAATTTTGGCTTTAAACCTCCCGAACCATGAACTTTTCTCACTTCATCCTGCTAAATTTTGTGTTGATTAGATGTGACAACTGCTGCTAAAAATACTGTAGTTTGTGGAGTGACAGTATAACTCCAGCCTGCACAAGAGAAGGCCAAATTCAACTCTACCCAGAAGATATAAATCCTGAAATACTTTACTGGAGTCAGTAGAGCTGGTCCAGATTTGCACCCTATGAGAACAGAAACTATCTCACAAAGTTAGAGTGCAATTAAGCTGGCAGTCCTGCACCGATTTTTCACTTGGGTTACCAACATGTTTTGCAACTTTGCTTCTCTTCTGGTACTGACAAGCTATGAATTTTGTGAGAAGTTGAGAGCCTTCTCCATTTCACCCATATTCATTTCCCTCACCGTTCTGTTCCAGAGGAGTTGCTTGGCTAGAGACTGGAGAGGCTGGTCTGCACCTGAGCTCAGTGCTCAGTAGTTATGTTGATGGAAACACACAGCATGCACAGACAAAAAGCACAACAATTTGCAAAATACACCAGAGCAGCTTCCTCCTTCTGAGCTGCATTGCTACATATCATGGTTTGCTTTTGGCTGGTTGTGCCCACTCCCGGGCTTTGTGTCAGGCATCTAGGTGAGGCTTGTATCTAAAAACGCCTTCTTCTTCCTCCTTGCCCTTTCCCATCTTCTCCACAGCAGCAGAAAATGCAGGTGACCAGAAGAAACACTCTGCAGCATTTTGCTGCTGTTCTCCAGGGATGGAAGGTACAATGCTGTACAGAAAAAAAATTCCTGGAGCAAGACATACAGATGACAGTACCCTGAGAAGAGTGTTATCTTCAAGCTGCTGAAATCAGACCATACCAGGTCTGCCATCCTTCCCTCCCCTTCACTCACGTAGTGCTTAAATGTCTACCCTTGGTAAGCTTACCAGTGGAATTATAAATCTAATCACAGAGACCAAAAATCAAAGACCACATTTCTTGCCCTCACTAGTCTGTCATCTCAGGTGAACCACTCTATAGGGTAGGCTAAGGAATACTCAGCTCTCCTTTATACCAAGAGTGTGATGCACTGGAGAAATACACCTCCGAATTTTAAAAGAAATCTTTTACAGGTAGGAGGGAAAGGCAGCTAAAAATTATCTTCATCTCTTTAAGATTTCCAGCTCACACCCTTGTTGCTGCCAGCCCAATCTGAAGGAACACCTTTGGAGTTTTTATGGCAGCAAATTAGCAGCTCATAATGTCTGGAATAGATTGAAACATCCCACTGGGATAACGCCATGCTCTCTTTGGTAAAGCATCCCACGTGAGAAACAAAACTATCTGGGGTCTACCTTTCCCAATATAACAGATCCTGGTTATGCTCTTGTATAAGTTTCCTTACTTTTTGTGCAAGGAAAGTGTTTTTAAAGGTCTGCCATGGCTGTACTGGTATATACATAAACAGAATTATCCTTTGTTGCGTTCCTTTCAAAGATATTAATATTCCCTACAGGAGCTTAAACAATATCTCAGGACTTATCAAAATTCAAGGGAAGGAGTAAACATCAACTTTAAGCTTCTGGGTATTTTGGAACTGCATGTAGTGCATAATGCCTAGCTTCCATAAGGTTTTCAAGAGCCTCCAGAAGTTCAAAGTGATAAATATAAGTAGCCAGACTATTCCACAGTTGTCGGCACAATGTGGTATCAAAGTCCCCTATTAAAATGAACAGCCATCAAAATAGAGGAATGAATTTTCAGTTGTAGCCCACAGGAATTTCTGCATCCAGATCCCATTAATCATCAGAGCTCTACATGGAGTTCCTTGTACAAAACCTTTAACATTCAGCTTAATATGACAAGTTATGACAAGCATTGGACCAGAGCCAGATTCTGCCCTCCGTTAAATCTCAACAATGCCATTAACTTCTGTCAAGCTGCACAGCCACGGTCAAAGTCAGATTTGGTCATTTGGCTGGTGTGGAGCTCTCATAGCACATCAGTTTCAAAGGGCCATTTATATACTTTAAAACCAAACACATAGCTAGTGCTTGGGTAAACTGGGAACCAAAATTAAGTTTGAGATGTGTCTTCTTACACTAGGAAGAGTTCAGCATTTAGATTTCTGCCAGAATACACAAGCCTGACACTATCAGATGGAGTATGTAATTGGATATTTAATTAACAAAATTAGCCAGAGGGATTCAGGTTTTGGGTCTCAACAGAAAAACATGTGAAATACATACTGCATGTTTATATTTTGTGAACAGCTTCACTTTATTTTTCATAAGTTTTGATTTTTTAGTGCTTTGGAATAGATATATGCTAGCTTAAAATGTTTTTTTTTCCATTCCTCATGATAGAAGCAACCCTTTAAAGTGTTGTGGTGAGCTTAAATGATGAAATCAAGTTAGTTTTTCTTACATAGCTGTCTAGAACTAATATTTGCTACCCAGTTTAAGTAGCAGCTAATTTCAGAAAAAGTTGCGTGCAAAACATTTGGCTTCATGAAACATTCACAACTATTTTTTTTGGCTTCTGTTCACTGGAAGCCAAAAGGGGCTGGTGTAAATATAAAGGGTAGATTTTACCATTCATCTTTACCATACATGGACAATGGGGGAGACACACCTCTTAACGGTGTCACCAAGACTTGAAAGCTACAATTTACAGTAAGTAATTGCTCACAAAAGGAAAACATTGCTTCTGCTGCCCTCACCACAAAGGTCCATGCACGGTATTTTCTTGCAGAGTGCTCAAGTTAAAGCTCAACCAGTGAATCATCTACTGTTGCTTCTGTAAATTGCACAGTTTGAAATGTGCTACTTTTTGGCAGTAAATTTCTGAGGGCTACAAATGAATGCAAACCAGACATAGAGAGGCCAGATCAGCAAACTTAATAAGAGGTAAGAAAGCTAGTGTTTCTGGGAGGCATAGCATTTGCAAACTGTGTCAAATTGAAATCAGAAATGCAAAGCCGGTGTTACCTGGCAGGTTTCCATGTAAACTTTTCATATTTATAAATAAAAATATCTCAAAAGAAGCATGCCAACTTGGATAAAGGAATACTAAATATATGTGTGCATATATATATTGTGTGTGTGTGTGTGTATATGCCTTCATACAGTGTGAAATCCCATAAATCTGAAACAGAATTGTTTTGGCTTCATTCAAGCACTCAGTTGGCACCTAAATTTTAGGCACCTAGTGAGTTAAATGCTTAAGCTCCTTTTACAGCCAGAAGGAGAAACACAGGTGTCTTTGAAGGGCTGCAGAGAGAAGGGGTTTGACCACTGAGACAGACTCTCCTCTGGAAACCTTCAAAGTCACCTGTACTCTTCTGTTTGACTACAACAGCAAGTGGCACAGTTACTTTAGGAGAGCTACTTCATCAGATTTGTAAAACAGAGGAATAAGATGTCTAAGGCTGACTGGATCAAGCCTTGATTTCTGATCAAGATAGGGAAACTAATTAAGCTGCAAACTTCCACTGAGCTGCCTGTGTAGCACAAGAAAAAGGAAACAATCCATGAAATAAGTCCAACAAAAACACAACTAATCAGTGGACTATTTATCGAGACTATCGCAAGGTATGACAGAGGCCAGAAACTCTGGGATTCCAGGCAGTTAGAGCTGTATCTGCACAATAAGAGTATCCATGTCTACAACCCACAGAAATCACTTATATCCAGCTACAAGAATTTACTTTATCAACCATCAATAGCACCAACTATCATTTTTTCCAGCAATTTCCCCACCATAAGTGTTTTCAGTAGCTCAGAAAATTATTAAATTTAACTACTTAAGCTGCTTCATACTGAATTTTGAGCTGCCTTTAAGAAAATTCTTTCAAAACTTCTTAGCCAAAAAACATCAAGGATTTCCAAGAGTTCAGCCAAAAGAGAATACATATTTTTGTCCATATTTAAAAAAAATCTGGCAGATTTTATTCTTTCAGTAGTTGACCTCCCCTCCTTGTGAAAAGACATAATACTGGACAGGGACTCTTTGTGTCAAGAAAACACTTTCAGGTCCCCCTAAGAAAATCTACCCTCGCAACAGCACGAAGAGCTTCCTGAACCAGCTAAGGTTAAGTTGATAGTGACATTTAGCTAGGTCCAGTTAGAAAAGATGGACCAGCTATTTGTTATACTGCCTATTTTTTGTTTAAACTCGCCTAGAGAAACTAACTACATGGCTAATGAAAGTGGTAATCTGTAGTAAACAATGATGATAAATTCAGAGCACGCTAGTTTGGTAGCAGTAGTAAAGGCTTATTAATTTGAAACTGTCAGTCACCTTCTAAATGCACCCACCTGCCCTCAGTGAGTTTCTGAGGCATCTGGGCTCCTAATGTTACCAATTCAGCAAAGGTGTCTATGCTCAGCTAGTGGGGTACTCCTTCAATAAAATATCAATGTGAATTTTCTGGTTTAGCACAAGTAGAGGTACAGACTGTACTGAAAAGGTCACTTTTACACAGGGTGTGGTTACACCAGCTTAACTTCGTCTATATAACCAGTAAAACTTTCCCATGTCAACAGGGCTTTATCTTCAGGAAATCTAACTGCATAAGGGAATACAAGTTCAAGGGGGTCTAAATTACTGTATGACCATCTTAGATTACAAGGAACCATGAATTTGGCTGAAGCACACTGAGTACAGGAAGCATTATAGTCCTGCTTAGCTCTGGTGCTGTTTTTGTCCGTGCTCAAGCCTCAGTAGGCTACTGAGGGATAGCACAGACAGCTCAAGTATGCAGCACTTTGGCAGAAAGAAGCCAGACAGAAATTGCCTTCAGCAGCGAAGGATAACAGGGCTCCAGCAAATGCCTCTCTGGAGTGCCACAAACAGAATCACCAGTTTGGCTCTCAGCTTGCCAGCTTTTACTGCCGTGGATTCGCTCCCCCCTCACCATCGCGGGGCCGCAGGTGTGTCACGTGTGTCCAGCCCACAGCCTTCACCCTCACATGTTGATTTTCTCTTTTGGTCAGGCTCTACACCTAATCTTGTGTTTAGGACGCCATGCTCTGTTGCTATGGATGTTGTTGGGATGTCAGAGGTTTAGCACAATGACTTCACTGCAGGGCTAGAGCTGGGGGCAAGGGAGGAGATTAACCATGAGAGAAACCAGTGCTGCAGCTGTGACTACTTGAGTGCTCGCATATATGGAGATGTCCTCCGAGCCCAAAATACAACCCTAAGGAAAGATCAGAAAGTGGTCTGAGGGGTGTTTTGTGTTTCAACTCCTCTTTGGATGAGTTTTTTCTGAAAGACACAGCACTTGCATTCATACTTTTTTCATATTTCTCCGAGCATTGCGGTTCCTTACCTTCTCCCATCCTGCCCTTCCCAAACAAAATACATTTATATGTATGGTAAAGCAAGTTAAATTCCAGAGCACTTTTCTATAGCCAAGACTTCAGCTTTCCTTCTTCCTTGCTAGAATCTGGTGTTTATTGATTGCCCTGGTTTGTAGAAGTGACATCTGTAAGTCCCTATCTTGTTTGGTAATTTTCACTCTAAATCTCAGCTCAAATCATCTCATGATAAATCCCTTTCCCTCATCATTCTCGCCCCATCTGCTTTCCCTAGGGAGACCTTTTTTTTCCATCTTCCAAGCTCATCTCTTCGAACGGCAAGGAAGCTGTCAACTGCTGTGAAGATTTGTGGGGCACTAAATCTTATACATTAAACCTTTAAATACATTTATCCAGGTAAAACATTTTGAAGCAAATATATAAACTCTGAAGGTTTGCTAGCATATGGCATAATGATTAGCAACCAGATACCAATGATTTTCATCCTCTTTATTATCATTATTTTAACAGTCTAAAATCTATTTTCCATTCACCAGTTTGCTTGAAAAAATGTTCTACTCAGTTTATCCTTCATCCTTACTGGCGTAATGGCTGAATCCAAAAGTCATCAGTTTCATCAGGTTAAACACCCCACGGCATAGATTCTGCTCCTGGCCTGTTATAGCCATGTTTATGTGAAGCTGCATTTCAAAGTAAATATATCATAATTATCTTCTGATATTATCTTCTGATTATCTATCTATTCTTTTGATGATTTGGGGCTCATTAGTTTCCAAAAAACTACAAAGTATGAAAAAATAGCTAGAATGGATTCTCCTGAAGGCCCTGAGTTTCATTTCAAGGGATGAATCACGACATGGTTTGATTCTTTGTTCATCCAGCTTCATTTGTCCATTGCATGAGTAGAATAGGAGTCATTCACCAAATATGCATGCCAGGATTCCTGCCTATTAGATGCTTTTAATATCCGATACTCTATCAAAACACTAATGGTTTGGTTTTTTTTTCCAAACAGATTACTCTTGTTATATTTTTCATTAATTAGGAAAAAGAACTCTGAGATTTTCTGGTATATTCTATGTAAGTGTTGAGCCTGTATTAGTGAATGCTTTGTGAGCTGCTACTTGTATCTCACAGTTGGGCACTGGCAGGGTTAACAAGAAAATACAGTAAAGAAATTGCAGGAATCTACGATAGAGAGGGACTGTGAAGTCATATGGTCCATCTTGTGCCAATATTGGCCTGTTCCCTACAGTATATCAAAATACGAGCTCTTTAAACAGTCGTTCTTGAAATGAAGAGGAAGCATCTAAAGTTAACAGCTGCAGGTGTGACCCCAGCAGGAGGAATAGGTGGCTTACAGTAATCCAGGTTAGCCAATGGCCAGAGAGCCTCGCTGAGACCAGCTAATTACAGCTGGATTACTGTGTCCTGAAATGTACAGGTTTTCCCAGTCTATTTGTTCCCAGTCTCCTCTCCCTTCGGGAGGAGCACCGGGATGTTAGCTTATTCCAGTTTCTGAAATATACTCTTATTTCCAGTCAGGCCCTTCTTGGAGCTGTCAGATTGCATTGTTAATTGAAGGTTGTTCTTCATGGAGACACAAATGCAGGATCCCTGCCCTATGGCATACGAATGAACCTGCTGGCTTTGGCTCCCCAGCATTCCAGTCAGAGTTCTTCCCTGGAGAAGGCTTTTCTACATGTTCCAGTGCAAACAAGTGCCGCAGAACCAGTCGCTGAGGCACTAAGATTTACCAAATTTAACTGCACAACACATCTCATGTGCAGGGAAATAAATGTGGTAAACCACCAATGATTCATGATTTACTTATTGCAGAAAACAAACAGGTTTTCTTCTGAGTCACACACATGCTAAGAATTTTTTCCTTCTCAAGCAAAAAAAAAAAAGCAACATAGTGTTATTGGCAAAAAAAAACCAGTTCAGATAAAATAAGAGCTCCTTCTTACCCTTTGTTCAAATCAGGGACTTGAACATAAATTTATTTGATGTTCTGTGAGTTTTGGAAATTTAATTTTCCACCTGTAGGACATGTTATTGTGCAACTGGGGGCTGCAGAGGGTTATGGAGTATGCAGAAGCTGGGATCCATTTGAAGATCATGAGACTCTTTTCCTCTTTCCAGTCCTGCTTTTGGAGATTCTGAGTGTGCTGTTAATAATACAAACATGTTACATTAAAAACCGACCAGAGATCTGAGTTCTAGTGAAATGTGCCTAGTTGGTCTTCATATGTCAGCAAAAGAGATTGTTCATTTTTTTTTAAATTCAGAAAAGTATGACTGAGAACAGTTCTGGAGAGACAAGATCACAGGAAGGAAAACAAAAAATTGTTAAATAAAGGGACAAGTGAAATGACTGGAAAAAACATTTGGTTTTATCCAGGACTGGAGCAACTTTTGAACATAAAACTGTTTCTTTTTGCAGTAAAGAAGCACTATTTTAGTTCTATATGCTTTGAGGTTTAAGGCTATGAAACGTATACGGGTTCTTTTGCCATTCGTTTAAGAAACTAACATCTGTCCTGCCTGCCACAGATCTCAGTCTTAAGCAGAGAGAAGTGTGGGATGCATATCAACCCAGGAAATTCCACATGGATTTTTCTGAGGGATGCTGAAGAAAAATAGCAGCTAAAGTTGTCAACAGGTTCATATGACAAATCCTTGAAAAATTACAGACCCTCAAACTCTAGCTGAAATTCAGGATCTGTTTCAGTGACACATTCGATATAAATATTGCCCTGAACACACAAGTCTATGATATAAGCAGCTTAGTATAGTCTCTAACCCTGCAAAAATATGAATATTTCTTATAGGTGTAAGTTAATTAACACATTGCATTGTTTTGCATGGGGGTATTTAGCACTGGGAAAGCTGTTTCCCTGCATAGGTACCACAGAAAACTTTTGGCATCTGTTTTGCTGCCTTTGACTACTATCATCTTTTCATATATTATGTTTTCTACATCAGGAGTTACCTGACACATTTCGTAATGGCAGCTAGTATATCTCATTAACACAGTGCCCTGTTGATACATAGAGTGGGGAGAAGATTTCATAAATGCTGTGGAGAAAGAAGCAGAAATATCCATGGAGAAGAGACCTGAGTGGCAAAGAGGTGTGAGTTGCTGTCAGCGGTGATGAGGTGAAGTTTGAGACAGCAAGTTGTGCTTGAGGCAAAGGCCAACCCCCTGACTAAAACAGGAGAGGTAAATGAGATGACAGGTCAAATCACAGGACATGAAGGCTCAGCATAGAGACAAGTTTTAAAGCTCTGATAATAGTGTTTTGCTACACCTCAGGGATATTTCCAATGATGACTTAAGTTGAAAGCAGAAAGGAAAAGACCAAGATAAGAATTTGACAATGTCTTCATCTGAGAAGTTTCAAGAGAGGTAAAGAGACTAAAGAACAAGTGAAGGTGAAAGAGAATCAAGAGAAGAGTAATGGAAGATAAAGAGGAGATTATATCTCCAAAAAGTTGAAGTTAAAAACCAATTCAGATGTGTAAGCATTACCCGAAGAAAGATCTTTGAAGAATTGAGTGTTTAAAGAGCAGAAGAGGACAGAGAAGGGCTATGGACTCCTGAGTCAGGGTAGTCACAAGTGTAGTTGGAAAGGAGCCTTGGAGGTAGAAGTTAAGAGGGAAGTTGTATAAAGACTTTAGTGCAGAGTAGAATGGAAAAGTGATAATGAACAACAGGGTAGCCTGTAGAGAACGTCTGAGGAGCAAGTGGAATTTGAACAAGATATCTGCAGGAGGTTATGCAATAGTGACAGAGGCTGAGGAATTGGTAGCCAGAAATGCAGAGTACCAGTGGCCAAGGAGGTAGAATTAGGCAACAGGGTTGGGATTTATCTCAGAAAATGTACAGACTTCTAGGGCACAACTAATCTCATCCTACTGAAGACAGCTAAGGGTGGGTGTGATGAATCACAAGCTAAAAGTGCCAATTTTCTTCTATTAACTGCAAAAGAAGCTCAAATGCAATCATCTGCATTGTCAGTATCAAAACATTAACTCTGGAAGCAGGGGAGAAGGAAAGGGTATTTGAAGGGAAAGGTGAAAAGAGTTAGGACATGACATGAAGGAAAGTGCTAACACTGGGTGGAGAAGAAAATGGAAAAGTGGGAGGTAGAAGAGACCTTAAGACTTCTGTGAGACTTCTAGCGACAAAAAAATACTCTGTAAACAATAACCATCTTCTTTAGAAGTCTCAAACATCCACAGATCCATCTGCATTCCCAGAAGCCTAGGGGATGAAGGGCAGTAGCAGAAATGGGTAGAACCAACTTGTTCTATTTGTGCTGATGCCAGAATCATGAGTGGGCAGGTGGGTAGTGAAGACACACAGAACCTCACCAGACATAAACTATTTTTGCTCCAGGTGCAGTAAACTCCCTCTTATACAGTACTGTGTCCAAGAAATGCAGGTCTAGCAGAGAGATTAAATAGCTCAAATGCAGCACCAAGTGAATATGATTAAAATACTTTCAGACTCCAGCTTATAAGTCCCCATTCAGCCTAAGACTGGAACATGTGGATTCACTGTTTGGGTCTTTGCTAGTAATGGAATCTCTGCATCTGGTTGACATGACCTAAACTGCACCATCTGGATACTTGAGAAAGCAGTGCTTCCCCACTTGTAAGCGATATTTTTAAACAAACAGGACTTTCTTGGTGGAGCAGGCCAAAGAAGAGAAGCATAACACTAGCTTGGAAAAGCTGAATAATTAACAGTTGAAAAATGTCTCATCTTTCAGGACGCTGTGGCAGTGGCTCTGAGCCTTTCCTACTCTTGCAGCTAGGACTGGCTACTGAGGAAGTCATGATTATACCTTCCCTGTTGTACCACTTCCAGCTCAGTGTCCAACCTTGGAGGCATTTAGGGACATGCAATTTCCATGGCTTTTACTACTGAGCCTAGCTGAAATCACCAGACAGGAGACACAAGCAAGGACCAAGAAAACAGAGCAGCTCCATTTCCTGCCATGACTGGGCTGTCGAGGGTTTAGCAGCTTTTCAGACAGGGGTGTAGCTCAACACCGGTCAGGAACAAGAACAGATGGCAAAGTTTCACCAGAAACTTAAAGTCCCCCTATACTGGCTGCTTAGGGACTTTCAGCTCCTAAACAGGGCCTCTCTGGGCTCAGCCTCACATCAGCTCTTCTCCCACTGACACTTTGGCACCACCCGTGCAATGCAAATGGAGCCCGAAACACTGTGAGACACTCGCTTCTCTCTCCTAAAGGGACCATCCTCCCATGCATTTTTCCCTTCCCCCCTCCTTCTGCTCTGTGTCTTTTCTGAGTCTCTCATCGTGCTGCAAGATCTCTTGCTTAGGCATTTTGAAAAGTTACATGCAGCTCTGACATCAATTAAACCATACCAGAATAAGAAAAACCAGTTTCCAACTGCTCCATAAAAGAAATACAAATGAAGCCTTGGATATCTAGAAAAATTTTCACTTTTTTAGAAGATACTGGAGACTACCTTTGCCTGTTTGGACCTTCTTACACAGGAACTGCATTTTGCCTTCTCCATCTTTTATGGTTTTACACAGCTTAGAACTTCAAGCCCTAGGCACAGGTCTTAGGGTTGGAGGAGCAACAATGAACACGGTGATGCTGAAGAGAGAGCAAGACTTGAAGGACACATTCAATATTACAGACATTACCCTTCAGTTGCTTTAGCAACTGGTACAGGTGACATAAAAAGTCTGTTTCATCCACTTGCTGTACCAGATGGTCAACAGGGATGGCATGTGCAATGGCTTGCCCATGGGAGAGTCCAGCAAGCCCAGCAACTGCGTTTAAATGCTACAAGTGGTAAATTGTCTGGATTTTAGTGGAGCCACAGATAAGTAACATTTGCAGAACTCAGCAGTTGGGATGCTGCGTTTGCATCCACAAGCAGAGAGCACCAAGATTTAGAGGCAGGTGTGCTGGGTGCAAAGCACAGGCCAGCTCCTACAACTGTCTAGATGTCACTGGAGCAGCCGGGAGGGCGGCTGGGGAGGTCAGCAGGCCCCATCCCAGGTGCTGCAGCCCCTGCTGACGTCACTGGAAGTTCAAGGCACTTAACACCTCCCAGGACGAGCCTGTGAGAGTGACTTCCAGAAGGAAACGATCTTGAAAACAGATCATGTGCTGTTAAATGTAGCCTAGATGTAAAAAGGGCAGAGTAGTGTGTCTTGCAAAATGTAGCTTCTTTAGTGCAGTATCCCCAGGCCGTGAGCTTATTCACTCTTGGCTCTCTCTTCCCACTGTCTTATCTGTTATGATGTTGGCACAGAGCTGAGTCCAGTGGGACTGCAGAGCTGGAAAAAAACAGCAAATGTTCTCCAGGTTTTCTTTTCTTACAGAATTCCCTAACTCCCAACCTACTTAAGGGGGAGCCATGAGCTAAAGTAAAATTATAGTTTTGTCTTCTTCTCAAGCCAGATATCTCCAGAGGGAATTCTGCTCTCATTGTACTTTTCCTCCAGAACTACTACCACCACCACCACAGCACCTTGCGAGGAAAACAGATTCTTTCTGTTCCTTGATAAAGTTTTCAATTAACAAAGGCAGATTAAATGAACAGCCTTTAGTAAATTCAATTTCGTTGTTCTTTATACTAGTTGTTCTATGCACTGGAATTTTATATTTAATCTTTTATAGCCAGTCTGAACATTTATATAATGTTATAAAGTCTGCAGCTGCTATATGTGATTTGGCAAAGAAAGGATAGAGTATATTTTGGGGAAAAAAAAAAGCTTCCAGATCCTCTTATTTATTATGAGAAATGCTATATTTCTAATTAGAATAAAGTTAAATCAATTAAAAATAGTACTCAATGAAGCAGCTTAGATTTCAAACTTTTGAGGCGCTTTCAATTATTTCAAAGAAAATTTGTAATTTTTTTTTTTTCTGGTAGGAAAATTAAACAAGTGACGCTTTCCGTACCAGGCACAGTAAAAACGTTCAATAATTCTGTGGGGTTTCATAGGTCTGTTGTCTCTGTTGTTTTTTTTGAACTGCTGCACTCTGGATACCACAGACAAAGCAATCCTATCTTCTTAAACCAGCAAAGAGGACTTAAATGCACCAACATGTATGTCTGGTCCACCCAAAGGATATCATATCCTATATATGAGCAATTATCCTATATCCCCATCTCTTACTGGATATATACATAGAGGATATTGTATCTGTTGGACCTCAAAACTACCACTGGTGCTAAGAATTGATACAGACTGAACCTCCAGACCTTGATAATTTCCTGTTACATTATATTTAACATAGGTTAGTGTATTTACCCTCTTTATTGATTCGCTTTATACACAAGGAAAATCCCAATGGATGTTGCCCTCCCATTTACTGTGGTAATAATAGCCATAATAAAAACCAAACCAAAGAAAAATAATATTTTCATTTTCTTCTGGGATAATTCTCATTTACTGCCTGGCTTTATTTGGTTTCAGCAGAGGTCAAAGATGCTCAGTATGACACAGGGTTGCTGCCCTCTGGCATGAACACAGAAATCTTTCTTGAGAGGTAGGACAAGGTCTCTGGGTCCAGCACAAAATGTGATATGACAGGATGTGAATACACCAGGCTATACCTCTGATCCTACCAAAAAAAAAAAAAAAAAAAAAAATCAGGCAAGAAATAAAGCAGTCCCACCGTCTGCTCTGCATCAGGAGGAATAATATTTTACCATGCAATGGTCCACCCAACTTGCCATAATGAGCACAAGACAGCTCAACCCTCCTTCAGCCCTATGGACACGTTCTGTGAAAGCAGGAATATGTGACATCAAATATGACAGCAAGCAAAGAGGGGTGCACTGCTTCAAGAATCTCCCCAATCTCCATTGTCTTTTGCACACCTGGAAAAAGGTTCAAAAATGGAGCAAAGAACAGGACAAGAGAGTCATAAACCGTCAGCAAACAAATTGTTTAGCACAGTAGAAATAAAATCTGACCTCCGGTGTCAGAAATGCTGGCAAGGATTCTCATGGATATTCAGTGTTGTCTGACCAGTATTGACAGGAGTAGCCTAGAGGAGAGAAGGAGTATTCCAGCAGAGGCAGGGAGTATTTCATAATTGTTTATTTAACTATTGTGTTGTAGTTGGAGTCTAGTCTCATGGGAAGAACAATGGAAGATTAAATGGCAGCAAAGATCATGCTGCATCCCTTATCTCCTCACGTGTAGATTTCTTTCACATATGACTTACTTGTAACATGTTGAACTTCTTATAAAAAATAAAAAATAAAAAAATCAAGTGCAAGGGGAAACAAGAAAGGGGTCAGCTGGACTCAGCTTGACCTCTTTTTTTTTCCATAAAGTAACACTTGTGTGTTTGGGAGCAATGAACTAAATATGGACTTTGCTCAAACAAAGACAGATTTAAGGTCAAGGGGGAGAGACTTTTTTTGTATTACACAATGCTCTGGGATAGACGATTGTTGGTCCTTGCTGTGCAGATGTAGCCATGGCTGATTATCCCTACTCCCAAACCTCTTTACTCACCCGCACTGTTTGGTTTCCAAGAGAATGATTCTCTAGTGGCTGATTTATTTCTGCAGAAATGTGTATGTAAAATGAACTTGGTTTACAACTGCTCACCATTGCGCATCCTCTATCCTTAGCAACAGACAAAAACTATTTTACAAATCATATAGTATTCCACAGTAGTGCTTGTTTTTGTTTGGTTGGTTTTTTAATGCTGTGTATGATGTGAAGATTTTGTGGCTTGTAATAGTCATTCAGGAGACATGAGGATAGAATTCAGACTGAAAGCTGTGGAAGAAAAATTAGCAGTGAGACATCCCCTATTATCACTGAAACAAAACCACAAAAATAAGCTTTATAATGAAATATCCCTGAGATTCTGTAGTGCTTATAAAATTCTACATTCAATTTTAAATGTGCTGTTACTCATGCTGTAGGCACCAAGAAACTTCCCCTAGAGCAATGTGAAAATACTGGCACTGAGTATATGCTATGCATAGTGGGATAGAGGAGGGGAAAGATGTGGATTAGCAAAGTGGTAGGTAACAGAGACACTATACTTTGTAAAAAGAGAAACATACATTGTCTTCCTCTATAAGGTGGCAGCTCTGTTTCTTTTACAATGAACTGAGTAGTTCCCAAATAATTTAGTTGGTTCCCAGAACTGTTTTTTGTTTGCAAGATGCTCCTTGAGAAGAAGAAAATTGAAGGTTTCTAACAGAAAATGGCATGCAGAGATGCATCACAAAAAAAGTGTGCTAAATCACAGGGTCTGAATAATGATACAGAAGCTCCAGGGGGAAAAAAGAAAAAAAAAATTAAAATTAGGGAGATTCATTTGTATACAAACAAAAACCTAAAAACAAGCTTTGGAATCCATGAGAAGGCAAGAACACTTCTGAATGTCTCCTGTATTCTTGGTGACAAGAAGGGCAGCAAAAAAGGGGGATGTCAATACTAACATGTTATAAATACATAGTAGAAAGAGGTGAATGATACCTTCTGATAGCAAACTTCTGAAGCTTTCAAAGAGCAGGATCTCCTGGAGATCAGAGACTATTTTGACTGCCAGGTGGGATGGGAATGCATATTAGAAGCATAATTGGAGGGCAATTTGTTACTTGAGAAAGCAAAAAGTGGCAGAAAATGAGAGGTTGTTTTAGGTTATGACTGAGAAAACTACATCCTAAATCATGGAGTTTTCTTTAATAGGGATAATAAGCACAATAGGGATCATAGAATCGTAGAATAGCATGGGCTAGAGGGGACCTCAAAACTCGTATAGATACAAACAAACCAAACTGAAGAAACTGGAAGATCTTTTCAGGAAAAGGAATAGGGAAACAAACATGAGAGAGGGTGAGTTTCTAAATGAGACAACCTGAAAGGAGGAAGAGTTCAAAAGCAGAGTGAAAGGTTGATATGGCTCCATTTGGAACTCTTTAAAGACGTGGAACTTGAAATGGAACCACAAAAACTGAGATCCAGGAAAAGCAACTAAGGATGAGAACAAAAAGCATGGATAAAACTAGAAAAACTACTGCAAGAATGCACAAGAAAAAAAAACCAAAATGCAGCTACATGTTAGAAATGGAAGAAGACAAGATTCGCTCCTTACTAAAAAAAGAATTACTCAGAAATGGCAGAAGACTGTTAGTTTTTTCACTCTTTGTAGTATTTTTTAATAATGACAGCATTAATCCCATAATTAGGAAGATATTTACTTTTTCTTTTTTTTAAATTAAGAAATCAGAAAGGGAAAAATATGTTTAGAAACTGAAAGAGATTGCATACCATCAAGTTCATTTCTAAGAACTTCACTAGAGCAACCTGAGCTAGTTGGGGTTATTTTTGCGGATTTACAGATGATTGCATAAATCTCAGAAAAATCAATCTCATCATCCTGTAAAAGCAGGAGTTAGAAGATCAGGAAGCATAATTTTCAGTCATTATTTAAAATAATTTTAAAATATAGAGACAATAATTAAGATGTTAAAAGGAGACTTCTGTATGTGTATCAAAAAGAACTCATATCAAGGCTGCCATATTTTCTTTTTAGACATGAATAGCAGCCTCCTGGATATTGGGATTGAAGAAATAGTCCCTGCAAGATGTCCTGACGCATGCACTACTTCTTACAAACAAACTCGGGAACTAGAATTAGGCAAAATACCCATAAGGTGCTTTCTATACAGCTAAAACCCTACTTTAAGCATACCTATTAATAAAGGTATTTACTGATATTTGAAAACAGGTGGTATAAATAGGATCTTTATATCCCACATGTAAGACAACAAGGTAAAAGGGTTGACAAGCACTTGGACTACAAGCTCAGAAATCAATGTCTTCTTGGGAGATGAAATATTCCCAACAGGTTGATTGATATTCTTGAAAGATAATTTACAGTAGTTCATGTGAAAGCCAGGCATCTGGGACAGCTGGGGTGAACTGCCTTCCAGAGGTGTCTGTGTCTCTGCACTGCAACTAAACGAAGCCCAGGGCACTGCACAGAGAAAATGCTTATTATTTTGTCTTTTGTAAGGTAGGATAAATTCCAGTACAGAAGAACTGAAATGTAGATACAGAGTGGAGAATATTTGTGGCTGGGCAACAGTTCAGCAGGAAAGATCTCAGAGGTACTTCAAATCTCAAACTCATGATGAGTCAAACATGGTGTTTTTCAGAAGAAACAATTCTCATTCTGGGCTACATTAAGAAGATTGTTCCATAAAAGACACTGAGTATTTATTCAGCCTTTCTCAGAATTGACAAGGCCACATCTTCTATCCTGTGCCCAGTTTTGGAGAGATACCAGAAATAATCCATAAGGGAGCGTTTCGGAAAACATCACCCATTGATATTCCCCTCAACCTTACAGCTGTACACTTTAGTACAAAAACCTTCTGTCAGCTGCATGATTCACTTAATAAAATATTACTGGATATTAAAGTGTTCTAGTAAAATAATTTATGTAACAGAGAAGACTGGTGTTTGAACTGTGGAAACCAGTTGTAAAGAGGCAACCTTGGCTTCTCTACACAGGAAAACTTCCTCCAAAGGCTATATTTACCCTGCTTGAAAACTATCTGGCTGGCTCCAGAGCAGATCACTCCAGCTCGGGGAGAAGTCTGTGTATGCAGATGTTGCAGACAGGGATAGGATCAAATTCCTGTTTTGTGTCCTCATAAAAGTGAAGAATGAGGCACAGGCTGCAGCTCTCCAGATCTGTCAAACTGGCATCTCTTGCCATCGTTACACTTACATTACAATTGCTGTCCAGAGTTATTTATGCCACAGTGTGAATTCTGGGGGTGAAAAGAGAATTCCGGGGATACTCAGTGGTGTATCAAAATCTGCTCACAGCAACAGTGAGCAGTCTTACAGCTGGTCCCTTGGTGGGGTCAGCCTAAGGCCAGGGATGTGATCTGTCCAAAATTCTCCATTCATCCTGCTAGGAAAAAAAGAGGGAACAAGCCATCTAAACAAGGTGAGGCTTTTACTATCCCAAATAGAGTTCAGCATGTGGACTCTTGCCTGTGCTGGAAAAGTTAAAGAGAAAAGCAGCAACTGAGAGGAGGAGGATGCCTGATGCTGAAGACATTACATATGTCATCTTGAAGAGCTGATGAGGGAATATTAATCGTCTTGACACATAAATATGTTGAAGGCTTTTAGATGTGAAATACTAGAATTGGGTGGGAATCTGACCAGAAGTTGTCGTACTTTGGGCTTCTTTGGATTTCTTCCAAGAAGCATTTCAAAATTTTGCAATCAAAGTAAAGAACCTTTGAAACATCTCCCTCAACACAATGATAGTCATTCCCTCTGTGAGACACAACCACCATACAAAGCACTGGAATTTTGAATTATTCATTAATTATCTCATAAAAGCTGCGGAGAATACACACTGTGCCAGCTCATCAGCTGGTGTAAATCAATACAAATCCAGTGCCTCCCATGTGAAGCCCACTAAAAGCACTAAAAGTCATTTAACTGACATTTCTACAGCACAGGTTTGTTTATTTTATAGAGCCAAAACTAAAGCTAAATGAAATGTTTGTACAAGATGTAAAGCCAGAGATGAAGAGTGTTGTGGCTTTCAGCTCCCCTCTTTCTCACCAATATTTAGCATACAATGGGAAATGGCTGGAATGACTTTGTGGGGCTAATCTTGCTTCCTTGATGCAGGATGCTGGAGATGTCCCCATGTGCTCTGGCCATATGGGGCTCTGACAGGTCTCCTTCGCACTGAGACAAGTGAGAAGCCTCAGGGCTTTGGGAGTTCTATCTTCTCCCTTCCTTCTGTTCTCCCAGGCATAAGAGATACTTTGTCTTTCAGATGAGCTCCTTATACCTCAAAGCACACGCCTTAAAAACATACAGCGCTTTTTCCTCTGGTGAAAAGAGAAATAAGTAAACAAGTGTCTTCACAAAAATTTCTATGTCTTTTTTTCCTCCCAAAATCCTGCTAGTTGAACATTCCTCCAAGAACCAAGCACAGTAAGCTAGAATATGTGTAAAGAAGATAAAATAACTAAGTTCTGATTTAATGAGGCATTCAGTCACATGTCTGACTTAAAATGCAAGAAATGACTGTGTTTTTTACATTTTTAAATACAAATTCCTGCATTTGAAACACAGACATTTAACAGATAATTAGTAGGAAACTTGCAATGACCGCTAGGTACATACAGAAGTTTAATCCTAATCTAAATCTAAAACAGCTCTCCACTCTTAAACTAAATTACTCTCATTTTACACTATGGTTCATGATTTTAATACAATCGATATGCAAAGTTAGCAGCTCCTTAGAGGATGTAAATCAGTTTCCCACACATCAGTTGCTCTTTCCTGAAACCTTTTCAGCTGGGCTGGCCTTTCTACTAGAAGAAAAGTTGTTATATATTTGAATATTCATATTTTACAGTCTTCTATAAACAAATATTTTCAATGTAATACTTGTCAAATATGTAAGAACACATGTTCAATACTTTATAAAACAGCTGGTTTTTTAATTCTGTGCTTTAGACATTTCAACAGAACATCCAGTACTAGCCAAAGAAAAGAAAAGAAAAAATAGTTAATATTCACTTTCTGTTACCACAGACCTGTACAACATAAATTTTTTGTCTTATGGGAAACTTTTTCAACAGCATTTTTTTTCTAGCTAATATTTAATAACAATGATTTTTGCAGAGCTCTCAGTAGCAACACATTTCCTAGAGTGCAAGTAGATAAATTAAATGGCATAAGACGAACTGATGAAGAATTTGTGGCTATGGATGTGAGAATAGGGATAACAAATATAAAGGTTGACAGGTTTTGTCCTTTATTTTCATGCTGTTTTCTAGCAACCTGTCTTTTTCTCCCTGGCATGTAGAAGCTGCATTTATTTTGCACATTTCTGTGTAAATTTTTCTGCTTCATCACAGAAATATGAAACCATCATTTTAGAAGGCTATGACCCATACAATAGGAGGGTATAGAATCATATATTACCTGGTCAGAAAATGAACGAAGGGTCTAGGGCAGACACTGAGTCCTGATTGTTACCAGAAGGAGGGAAGTGTGGCTCTGTGGAAATGCTCGGCATCACACGGGCAAAAGTACAAGTTGACATTACTCACCCTGTCTCATCTTGGTTGGTCTTTTTGTATGTTGTTCTTTTGTTTAATTTTCTCAAATCAAATGTTAACATTGGAACAACCAAATTAAGATAAACTACTGAATATCAACTGAAAAGAAAATGTCCTTTGATTATGTTTATTTCAATTTCAAGACACGGAGAATGGCAATAAATTCACAATTAATCATGAAAGATTCATGGACTTTCATTACTTTCTTCAGTATTGTTAACTCGAACCATATCTTCCAGAAATGTGGCCAAGGTTCATTTTTTACACCATGGGAGCTGAAGCATCTGTCTTGGCCCTTGGTCACTGCTTGTGTGCCCGTACATACATTCAAGCTCCCTGAGGCCTGAAGTCACTGATGCTGGGATGATTGAACCTTTACAGAGCCTGTCCCCTCTTCACAAACAGTTTAGGAAGAGTTCCTTCTTCTTTCATCTGTCTGTAACTTAACACAAGCAATCAATTGGGAAAAGCAGATCCATGCCCTGCCACACATCACACAAACTATATATGGGCAAAGAAACCATTTGCTGAAAGCCCTGACTGTAGTGATGGAGATTAGTAAATCAACTTTGCAAAGAAATGTGAAGTTCAAGAGCCTTAGAGACACTGGTAAATATTTCCCCCACCCACCCTATCTTGCTCATTACTGAAAATCCATGAGAACTGTCTGACTGGAATGCTTTGGTTTGAAGCCTGATTGAATCTTGGACAAGATGCTGCACAAAAAGCATTTTCTTCCAGCAACCTACCAATCACACTAATAGTTGTTCATTTCAGATTTATCACTCCTCTTAAGAAGTGAAAAACTCTATCGTTACAGATTCCAACTCTAAGAAAATCTGCCAGAGACATAGTGAAGATAATTAGGATTGAAGGAATTGATTTTAGTTTTAAGGATTTTTGATAATGCATATACATGTTTATTTCCTTACAGTTCTTCCCACTTTATTGATACCAACCTTTCCCCCAGCAGTAAATAACAATCTTGTATTTTTATTGTTCTTACTACATCAGTTATAGGAGTCACGATTCCTAACAGATTCATAAATAAAATAGCAGTTTATAACATTCAGTTCTGATATCTTGCCAGATAAGACTTCAGGAAAGGATAGCAGTTGCCTACAACTGCTACATTTCATATGTTTTTAACTATCCGTCCTCTGTAAAATTTCACATATTAATGATGGTATTCTCAAATTTGTTTTAGGTAGAAGGAAAAAAGTCAATAATCATTTTCAATTGCAAGTTCAAATATAAAATTTACAACCTTTTTAAAATTGAAAACCTAATAAAATTGATTATATCCTTGTTTATTCCAAAGTCTAAATTAAAGGAGTTTAGCTATAAAGTTAAAAATATAGAATAAGATGATCAGATTTCATAAAACATGAACTGGTACAACCCATTAAATGTTAGACTGTAAAGTTTTCCCTTCAGCTTTAAAGAAACCTTCATTCCATTTAAAATCGATTGAAATCCTTATTTCTTTCTGCACGTAGAGATGAACATTGCCATTTCCAAAAGTAATTTTGGGGTTTTTTAATGAGAAAAATACACCATTTAGGCACTGAACTGAAACTGGGCTTTTGGTACGTTATCAGAGTACCATGAGATGTTAACTACTTCCCAGGCATGACTCATTTAAAGGTATACAAAAGTATAAAGGTAATGATTTCAAAATCAGACTCTGGGACCCAGCCTTAATTTGGCCACTCAGAGAGGTGTCCTGCTATTACAAAACACTATGAGCCCTTCAGCTCCTTCTTATTTTCATAAACAACAACTGCTAATAATTTTCAAAGCAAAACTCATGAAAAGTCCGCTTTCAGAAAACACATCTGATAACTGGAATGATTTCTTGTGTCCTGTTTTTCTGATTCTCTCAGGAAACTATCTGTTTTGACGCCACGCCCCCCAAAATGGAGAAGCGGTAGAGACTCTATAAAACCTTAAAATTGGCCTATTAGTATTGCTTTCCTTGGAAGGCACTTTGATACTGTAGTGATGGTTACATCACCTTAACCAAGATGTAATGCAGATCTCTGTGTGACCTGAAGTGACCAAATCCCAAGATAATAGCCTCTCAGAGCTACAATTTGTGCTATTTTACTTTGTTTATAGATGGTAGCATTTCAGTAAGATTTTCCAAAGGGAAAAGAACTATTTTAGCACGCAAAGTGTTTTGGGCTAGGCTTGTAATTACCTCATCCGACACAGATACAAAAGCAGCTATGATGAGAAGTTTCACAATATTCCTTGCACATAGCTCGCTTTTTTTTTTTTCAGTCAGCATAATCTGGATTTTTCTCAAGTAGTCCAAAACTCTCAGAATTCCCCTTTCCTGTCTTGTACATGGGTTCATTTCACGACATCATTTTTAGAAGGCTTCAAGGTCAGTTTGGGGTAATTGTGTGATCCTCTAGATCTCCTTACTCACAACAGAAAGACTCTTTACGCATTAAAATCATTCTGGGTCTTGAAGCTACTTGAGTGAAAAAAAAGAGAGCAGGAGGATTTGAACATCAGCTTCAACCAAGCGTTGGGCAAGCCAGTCTATTTCTCTCTACTATATTACTCCTACAGGCCGAAGTATTACAATTCACAGCTCTGAGCACGGGAGATAAATTATTTTGTCTCCCCAGCAAGTAATAAAATCATCCTGGGACTCATAGTATAAAATGGGAGGACATAGAACCAATTCTGATCTTTAAGCACAAGCCAGGTACTGCTACCAGTGAACAAATAAGTCTGCTCCTACTTCACACATCTCCTTTTTGCAGAACTTCCAGGGAGAGGAAGAACCCTTTGTCCCTTGTCCCAGCCTTAGCTATCTAGAAAGGGCAATGAAAACCAGACTTCAAGCTTTTATTAGTAAATCATCTGACTGCTGGACTTTTCCTTACAGAAATGGGCTCAGTACTTGAAAGAAATTCCCTCATGTTTTCTAATCACATGCAGAAACTAAAAATTGAAGATCATTATAAACATCAGGCTTGGCAGCGTACTAAAATCTCTTTCCCCCCTAATATAGCTCATGCTGGAGGCCTGATCCATTGGCTTCTATTTTGGGATGTGAAAGAAGGTAGCCACTGGGGTGCTATTAAAAACAGAATTTCTTCAGGATATTCCCATCACTTAAATAGGTCATAAACAAAGGCAGAAGCTGTATTTACTGTGCTATTAAGGTAAACAAAAATAACAATCCACAGGTAATTATGAAACAGATTGAGTCTGGCAGGTGAGTTCCAGCAGTCTGGTTTTGATTTCCAAATGAGGGACTAGAGCCAAGTTATAGACCTGCCATAATATATTAACTGTATTCCCATATTTACATGCCTTGTTTCTTTTCACTTCTACTTTCATTTTACATTAGCAGCATTTGGTGCTCCGGTGTACAAACAGGACTACTCATTTCTTAATCACCTCTGAGCCCAGGGTTGGTTTTATGGTGGAACTACAACCACTGCACAGCAACATACCTGGGGCCATCCTGTTAGTCCATGCCTGTGCAGCACTGAGCCAAGGAGATGACATCCACACTTATTTCACTGACCAACCATTTCTTCTCAGAAATGTAAGTGAATCTTCTCTGTTTCTTGTGAACTGAGTCCCATGAAGAAATCACATGGGGGAAAAATAAATAAGAAAAAAAACCCACCATAGAAATATCATGGGACCAAAAATTGGTAGCATTCAAGTGAATTGAGCATGGAGGGTCAAGAAGAAAAGGTTGGAGCAAGTTTGGGAAACACACTTTAAAAAGGAATACATTTTATTATATTTTCTACTGCAGTCGTGAATATAAACTGGCATGTCTTTTTGAAGCATGTTCACAGGAACCAAAGAAGTCTGGATTGCCTGCAACCCACTTCTGAATTATTCTGTGTGGCCCAGGACCCCTTCACACAACTTTCCCATCGGTGTACCCATTCTACTGACTGCCATATCTTCGTTCTGCATGTGTCACTGGTGCCCTTGTGCCACTGCCTGTCTTCAAATACAGTGAGGACAGGTGTGAGCACCTACACTATGATCACAGCTCAACAAATATGTTCCAAAGAGCCAGAGGTGCTTCCAAAAACAGCACTTACAGAGTTAGAGTATGGCTGTGACTTTGAAAGTTTCACTCACTGGCCCTTTGGCAGGATTTTTGCCTGAACATTACCTCTGAGTGCAGCAGGTGGGGAGACAGTCTAACCCTGGGGTTCAGGGGGAAAATAGTCTTGTGCAAAACAGTAACACTGAGAACAAATGCCAGCTCTTGGATAGTGAGTGTGCCATGCCAAAAGTAGCAGTGAAGGAAAGGAGTGCAAGTAAGATTTACCCTTTCAACAGATATCACTGTGCTGAAACGCCCTTTGCAACTTAATGTACATCTGCTTTGATTCCTTTTGCTTAGACCAAAATCCATTAACAAGGCCCAAGAGTCTAAAAACTGACAAATGGCAGAAGTGAATTACTACTGCCAATTTTCAGTAGTAGAACAATAAAAAATGAAGAAATGGTGATTTTTTTTTTTAATTTAAGTTTTACTACAGTTTCACATTTTAATGGATAAAGTAAGCTTTTGTGAAGACTTTGCCAAAAGATTTGTTGCATTTCTAGTTTCAGTGCTGTTCTTTTTAATATAAAAGTACTAGAAATCAAAACTGTCTTTTAAAGTTCATTTCTCATGGAAACTCTAGTTTCGATCAGCAACAACTGATTCTGCTTAGTGCAAAGTTCTTGGTTTTGGAAAAAAGACAGAATTTGGAGTAAGAAAATGTCATACCTATAGAGCTTTCTAACATATAGACCTTGAAGCATGGTCCGGTGGCACATCCCTATAGGACCTTGTTTTAACTACCTGGCAAAGCAACTTTCAAAGACTTCTTATTCACAAAACCTTCCAATCTTCATTAGTGACTACTGCACCAGCAAAGTTCCTGGCTGGCCTTGGTAGATCAGAGCAGTGTGCCAGGCTGCCCATCATGCTTGGCAACACCGTCCTGCTTTCCACAACCTCCCACCTTGCTGTTTACATCCATCTACCGCCTCTTGTGCAACACCTGGACTGTAAAAGCTCTGAGACACGGAGCATTTCTTCTGCTGCGTTTTTCTGCTCTGCTGAGCATGCTGGGCTGCCAATCCACAATTACACCTCCTAGGTGACATGATACAAATACAGACTGTGGTCAGAGTTGTATTTCCATCAAAAATACATGCCATGCTCCTACTGGATATGAAAGATGAGTGATAGAGTTTATTAAATAAATGCCAAAAATATGTTCTTTACTACCTAAAGTAGAGTGATGATCTTACTTTATTAAAGTATTTGCCACTTCATTCCATTTAATAGTTCAAGCTATGATCCAACAAATACTTAAGAAAATAATACATAAACTAAATCACTCCACCTGGTGTAAACTGCTACAGGTTTCTTACCATCTTCACTAGCTTTGTAAAGGCAGATGAAATTACACACATTTCATCTTTGTGCCTTAGACTGTTTATATTTGAGGAAGAAAGTATGAATATTATTATTTTGCTTGTAAAATCCGAAGTACTGTGTCAATACATTGTTGTTACTTAAGAGTTTAAAGTGTGATAAATAAAAATAAGCAACAGAGCAGAAAATTGTCCACCATGAAAGGAAAGAGAGGTCTTCTTTCCATAATGGAGCTCTGTGCTAGCATCATCTGTGGATCTCAACAATAACAATGGAGTAAGTACTGGAAACCCACAATGCTTCCTCAGAGAAAGTTTAGTCCTACCTGGAATTCAGGGGAAAAAAATCAGATTTTCCACTGCAATGTAGACAGACCACAAGAGCAAGTTTTTCCTCCTGGTGCTCACAGCAAAAGGAGAGTAGGGAAACTTACCATCTCAACCTTGAAAATACAGAAAATTATCATACTGGTGACATCAAATGTCACAGGAAAGATGGCTTGAATATCCAAAAGTTAACAGAAATAATGAAAGTAACAACAGCTAAAGCTGTTGTACGTGATAAGGTGGTACAACCTTATCTATGAGTTTTTACTCTCCAAGTATTTGAGATTAAGAAACTACACCATATGTTAAATACCTTACCTCTTCTGACTGGGGGATTTTATGCAGCTCCCTCTGAAGCACCTGGTGTTGATCAGACTCAGTGTAGTGAGCTGAAACGACTATGGGGCTGAGTCAGTAAAGGAGGCACTATGCTCCCATTTAAAAGCCAGAGCTTCCCATCCCCCAAAACATGTGAACTGAGCACAGAAGTCATCTGTTCACACTGCTGAACACAAGCTTACTGTGGATGACCAGCTTGGAGACGTGAGCTCCCACCAGTCCAGTTCCTTGCTCAGGTGCAGATGTGCACCTTTGCTGACACCTTTGAGGATGTAGAAGTAGAGGCTGTTGAACCTTGCAAAACTGCCTGTCTTACAGATATGGGGCGGGGGGGGTTATATACAGAATGTGAGGGTTTAGTGACATATTTTAGACATGTTCAGCTTTTGAACCCTGCTGCACTGCCTCTGGTTACACTGTATGCTTCCTGACTCTGCACTTGGAAGATACTCAAGTCCATGCATCTCTATATCAGCACCCTCTTTTCCTTCCTGGGGAAATTCCTATCTGCATTTCAGAAAGGCACATCAGCTGTCCCAGGATCACGAGGACCTTTCTCAAAGCTGTAGTTGACACTTTTTCAATTTTTTCATTTATTCCATGTGAGGCAAACACTCAAATAAGAAGAACACTGTGTAAAAGTATAGGCTGTCAGGACACAGGTTCTCCATTAATGTAGGTGCCTTAAATTAAAGATACATAAATAAGGATTACAATAGGAGATTTGTTATGCAAAGTCCAGGCAAAACCAGTGCTAGCATAATTGGATAACTGAATGATCTATAAAGGAATAAGGAGATTAAATATTTTTTTTTACTAAATGGAAACATATTAGGGCTCCGTTACAGTCACTGTGATGGCCTTCCAGATCTTTCTCTGCTCTGTGTGAGAGGGAATAGAGTTTTACATCCTTGGATG
>JAYRBT010000114.1:105510572-105522345 GCA_036023395.1 Myiotriccus ornatus
TGGATTCACCGTCCCTGGAGGTTTTTAAGATGAGACTGGATGTGGCACTGAGTGCCATGGTCTAGTAACCACGGTGGGGTTGGATCAAGGGTTGGACTTGATGATCTCAGAGGTCTTTTCTAACCCAGCTGATTCTATGAATTGGGGAAAAATACCCTTTGGAGGTGCAGATATCTCTGCATTGACTATAGTCACAATCTGAATAATTTACCTGGACTAGACACCTGAATTATGGCAAGATGAGCAATACCTTAAGTAACTTCAGCAGATGGAAAAACTGAATCCCTCTCCTCTCAGCTCTAATGAGAGGTGACACATGGCTGAAGTGACTGACGATTTTGAAACTGTCTAAAAAATGTTGCTAATAGAGCATATGGGTAAAAGTTTGTTGTCTGAGACATGCAGCAGGACAAACCAATAGTCTTGCCAGGCCATCAGCTCTGGAAATAGCACATCAAGGGCCCCTACCCTGAACTGCATTGTGGCTTACAACCGTTTGGAAAGCTGCATGATAGCAGCCACTGGATTCAGCCTGCTTTAACAAAAAACACGTTTGCACCACATGGAGCCTGACAGTTGCCCTCCCTGGGTTTTGTCATGGACACTGAGGTCCTTTTACATCTGAGCAAACAGACAGGCTGAGCAGTGCAGGCACATGTGGTCATCTCCCAGAGCTGACATCCCAAGATGTTCAACGTAAGAAGCATGGAAAGGTGGGGGACAACTGAACAAGTCTGTTTAAAAATAAAATAAATAATTGACACATATATACATTTGCAGCACAGAAACAAGGCAGGATCACCAATAATTTCCCTTGCACATTTGTAACAAGCAGATGGCATGTGGTAATTTTATGGTGGGACTTTGAAGTGCCCTACTCTTCCAAAACGTGAGACTGAAACAAACTTTTAAGAGCAGAGCACTTCCTTCCTGTTGTCTGTCTCGTGAGGCATCAGGCTGCAGGGAGAGATGAGCTCTCCTTCCTCACTGAGAATTAAAAGGGACTCAGCTGTGTTGTTCTTTGCATTAAAACATCATTCTGGGGAGCCCTTCAGGGCAGGCACTGTCTACTGTTCTCCCTGTGAGCTCTGCCTCCTCCCTGGGCACGGCCTCATATCATTGTTACACCCACCCTCCTGCATTAAAGAAGCAACATCAAACACCTCAATGTTTCCAGCAGATCCCAGCTGCTGTGTGGCTTCCTGCCCCACAGAGCAGCCCCTCCTCTCGTGCCCTCACCTCTCCCACTATGCAGGTGGCCCCTTCAGCTGATCCTTCCCTCCATAGGCTGCTCCTCACAATATGCAAGGAGATGGTCCTCCCAGGACCTGCACACATAGGTGCAGGTGTTCCCCTTACCTGTCCAAGGGAGCAAACTCAGCACATGGGAGTGTATGAGAGGAAAGGAGATGGCTTGTGATGTGTGCAAGGGTACCCTTGGATGCCCCTGGCAATGGGCCACCCTCCTCTGGACAGAGAAAGGGAGCACAAAGCTTTGATGCATCCTGCGTGTGCAGCCATGGCAGGCACTTACTGCACATTTGTTTCCTTGACAGAGTTTCTCCCTGTCAGACAAAGCCCTCCCACACTTTTTGCTCCTGAGTCCTCATGTGCAGATATCCACAGGGGTCACTCAGGCCTTCTCCTGCAGCGGGTGAGTTTCACCTACAAAGAATATGTTTACGAAAACTTCATATCAGTAGAGAGCAAACCTCTCTCCAGCCTACAAGGTGGTCAGGAAAGGCATATGTCCTTAATTTGCAGTAGACCAAAGCATTAATTTGCTGTTGTTAATTATTTAATGCAACATTTTTTCCTTAACCGCCTACAAAGAGTAATAGGCAGTAACTACAACTTAAAAGGGGGCAACTTTGGGTGCAGAAAAAATGTTCTTTATGAAGCATTTCCTGTGTCCTTCTGAGTACCTTATCTGACCAGCATCTTTCACTGTTATTTACATTTTATCTTCTTTAAGAACACTTGTGTTATGGACTGAGTCATCAATAAGGGCACAACATGAAAGGAGGGATGAAAAATAAGCTGTCTTAAGAGCACTACTCTGCAGGAAACTTATTAGCATTTATTGTGCAGTATCAGGTTACCAGAGTTGAATGGAAAGAACAGAGTTTATTTAAGTGGCACAAAGCACAACTCTTTGGAAGTCACATTCAGTGTTTCAAAAGTACATGATGGAAAAAGGCAGAAGAAAAATCCCTTGGATTTGGCAGAAGCCAGTTAACAGGTACAAGCTGGGGGGGGATGCTATTAAGGTTCACAAGAGCCTTAAGAAACAGCTTTTGGATAAGGGAAATGCCACAGAATTAGGGAATAAGGTGTAATTTACAGTGGGAGAAATCCCAGGGCTATCACATTCATAACTGACTTGCACAAAGCCCACATCTTGCCATTCCCCCTCAACTCCTCCACCCCAAAGTAAGCAAAAGAAATGTACTTAAGAAGCAACTCAGTAGATTTCCAGAACTTATTCCTGCATCTGGAACACTCCTGAGCTTTTTCAATGGCCAAGTCACAAGCCTCACTCCCACATTAATAGACTGATTGCTACTGATGCAGCCTGCAGGAAAACCTTCAAAGCCTGTCTTTAGGAGTAAAGCAGGATCTATATTTACACATGACATGCATGTGCTGCCACAAGCAAAGCACACAATTAGAAATTAGGCTAGATTTACAGTTTTGAGTTCTCCTGAGCATGGATAAAGATGAACTGTGTACAGCTGACATTTCATTCCAAGAAAGCAAAAATACATGCAGAGAGAAGACTTCACCTTGCTTCGGGAGAAGATCTTATTCCTCCCTGACTATGGTCTCTCAAAGCATAAGGTCATGATCTGAACTTCCATTATGGCTGTTCAAAAATGCATCAAAGGTTCGATGGATAAAAGAATGTTATTTTCCAAAACCACTGGGACACTTCCTGTCAGTTCGCATAATTGAGTATTACAGTATTTAAATTACAAATTGAAGATTATTTTTACAGGTGTCATTTTAAATATAATATGAAATTTCTTGACATTACCTCAGCCGTGCTACACAACCCAGCTGCGCTCAGGCTTGCATGTGTGATGCACATGGCTGAAATTTTGTCATGTTACATCATGGGCTACAAAAACACACAGTATAAATAGACGATGTAATATTTGAGAGAGCAAAAACATATAGTGCTGGCCTCGCTTCATGAAACCCCAGATCTAATATGGACATGGAAATGTAAACTGTTATTAGAGTTCAGATCAGAACTCTTTCCAAAGGGTCATGCAGAAGCGGGGGTCAGACAGACGGAGCTCGGTTGCCCTCCAGTGGGCTCCCACCGCCCCTGCCTCCCTCCCCATCCCAACCTGTCCCAGGCAGGAAAACCAACCGCACGACTTCCAGCGTTGAACAAACCAGACAGCTGCAGCCCATGGGGAAGACACACGTTATTCACACTGGCAGATCTGCAGGCCAACAAGGAAAATGTTAAATTAATTAAGAAAGAGATCTTTAAGAATCCTCTTGGCTTTCTATCCACAATCTGGCATTAGCGGCTGCAAAGAATTTGCCTTCAACTGTTCTAATTTAATGTGGCTTTCTAAAATGCTATTATCTCCATTCTGTAATTTGTTATTTCATTTTTATGGTTTCCAGCAAATGCCACGTCTGGAAAGGAAAATTCCACCTTTTCTTATACTCTGTTGTGACTTGCAATTTGCTTTCATTCTGCATGAAAAACTCCATTCCCGTCAAAGAATTCTAAGCAAAACAAGAAAAAATAAAGAAAACAAACTGTCAGCAACTTCCTAATGTTGTTAACACAAAAAATGTCAACAATACTCACTAGATAAATTAAAGATCCCTTGCCCTTTTGCTACCCTCTTCCTAAAGCAACCAACATGAAGCTTTAAGTCGATTCCAACCTTTTTAAGCAGTTCCAGATCCAACACACAGTGACCACAAACTATGTTGGGTGCCTGGGCAGTAACTCACAGTAGTTGCCAAACTTGGGAGCAAGGAGATGACATTCCATCTGTAGGCCTGTCCACACAGTAAGAATAAGAGACTGATAATTGTAGGATTAATGGAGCAATTTTAGTTTTCTTTATGGTTGGGCTGCTTCACAAAGGAAAAAAGCACAATTTCAGTGATTTGGGAATAGATTCAAGAAATAGATTCAAGGAATAGAGGAAAAGGCATTAACAAATTGTAAATCAATTTTGAGGAGTTAGAATTTCAATGCATTTGTAACTATTACAGTGAAGGACCATAATAAAATGACCATCTCTGCCTCTTAAGATGGAACATTATGCTTTTTTTCAGGGATTTCAGTGCAAACATTTTTATTCCCCTCAGTTAATATGTCTGTTTTCATTCTTTCATCCTACAAAGAGATATAAAATAAAAATTAAACAAATAAATTATTCCAAATTTTCTTCCTTTTTTTGTTGGTTATTTTTGAAAAAAAAAATAAAAGCACCTAAAACATGGGGAAAGAAGACGCTCTAATGTTCCTATTCTATACTGAAATATCTTTTCAAGAAATACTGCATGGCTTGATGTTAGGCAATTTGGGTTGCTTCCATGAATGGAGTTTACTATTTAATCAGAGACAGAAATAAAAACAATACAAAAATAAGAGAGTGGAACAGTTTCTTGTTGTGAAAGGAGGGTAAGTCGAGGCTGCTCTAATCTAACCTGGAAAACGAGCATACTGAGATGTGTCTGACACTAGGAAAACCCACCTGGCCAGATATGGGGGTCACAAGGGCACGGCCTAACCCAGATGGAAACAGGAGAGGGAGCTCTCACCCAGCCTGTCGAGACATGAAGGTGTTCCCAGGTACTGCACTCCAAGCTAAAAAAATTAACTATGAACCCCTGATACAGGTCAACTTTATATCCTAAAAGTGAAGCACTTATTTTTTTATGTTTAAGTTTCATTATGGACAGGTAACTACTGATGTCAGCATTTAGACTGGATTTTACCCTAAAACCATGTACAATTTAGTGGGCCTGTTTTGTTTGTTTTGTTTGGGGTTTTTTGTTGGGTTTTTGGTTGGTTGGTTGGTCGGGTTTTTTAGGTGTTTTGTGGTTTTTTTGTTTCAGGGATTCCTAGCATTAATTGACTGGAGTTGAGTTTGACCTCATGAGTTTGACCTTGATGTTTGGTTTGTTCACTTCTGAAATTCAAAGTCAAAATTTTCAAGGAATGGGAGCTCATATGGATGGAACCCAAAACAAATGTTTGTAGGAACCTCTGAGAAATGGAAGTACTGTGTTCACATAGTTCTAATTATAACACTGCATTTGTAGGATTCATATGAGCTAGGACCCTTGGAAGAGAAACATGAAGGGAAACTGATTTAAAGGGAAGGCAAAATACCCTGTGGAATTTGGATTGGAATCTTCTAATGTGAAGGAAATCTGCTGCAGAAAAGTGGGAACTACTTAAAAAACAGCTGGAGAGACCACAAGTGAAATTCATCCTGGTTATAATCTAAACACAGAGAAGGGCAACAAAGGCGAGTTTGGTTAAGCAAGGATATAAATTCTTATACACCGTGTGCAAAAAGCCTAATAAAGTGTGTTTAAATATAAATAACACAAGAAACTACTTTTTAAAAAGTAGACTGAAGCTAATTAAATTGAATAATTAAGAGACTGAAGGGTTCTAAGGAACGGTAAACTGTAAAGAATACTTCAGCTAATCATCAAAGCTTCTTGCATATGCCCATGGCAAAAAGAAGGGAAGGCAGAAAACCACCATTTTAATTTAAAATTAAAAAGATGGTTAACTAGATACACTCTCCATGTTGGAATGGTGTTGCTCCTGATTTAAAGCTGAGTACAGCTTTCAATATTTTCCATAACCAATCCATTTGTTTTCTGCTCATGATAGGAGAGATTCCTCTAATCACATTCTGTCTGTGTAGAAAAGGGACAGGCTGTTCACTCATTCAAACGCCACCAACAGTCAGTGGAGGTGAGCATTAAAGCTAAGTAAGTTGTCCCGTCATAAGCTGTGAGAAAGCCCAGGTGACTAAAGTTAGATGTGAGGAAAAGGCTCTGCATCTTCACAGGCATAATTTTAATCTAGTTAAAAATTTTTAAGGAAATAATTAGTGACTTGAAATCAATGAAACTTACCAGTTTACAGAAGACATGGGCACCACAGCCTGAAAACAGCCAATTGTAATTGTAAAAGTAATAGGAAATTTGTTCCCAGATTAAAAAGATGCAGTTTCTGCCCATAAATGGCATCCTTCCATGTCAAACTGATGAATTTCATCTGTGAGTCATTTTTCATGGAATGGTAAAGTTACAAGGGGCTTGTTAGACTGCCGACATGCTCAAACAGCATAGCTGGAGAGTGGCTGAGAGCTGGTGTCTTTGCAGTTGCAGTGGTTAGTTCTGGAGCTCTCCCTTGTTATTATTTTCAGCTGTTCAGTATTATGCCTCCCTACAACACCACTTGCCTGCATTTCAAAGAGTAATAATTTTTCTTTTTCAAAGACTGATAATATTTGCACACCAAAGATCAACCTGCAGTTCTTTCTGGTATTTCAGAAGAATGAGTTACATGAGGTGTAACCTACATAATTTGCAAGGAGAACCTTGTGCTGATCTGCTCAGAGACAACCATCAGGGAGTACAGAATTTCACAACACAGACCATTTTTTTATTAAATTCCCCTATTTCACTTTAGTGACATAAATAAATGCTTTTTGAAAGGAAAATTGCAAAAGGTTTGACTTCTGCTCCAAACGAGAATCCATTCTGCATGAAAGGGCTTCCGGTTTATAGCAAACAAAAAGTGTTTGTTTAAAAGTATCAACACTTGAGATTTTTCAAGGAATCATAGAATAGTTTGGGCTGGAAGGGACTTTAAAGACCATGAAGTACAACCCCGCTGCCATGTGCAGGGACACCTCCCACTAGACCAGGTTGTTCAAAGCCCCATCCAGCCTGGCCTTGAACACTTCCAGGATGGGGCATCCACAACTTCTCTGGGCAACCTGTTCCAGTGCCTCACCACCCTTAAAAGGAAACCCATCCCTGGGTGGACCTGTGAAATCCTGGCTTTCAGTGAAATGGCACTTGGCAGGGATGCTCACTGCTGTGGTCTGGCAGAGTAGTCTGCTCAGTGTGGAGAGGAAGCACTTTCCCATCCTCTGTAGGAAATATACCACAGAGAATGCTCAAAATGTTCTCCAACTCAACTGTGGGCAATTTTTGTGAGGACTTATTTGTAAGAACTCTGGGTGAGTTCTAGCTGGTCTAGCTGAGATGCTCCCTGAAGGCTCAGCAGTGTTTCTGGATTATGCTTTTATGAAATACAGTAATATTAAAGCAATGACATGACTGAAATAGATTAATACAAAATTTTGTTATTTTACATGAAGGTGTCCATACCAAATAGTAATAAATGTTGCTTAATAAGTACTTGCTATCAAAATCCTCAATGCTCTTAAAAACACTCTCTCTCATGAACTACTAAAACAAAATAATTTTCTTCCACTGAAACAAGAGATTTAAGAGTTCCTACTGCATTAGGTCTATCCACAAGTCCTCAGCGTCTGTGGGAAACTTCCACTGACATTCAGGTTCCTAATCCCAAAGCACAGAGAAAGGAAAGGTCCTAACTACACAGGCAATTCTTGTGCTAAAAGAACATAAGAAACACACTTTTCAGTTAGGAAACCCCAAATTAAGAGCAATCCTAAGTCACAACTTAGCTGATGATTTTCTTGAAAGCTGAATATCACTTGTATGGGACACAACAGTGGTGTTTTCAGTCCTGTAGCTAAATATTCAAATGCACAGTTTGCATTAGAAAATGTTGGAAAAGATCCTTCAGGTGCAATGTGGGGTTTTTTGTATGTTTGGTTTTTTTTTTTACAGAAGACTTTTTTGTATTTGTTTTGAATAGTCATTAATCAGAGCAGTGGAGAGGAAAAAGAAACACCAGAAATGGAATATCACTTAACAAGCCTGCAATTAGCAGACTAACAAGTTTGTTATTTTTGTACTTTTTCCCACTGCATGACCTAATGGAATGCTAGCAAGCACTAGGCACGCCACAGCTCCAGCAAGAGCATTGTGGTCTGTCACAACGTGCACAACTGTACTGGAAGTCCCTGTGAATTTACTGTTGTAGAGCTAAAATGCACTTGATGCCTTGTCCATCTCAATTTATCATGATTCATATGTCAAGAGCTCAATATTGACGAAGACAGAATATGAGAAGTCAGGCTCTTGGACATGTTCCAGCGTTTAGCATAATAGGAGTCTTAAGGAATTTAGTCCTATCTTGATATTTGAAGAACAATGCAAATAATATCAGATTTCAGATGCATAAGAAATGCCTAACACAGAGCCAAAACAGAGAAACGTACAGGTGTCTTTTCCTGATCATTTCCAAAACCTCCCTGTCCCTCTATATTTCAAGTTTAAGCTCATTTGAGAAAAGAGGGGGAGGGCGAATGTTTTTTGATTAGCAAAGCTAAGCAGTTGTTCAATAATGCAAAGGGAAGGTCAGAGTTCAAATTCGACATGCTGGATTGCTTGTCTCCCTCAATCCTATTCACTAAATCAGCAGCACTGAATTGCTATGATGACAGGAAGAATTTGAAAGGGGAGGAAGGTTGTACTGGTATTGAAAACAAAAAATAAATCTATAAAATTATTATCTTAATCTCTTTGCAAAGGCAGAAGTATCTGTACATTAAAAGAATTAATAACTTATACCTTCACTGAAAAGGGAAGAATTTGTGCTTTAAGTTGAAACTATGAAAACACATTTTTAAGCTTTGTTTAATTCTAACCTAAAATCTGTGTTAGAGAGGTAACCTTCCCAGTAATAAAATGCTTCTCACACAAAATATCCATTAAAATAAAATATTCTTCTTGAATGTTTGTGATCCAAATAACATCATTATGAGAGCTTGCCACAACACCAACTAAACATCAACTCCTGCCCAGATTACCAAAAGTACTTATACACTTAGCTTGCATTCAAATTTAGAAATGTAGATCCCTCTGGGACCCTGCATTCATAAAAAAAGTCAGATCTGAAAAATAATTCTTACTGAGAAATTAGATCATTTCATGCAATTAAGGCATACTCCTATTGAGAAAAGAAATACAATTTCACTGAGAAATTAGCAGAGCAACTTAAACACCACAAAACTGAGACGATGTAGTTCTTTCAATTATTTCAATTTTTAAAAGCATCAGCAATCATCAAGTGCTAAAACTCGATAGCATTTATATCTTGTCTGAATCGCTGAAAATATTAGGTCCAGTTTGCAAAAGCCTTTTAATCTTGCAGCTAAGCTACACAGTCTGGGCTTCTAACACCAACACCCACCGAACATAAAAAGCAGACTCCTGACTCAGAAAGAGTTAAGTTAGGAAACTATGTTTAGCAGAAATAATGACTTTACCCTGGAGCTTCAAAATGACTTATCCATGCAATGCTGAAACTTATCTCCATCCATGGATCTTAGACTACAGGGAGTTTGTGTGCACCTGGTCCTACACGAGGAAGAGATGGAGACAGGGGCGTGGCCGAGTGACCCTTTATTCCAAACTGCAAAATAGTTGCCTCCTACCCCAGAAAGTGCCCAGCACAGAAGAAACAGCAGTGAAAATGGTCTCATCCTTCTCTCACAGGTGAGTCAGTAGACAGCAAAGAATGTAAGACCTCTGTTGGTGGGGTAGTGTCTGGTCAGGCATTGATCCATCCTACAGTCATAGAGTTGACTGGTGTGAATGGGGGCATACCAGGCCAAGGAACAGTGCTGGGGAAAAGTCTCTGACATAACATCTGTATGCGGATTGAAACAATCCCTGAGATTTAAGCATCTAATGTCCACCTATTTCTCCAGCCCGGTCAGCCTGAAGGCTGGTTTAAGTGACTTAGCACCTTTGAGAGAAGCACCTAACTCACCCTGATTTCAGCAGCAATAACTGCCTGGGTATTTCTCCTTCAGGTGTTGAAAACCCTCAGCTCTCGGAAACCAGCTCCAGCACACAGCCAGACACCCTGGCTGAGATTTACCCCATTAATTTTAAACCCTTCAAAGTTATGTGCCTAGTCAAAACTAGCCACTGATCTCCCTTCTGAAGTCCATGTGAAGAGATAAATCTGTCCAGGGAGGAATACAATCCATTCATCCTAGACAATTCTCTTAATTTATTTTCTAAGAAATGGCTTGATACTTCTTCGCAGGAGGGAGGTCCTATTTGTTTCAGATCCTGCAGATCTCAGAATATGACTACTGAAAATGCATTCAGTATGTACGCACAAAAATGGTTTTGAAGTACAAGTAAAAGATTTTTTCTCTCACTGTCAGCATCTTCTCAGGGTAATCCCACATTTGAGCACACCTTGCTTGTAAAATATCAGCGGGTTGAACATATTTTTAACTGATGTTTTTCTCATGGTTCAAGAGCTACATATGTTTTTAAGGTCTCTCTAAGTATCTATCAAGCGTCCACCATCAATGAAAAATAATTCCTTGGCAAGAAAATTAAAACTCCTATTCTTTTAAAACAGTTGGTTGTCTTTCCTTTTTTTCCACAGCAGGCAAGAGAAGATCTAGAAACCTAGAGATGCTCATCTCCCTAAGGGTACTAAAAAAACAAATGAACACACACACACAAAAAAAACAGTCTGAGAAAAAAAACTGAACTGAAATTGAGACACAAGGGATAATCCAAGCAGCATTTTCAATACAAACCTTGACAACCCTGTGTTGTCCTACAGAACAATCTTTTTTATATATATGCAGCTGATATGCAATTCAATGTGTCATTTTTTTGGACGTGATAGCAAGAAATTCCAGGAATCGTTCAGCCAAAGGTAACTGTAAGTATAATATGATGTGTGGGTATAAAAACTGAAACCCCTTATTTTGTGAAGCACTTCAGAGAAGATTTGAAAAATCCACCTTTCATTAGAGCCAAATTCCAACCTCAGATACACACTCGGGGCTCTCATTAAAGGCTCTGGGAGCCAGAAGTACTTTGTCGAGGGCAGACTTCAACCGTTTCTGTATTTATCCTTACAGAGTAACTCCACTGAAGCCTTGATTAGCCAAATGGAACAGAGACATGAAAGTAGTTTAGATTAACAGGGTTTGGATAAGTAGTAGAGGTTTTAGTGTTTTGTTATGTGCTTTAATAGATGTGACCTTAGGCCACAAATCAGCAAGGCTCCTGGGCACATGCATAACGTTAACCATATGAGTAGCTGAGTGCAGTCGGCAGAACTATTTGCACTCTTAAACGTAGGCCTGTGTGTGAGTACTAGGGAAAACTACTCCCCAGTTTTGAATAGAAGGAGAACAGAGGTAAGTAAGGATTGTGTATTGCTCTGGTTTATTTTTTACCCTAAACACGAGCTTAAAGCAATCACCCTGGGAGAGGGACTGCTTATTTATGGACACATGACTTATTCATCCCAGCCATGTGAATGGAGCTAAACTAACCAGCTTTGGGTATAGGTGAGAAAAATCTCAGACAGCAACAATTCAAAATCCCTGATAATATAGCTTAGAAAAGGAATCCCAGTAGGTCTGGAAGTCTGTGCTGAACAGCACAGAGGAAATTAATTCTCCTTCTCCTTAACTTCCAGACCAGAATAGTGAATCCACACTGACTTTTTGTCCCAGTTTCCGAGGGAAAATGAGGTTGCTGGTGTCGTGGTTTTGCCCTGGGTCAATTTGCTTTCACACCCCCCACACAATTACTATTAGTTGAGAGAAGGTTTATG
>JAYRBT010000114.1:105531462-105546545 GCA_036023395.1 Myiotriccus ornatus
GGCCTGCCCAGAGAGGTGGTGGATTCACCGTCCCTGGAGGTTTTTAAGATGAGGCTGAATGTGGCACTGAGTGCCATAATCTGGTAATCACAGTGGGGTTGGATCAAGGGTTGGACTTGATCTTGGAGGTCTCTTCCAACCCAGCTAATTCTGTAATTCTAGGATTCTGTCTACCTGAAAGCTACCTTTGAGTTGCAAGTGACAGATCTGGGAATTTCACCAATATAGACTTTCCTAACAGGTGATTCTGTGGAGTAGCAGAAAAAGGATGAAAGCAGTAGTAAGTTTTAGTCACACACACATGAGGGTGAAACTCTTGGTTAACTCAGGTTAACTGTCCAAGCTGGGACTCTGAATCAGCCTGTGAGGCTACAACTTCTCTTCATTCACCAAAAAAAACCCTCGTAGACTCTAAATTAGTTTCTGGTTCCTAGAAACAACTTAAAGCCAACAGCATGGTTATGGCTGTTACAGCTGTGTAACTAAATCACTTGCTTGAAGCTTTAGGCCTATGGGTTGGAAATGATTAGGATGAAAAAGATCTGGATAAATTGTGCAATGGAAATATTAAAGATCTAGGATGTAGAAGGAGAGGTATTTCATGTAAGGATGGGAAACATAAACATCATGGTGAAAAGCAGCATCAGGACATTTGCTATACTGTCTACAGCCCCACTGACCCAAAACCACTTTCAGTTCTTGACAGGTAACTTACAACGGTAAAAGAGAGTAAAGGGGAGTCATTAGGACATTAGGAGGAAAAGGAGAATATTTCTTATGAGAGTAAATAAAAAGACTTAGGTTGTTTAGTCTAGCAAATAAAGTTTGAATGGCCTGCTCCATAAATATATCAAAAGAGTAAACACAGAGAAGAATAAGTACTATTTGACCTGAAAGTCAGGGTTAGCACAAGAAATAATTAGCAGCAAATAGCATTGCATCTGGCAAGTAGGTTTGTAACTGGGCTGGGGTTCTGCAACAGTCTTCCAGTAGCAAGAAACCTAGCTAATTCCAGGTTGAGGTTTGATCCACTTAAGAAAGGTTGGATAGACTATTAGGGGACCAGGCATCAGAAGCCAGCAGTTCCTTCCAGGCCTATTTCTTTATTTTTCCTCTCCCTAAATCAGGAGTGGTTTCTCTAGAATTTTTTAAGCATGATAGCGAAGTAATGGGAAAAGAAGAAACAGACTGACTGTACTATTTATTTGTATAGTCAAATAAAAGCAATTGATCCTTACAGAAGACTACCATGTAAACTTCGTACTTAATAGTAAACACTCTAGTAGGATATACTAAATTTTTGGTTTTTAAAATATAATTCCCTATTTGTGTTCTTTCTCTTTTATACCTGAATTAACTGGCACAGGACACATTGAGCAACAGGAGACCAGACTAGATAGGCCACTACATTCGTAGCACTTGGTCTATATGGCAGGTCCTGCGTTCTTGTCTCCAAAGGTTACACAGCTGAAATGTATTATCTTAGTCTTGGATTCTTTGCTCTTTCTGTTGTGATTTTCTCTGACATAAACCATAGCAAAAGAGCCTACATGATTTCAACACTAGGAGATTGCAAAGTAAACCATTTTTACATACCATGTCTGGTAACACTTTAAAATAATAGCCCAGTTAATTAATGATGAACTACAGTGAATATTCTTATACAAGTACATATGACATTCCTATTAGTGCCAAATGAGTTCATCATGATTAATGTTATTACAGTACATACCAATGAAATTCATAAAAGCCATTATGCTGAATGGTTACCCAGCACCAAAAAGCTCTCGTCTCCAGCTAGCAGCCCACACTCAATAAGGAAGATGAACAAAGTTCTATTCTAAGACCCGTGCAGTTGCATTATTATCAGCCTGGTATGAGATACAGGCCTTTAAAGGAGATCTTCAGAGGATCCTTCATTTTTAGAAACTCTTTCACAGTCAGCCATGGGCTTAACATTCAGGCAACTAACGTAGGGTACCACAGGGCTTGACTCATCACCAGTGCAGGTGAAGACTATGGAGCTGCACATGCTCATCCTATTTAAACAACAATCTTCCTATCATGGTGTAAAATATTAAGCATGCCTGAGAGCAGAGGTCATCCTAGGGCATGTGTGAAGAGGAGTGATGAGTCCCACTGCATTTTCTTTCCATCAGCTGCATGTCAGGGACAGAAAACATTACTTTCCTAAGACATGTGTGGACGATGCTTAATGCCCAGATTTCACAACTCCAGGTGAGCTGCAGAGGCACTATCTACATCAATAAACTCAACAGGGCCAGTACACAGTCCAGCAGACATCCTTCACACTGCTAACCATTGACAGCACCTCCTGGCAGACTTCAGGCCTATGCCACATAAGATTCTCCGTGACATCACGCCAGCGTGGTTCGGGATCAGCATAGCCAAGAACCATTCCTTACAGGCAGTTTGGAGGTAGCCACTCTGTTTCGGGGGAAATTCAGCAAGTTTAAGTGTATGCACACAAGCTATATGATACCAGCAAAATTTAGTGCCAGAGAATGTATCATGATTCGTTTCTCCAGCTCTGGCAGATATAGCCAGAAAAACTGTGCCTCCTAGGACCCATACTGACCCTGACTCTCTGCAGCTGCAGACAGTACTTTTGGCTTTCCCATGTTCCCAGCTCATGGTAGCAATTGAGAGACAGCCTCTTCTGGGAGTGAAAATATGACAGTATCAGTGCTGCTATGGAGGAGTAGGAGACAACTGAAGGAAGAGCTAAAGAATCAGGACACTGAAAATGGTAGACCAGCAAAAATGCAAATGTGCAATACTAACACCTGAAGGGTATATTCTTCAACCTTATGCAAAAATTTGTCATTTAACTGCAAGATCTGAGTTGCAGATTTTAGGAATTTCACATGCCAGGATGGCTGAGATACACTCTGTTGGGCTTCACAGTCACTGATAGAAGATTGATGTATGCAAGCTTTCGACACTAAAACTGAATCCATCGTGTTTAAATGATACTAAAGATCAATGTTTAACTTCCTTTGAAACCCAAAAGGAAGGATTAATTTTCCATCTCAGCATTTCTGAGAGTTAGCAACTTAATTTTTCAACTGTACTGAAGCCATCATTAAAAGTATTCTGTTAAAAGAGTGAAAATGAAGATGGAGGAGTTTGGAAATAAGGGTATTTTCTTTTGAAATAGCTAAAATTTCAGAGAAGATTGATATTAAATCTGGTGTATTTTAACTGGAAATATTGCCAGTGATATTAATTGTCCCCATTATTTATACTGAAATGTAATTAAGATAATTAGTGGGGGTGGTTTTCTCACTAAAATAAGCAGAATAAAAGAGGAAACCTATTAAGAGTATCTTTCTGAGTAAAAAGTAGAGCCTCAAAAATTTTAACTGTGAAAGATAAATCAAACCTTTAGAAACTAATCTATTTTCTACTAAATAATAAACATTCATGTAAACTGTTGCCTATTAGTGCTCATAACTTTCTTACCTTGTTCTTCATTCTGAAACACCTGCCATTCATACTCTAAAGTCACCTGTCCAATCTCATTTCTTCTGTTTTATCATAACTTCTGATCTTGTGCACAATGCCCTACACTGTCAAATGTTTAAGCATCAGTTTAGTTTTAAGCTTGTGAGTAGTTCCAGTGACATCTGTAGATCTAATCATGCTGATCGTGAACACATGGTTAAATACATGAGTTCTGGTAAAGTTTCACTTCAGTTTTCTCTCTTTTTGGGCTGACTTAAGCCTTCCATTTCTCCCTGCCCTGCAAAATTTCCTTGCAGGCCCAATTACAATATTGAGGGTTAAACTCAATAGAAACAATTTACTTGTTATGTTTCAGATAACCCAACAGGAACTGTCAAGAAAGACTATTTAAATTCTCAAAATTTCAAACCAAATGTTCTTTGTGTCACAGATCTCATACCACCCATTTCAGGAGCTCCTACATCAAGGCTTATTGAAAACACCCGGTGCCCTCTGGAACATCCTGTTGATCTCCAATAGTGTAACACCATAAAATGTGGTGTCTCAGGTCAGAAGAACCAATGTAACTTAGTGTTTTATACGTCAAAACCAACCATTGACTCGCAAACAGAAATTAATCTACAAGCCATACAACTGGCCACGTATATTCCCTGAGAGGCATTTTGGAATACAGATGTGAACACAAAACCTTCACACACTTGATGTTGTTGGAGGAGGCAGATGTGCAAGAAAAAGGGTAACTGCTGGGGAATCTGATCTAAGTTGTCTTGACTCAGTCAGTGTTTCATTCTAGCCCATATGTGGCTCAGTTTTCTCAAGGGTAAAGCATGGTGACACTTTTCCATTTAAGTAAAGTGCTGTGATGGCACAGTTGATTAGGCAAATATGTTATACAGCAGTGGGAAAGTCACAGAATTTGAAACTAAATGAATAATAAAAACCAAGCAAACTCAAAGGAGGGGCATGCATTGTCAGAGTCAGTTTTGTATTAGAACATGAACAGTTTTGTGTCTGGTGACACAGCCTATTAAGAAACATGTCCCAGACTTCCCATTTTTAATTCCCTGTTCAGTGGCCCTCAACTACAACTTAAGTTTTGATTGCTCATTCTGTGTAATATGTGTCCATCACAAACTTACTTTGATTTTCAGCTACTATAGCAGCAATTCTGCAAAATGAAAATAAGGGCAAAAGTATCTGAAATATCTGTTTCTTTTTTCATTTAAGAAACTTGAAATCTAGCATAAAAGAGATCTCTGTATATTAGATGTGTGATTTTGCCCTCTCAAAGAAACAGAAATGGTCAGAAAATAAGATTCAGAAAACAGTCTGCACTGGTAACATACTTAGCAAAAATCAGCCTCACTTTTAATACAACCACCTTGGAAATCTCCATCCTCCATGACCACCTTATCCTGAATACAAGAAGTAGGGTTAAGACAACCTTTGTTCTCACCACCATTGCCACTCTTAGATTTTATTTTTTTTTTTACTGTCCTGCAGCACATTTTGGCCCTGTATCTGCTACAGGAGGCAAGTCATGTATTCCAAGCTTTACCCAGGCTGTTAGTTGCTGTTAGTGCAGTCTTCATTGTTTGAGTGCCCAAATCATTTTAGTAACTGGTGATGATTCACAACTGTCAATAAAGACAACAGGATCTATATTTTGAACATATGCTGTCATATACAAGGCTGAACTTTGCAATTAATCAGATTCAGGGTAGTTCAAATTTGGCATTTAAATTCTGGCATATAAACTTTTACCTCAGTGCCTCAAAGCTTTTGTGATAATTCTGCTTGGTACCTGAAAGGGATATGGGGATGTTGATTTACTCTCATGAATTCTGGACATACAAAGCCCCAGATTTTAAAGTCATGGACAGGACAGAAAATACCATGGGGAAATTAATGATTCTGGCTTCATATTTTAAACAGATACTTAGCCATACGATAAGGAATAATTGTTCCCTAAGTCAGTAACATCCATTCCCTCCCCTTAAAGTGGCAAAGGTCCCACTGAGGCAAAACACTGGATCATGCAATTAGTGACAGCATCATATGCACATGAGATTTTAATTCTCATTGCATGGGCAGACAATTTCCAAGCACTTGAGTATTTGACATTACAACCTGAATAATATCTTTTTAATATATCTTTGGGCTGCTGATTTGCATTTAAGGACTCTGGAGCATTTGGGAAAACGATGGATTGACACACTGGTCAAGCTTTTCCTTTGATGAGTGAAATTTCATTTTCTAGTACATACATATTTAGTACTATGCGAGCATTTATTCTCCATTTTTCCATACTTACACCTTCGTGTCAAGCTGCTTTAAAATTTATTTCCAAAGGAGAGCAGCACAAAGTTCAACCAGAGCAAGCTTTATAAAAAAATTATGGAAAGCAGAAATTAATTCTGACACATCTGATTGGCAATTTGTAGCATCATTCATCTCAAACTCCCCAGACAACTGAAACCAACAAAAGATGATAATAATTTTTAAGTACAATCTTCAACTGGAAATAATTTTCTATCTTACCTAGCTCCTCTGCTCCCTACCCCCAAAATATAAAGTATTTTACACAGTAACATCTTTAATCTTTTCTTTTGTCTCCCTAGCACATAACACAGATGGGCTGTGATAGGAAAACCTGGCCACAGTCCACTTCTCTCCTAAAGAATGAGAAACAAAAAATTATTGAAACTAACCCAACCTGCTCAATGAGCTAGTTTCAAAAGAAAAGAATACAAAATATTAACCTTTGTATTTCTTGGCTGTTTTTGTTTGCGTGTTATTTTGACTTTTGCTATTCACATTATAGTAATTTAGGGCCCTGAAACAGACCAGAATGGCTTCAGGAGAGTCACTGTGGGAGAGAGGCTGCTCTCCCCTTAAAGAAATGCGATATACTCCAGTCCAGCCAAGGCATCTTTTAATCACATTCATATTATGGAAATGGGGGGAGTGCAGGTGAGAGCAGTGGAGGAGGAGGAGAGGGTAAGGAGAGGCAAAGCGGGAGAAAGGTATCTATTTTTCCTCCTTGAGGTTAAATGGGTGGATGGTGACAAGCTGGACGTAGCTATCTACTGCTGAAGTCTGAAATCATGTGGGATTCACAGTGTCTTCACAATATTTTGTAAAGAAGGATATGAGATGAAATTATGATTTAAAACAAGTATAATCAATCACTTGGCAATAATAAGTAAAATTTCATACAGGGTGCAGTCCCTGATGAATATAACAATGAATATTGGTTTTATCTATGTTTATCTTCACTCTAGTAAAGGGCTCTTTCTATACTGAGTTATCCCTTTCCTCTTGACAGATAGCACAGTGATTAACATTCCTTGGCAGATCTTAGAGAAGTTCTGGTGTCAATAAAGTCTCGCTAAATTGAGTTGAGTTCAGATGATAAATGTCTCATTCTTTTGTATCCCAGTTCCATTATCAATCAGACAGTTTGGCAAATAACTCTTTTCAGGTTAAAACTCCAACCTCTCCAGCTCCCCTCACCTCAAAACAGAGAATATGATAACGTGAGTGAATTTACCCAAAACCACCAGGATACTTGGTTACTACATGCAACCTACAAGTTTTAAGGGGGCTTATGTAGCATAGGCCAGTTGTACAAACAAGAAAGTAAGATTTAAAACATATTCTATTTTGAATACCACAGTTTCCTTAAGGGCAGTTTAACGCAGCATATTTTTCAGATTTCCTGTGTGTTGCATGCCACTGTGATGTAATCTAGCAAGATGCTCCAAACTGTGACAGACATTTTCAAATGCGAAAAATATGTTTCCAAAAAACAAGGTTACTATCACATCAGACTTCAACAGCGAAGGAAAGCTGGGCTGACAGGTTTGAACTACACTTCGTGATATCTCTAAGCTCTAAAGGCATGTACCTCTGGAAATGTGTACAGTATAATTTAAATGTTCTCCAACAGTCAAATGAACATTCTGAAGAGATCATACTTTCTGTGTTTAAGAACAGTGGTCACTATCTGAATGAACACCTTCTGAAATCTCATGTTTCAGTAGAAATTCATTTGAAATTTAATCAATAGTCCAGTCAGCCTTAGCAAGACTTTAGCTGGTGCACTAGTTGGGAGCACTCTGAGGAAAGCGAAGTCTATCACTGTTTAGTATCGGGAAGGTTGAAGAAATTACCGACTTTAGATAGAGGAATGTCCGAAGCAAGAGGACAGTAATAATCTGCTCTCCTTGTCTTCAAGAATGAAACGTAAAGGACTTTAACAGCATTGAGGAAGACTTTCATCAGATACTATGGAAAATTTCCTAATAATAATAGGATAATGAAGCACTGGAGTCTATTTTCTGAGGAAGCTGTAGGATCCCTGGAGGATTTTAAAAGCAGGTTAGGTAAGCATCTGGCAGGAATGACACAAGTTTAGTTGACTCTGCCCTGAGCCACAGTACAAGATGAACTCTGGGGGTCTATCATGCACAGCTTTATTTCCTATGAATATGTATTTTTGAGAGCTGGAACAGAAATGCCAGCTTTCAAACAAAATTTCTCGTTACGCAAAACCTGGACTTGGGTCTTTGATTTAGGCATAATGTCTTCTTTTCAGTTTTGATTGCCTCCTTGTGTGGCATAGGTAGTTGAAGGGGCAACTTGACTATGATAAATAAAAATGTATGTGGTGAAGAAAACCAGCAGGGTTTAAAGGACTACTTCAACATGATAACTTCATAGGAAGAGTCAACAGCAGAATGCAAGAGGCAGATGTTTTCAAAGCAGAAGAAAAGTGCATCTCGCTAAAAGTACAAGTCAAAGATCACTGAAATTATCTACCAAGGAAAATTACGTAATACTCCCTCTTGAAGGCATGGACTCAAAACTGACTATCTTTCCAGAAGCTAAACTTTAGTCTTATAAATTACTGCATTTAATATAGAAATAATAAGTTATGCTACTATAGCCGTATTGTACAAGATCAGCTTTTTGTTGTGTAAATATCTTTGTCTCCTAGTATTCTATTCCTGTTTGAAATTATTTGTTTCTATAATCAAGTAATTTGTCTCTTACATAATAGAACAATGCTTTTCTGATCTATTTTTTCCCCCAAAACAGCTATCTTTCCCATCCAAGATATTCAAAATACTCACCCGTGAAATTCTGAGAACACTAAGATTTTTGTAATTTTTGTACTTTTGGATTCTCAAATGGGAAGAATATACCATTTTCTGTTTTTATAACTGCCCATTATGAGAATTAGCTTATATTTTAGAAAAATGAGCTATTTTGAAGTATAAAAATGGCCTTCATGGTTTCAAAAATATTAATATGTATTATATCAACAGTTTCAAAATACCTTTCTGAAGATTCTGCCAAATAAAAAAAAAATCAGTCAAGTGAAAGAAAAATTAACAGAGCTTTGATTCCACAAAGCAGCTTTTTCCAATAAAAAATCTATTGTTAAATGTTCCCATCCCACTTGAACTTTTTTTTTTTTAATAAAAGCCCCTGTTCTTTTACTTTAATCCTGTCACCAAAAGTCTTTTTTTCTCCTGCATTGTTATGACTTGGAGTTTTTTGTCATTTTTTTTTTCCAAAATATCCAACTCATCACCTTTCTTTTCAGAAACAATAGGTTGGTACTAAGAAGAACAGAACAAAGAGGAAAAAAAAAAATCTTCCTATCCCTGGCTCAGTTAAACAGATTTTTTCTTTTTTGGACCAAAGGATCTGGATTACCTTGTGTAATCATCATAAGAAATCACTTTGACAGTATTTGTGTCTTTCACAAATGTTCACAGGGATGGATACTCACTTACTTCCATATCATTGAGGGAAAATTTACACGGCTTTCAAGCTAGAAGCCACCATTCTGTAGCTCTACTGAAAGCATTTCTATTTAATGAAGGTACCCATTGACAAGTCTTTTAAGATTTTGTAAGGTGAATCACAATAGACTCCCAAATTTATCTTCTTGAGATCATGTAGTGCAGATCCCTTAGTCAGAATAACACCTGGTAGATTAAAACAGTCCATAATGCACTCTGTGCTGTTACTAAAATCAATTTAATTTGTCATTCCAAAAAGTAAGCACCACTTATTTACCTAAACCTTTTGTTCAGACTTTGGTTACATTCATGGGAAAATTAATTTCTTATCAACTGAATTCTGTACCAGACTGCCCATTATTTGAAGGGAAGGTGATGCCAGGTAAACCAGCCTACAGCTGTCTGAATCAGCTCACTTCTGCTGTTTGTTTGCTGGCACAATACTGCAATTCTTCCTCTGTTCTGGAGGTTCCCCAAGATTCCGGGACTTATTAAAAATGAACATCTGTGAAACAGAGATGTCCTCAGCCAACTCTTTCAGTATTATTAAGTGCAAGTTAGCCAAGACAGATGATATAAAAATGTTTATCCCTAGCAGATCCCTATTGTTTTCCTTCAGTGCTGATGAGTTAGGAAGGTGATAAAATATGTCACAGTATATATTTCCAAATGGAGATGAGAAATCCTTCTTACTTCTGTATTTTTTACTTCATCACTGTCAGTTTTGTCTGGTTTCTCTAAGAGTAAGCCAACCTGCTCCCAAAGGTTTCTTCTGCTCCTAATATCCTTATCCCTATCCGCAACCAGGGATTTTGTAATAGGTTTTCTTTCTTTTAGCAATGAGGTTTAATTTCTCTTAGCAATGAGGTTTAATTTCTCTTAACAATACCACAATTTCTAGTTTATACAGGTTGTTTTCAACTATCTCTGAACTTTTTCCTACACATCAGATATTCGGGGGTGATTATAGCCTTGTTTTTCCACTGGACCAGAATTTATTTTAGCGAGTTACATCCTCTGAATGTGGAATCCAGACTTACTAGCCAAACAATAAACTCTTGCTGAGGAACTCCCTGCTTTCATTCAGATTTTTCCATCTCCAATTTTCCTCAGAGGCAAATTTATTCATCACTTCTCCCTAACTTTCACAAATATGCCAGTTGTTGGGACTGTTCTCTTTTAATATATTAAGTATAAGTTACGTATTACTTGCAATCAGATTGTGATCATCAGACCCATAGCCATTAAAGGCTGCTGCACAGTGTTTAATTCATCTATATCCATCAGAACAAGATCCAACATAAAATTACTCATTGTCAAACACAGTATGTTTTGTGTTAGAAAACCATCGTCTATCATCCATCATTTTTAGAGGCTTTACTACCCTCTGCATGAAGTGAAGCTTCCATCATTGCATCCTGGACTCAAGTCCCTCAAGGCAATTATTCTTTCTCTGTATTGAAGACAGGTGTTGCTGTGGCTGGATGCAGTGGGCTGTAACTAACTTACATTAGTGCACGGTCCTGGCCTTTCTTAATTAGCATAGATTCATGGCCTTTCAAGACTGCACATTTCAGATTTCCCTGTAGACTCCCAGTGTTCAGAACTTCAGCTCGCCATCTTCAACCCTTTTGCTATTCAGATTTTTTTCTATATTTTTCATGTTGTTCTACAGACAACTTTACTGAGGGATAAAGGAAGATGAGTCTTTTTTGCTTAATGAAAAACATATATGGAAATTAGCCTGTAACTACAAAAACATGCATTTTACATGTCCAAATGAGTTACTTTTAATACACTTCTACTCATAGACTTTGAGTCCTTAAAGGACTATTAAGATTGTCCCTCCAACCTGCTGAATAACACAGGCTGTTGGACCCCACAGCCTGCTCTTCTCTGGATCAAGTTTATTCCTGATTGAAATATTTCAAAGGCACTGATGATCCTGGTATTGGTAATGAACACTTTGTACCAACTTCATTTACATTCACAAAAGAATCAGTCAAAACATCATGATCTGGAAGCTTGGCATCATTTCTTTAAAATCATATCAGCCAAAAGGCTGAATACTCTACTGTGGATTTCCCCCTCTAAGGGTCCCAACCAACTAGTTTAGATTAAAGATATCTCTCTTCCATGCATAATTCTAAGTGTGAACCATAAATGCTACCTACATTATGCTGAGGATTTCATTCTCTAATACTGTGGGGATGGGCAACAAAGGGGTTCCTTTGTAAATGAGTAATGCCTTCAAATTAAATGCAACTTGTTATAATAATTTATCTTTCATTCCCTTTAGTGTTTCTTAACTGGAATTACCATAATTCACATGAATATTATTTTAATCATAACATAACTGTACAGCAAGAGCCTTGGATTCCTACATTCAAAAGAATTTAGTTTTTTAAATGCCATGGACCTGTACATTGGAACAGCATACATATTTGACAGCCTCTTAATTTAAAAAGCCTGAAGGCTCCACCATTTCACAAGCTGAAGAGCAATTTTCATAATTATAATTACACAGAAGCATGCACATAAACTTGGCAATCCCCACCTAAGCAACTAACTCAGACTAAACTTGAATTGTTAATGCTCCTTTGCGTTGAACCAAGCCAAAGGGAGCTGTGAGATCTGATTCTGCTAATAAAGCTGATTATCTGAGATAACACCCACTAAACTGCCAGTGTTTGTTGCAACTACAAGGTTCATAAGGGCAAAATTGTACATAAAAATTCTCCAGAAAAAAAAGAACACTGTCTAAGAAAATTTTCTCTGTTGGAAATGTTTAAATCTGCCCTGCAGGCAACATATCCAGACCTTTTAAACCCAAGTTAGTGCCACGGATGAGGCAGCAAGAAGTCATCTTGCTTTTGCTGATGACAAGCAATGGGGCTGAACCAACCACCATGAACTGAAGCAACGTGGAGGTGTTCATGTCCTGAACATGACTGACTGCCTTGTGTGGCCAAGAACAGGGAAAAGAATGACACTGGAGACTCCATGCCAGCACTTCATGTCTGAGAGCACTGGCTACACTGATGTGATGGGCCCAGATACGCTGGCTTGAGAGTCAGACTGCACTACAGGTTCGACACAAAACATCCAGAGGACCCCAGGGAGTCTGGCTGCAGTCCTGTCTTGGGACCAAGTCCAAACCCTAATGCTATCCACACTTGTGCTGAGGGTAGGAGCACGAACTCTCTGCCCACTCATCCCTGCTAGGGTAGGTCAAGACAAAACCTAAACATTTGCAAGGCTCCAAAGCTCTGTAAAGCTGCAAAGTAGACTAAGAAGTAGACTAAGAAGTTTAAACTGCTGCTTCTGCATAGCAACATGAGGCACAAATCTTTGATAGCCTCCAGGTTTGAGCCTCTGCTCTAGCACCAGTTCATGTTACACCCATCAGCTGTATGGTAATGGCACAATATGAAGATCCCTAGTGCACAGTGGTCACAAGATATGCAGGTACCAATCTATCACAACATGACAAATATCCTGTTCACCCTGAAAAATTACATTTTCATTTCCCTTCTCAGGCATGCAAGGAGTATAACTTGGCTCTCTTAGTCCTTAAATTTCCAGTGAACTGGAAAAAAAAAAGTTAAATTTAAAAAAAAAAAATCTCAGCTCTCATTTGTACGTTGCAAGCAGAGCAAATCAAGGTCATGGAGCACTGCCAAATGAATTTTTTTCCTTTTTTTTTCAGTTAGAATGGGTTTCAGCATTGATTCTTGAAGGAAAAAGGCTATCAATGAACCAATCTGATGCCAAAACTCAGATTTGAAAGCAAAAGATCCCAAGCTGCAGTACATGGACTGTATCACCACAGAAGATGTCACAGACAGATTTTACAACAGGATCTAGATCCTTTTCTGACCCATATCCATCATGGACTATGCCCACTCCTTTTCTTTGCATTGTCTTACATCAGCAGCAGGCAGCCCACCTTTCAAGCAGCTATGTTTTATTTTAAAAACTAACAAACACACAACACGTATATGTTGCTTAGTTTTACGGTTGCAGGGTGGTACGGGTCCTGTTTCTAATATGTAAGTCCTCAGGTGCTTGGCAACACCAACAAGAGCTGATGAAACTGGGATTTTATGAGAATACTGATGCTAGAATATTTCTTAGAGTAATACATAGCAGATAACATATTTTAATGACTTATGTGTTTTTCAATGCATGGAATTATTGCATAATACCATTTTAAAACTCTACAGTGCACTCATTAAAGCAGATTGCAAAGGGATTTTTTTGACCTGAAGTAATCAACTCAATCAAGCATCATCCATGTCTCCCAAAACACCAGCCATTATCAATAGCTCAGGAAGACCTTACTGCTCTTTAAGACATTCTCCAAAGACTTAGTCATTCTGCAGGCATCTCTCTGCCCTCAGACACGCAGTTCTGCTCAGTGAGGGCAGCACTTCCAGGCTAGCAAGAACTCATGTTGGTTAACAAGCAGCTGTACTGTGAAAAGGCTGAAGTGGAATAAAAACTATGATATGTTCACCTATCACAAACATGAATAGTGTCATGGGAACACTTGGATGCAGGTGGTACTTCTTGACCTACCCAAGACCCCCCTGCATGTCACAGGGCTGTTTTGAATGATACATGGGTCAAGATCCGCTTGAAGGTTTGTAAAACTCTAGAGAATCTTCCAAAATGAACCACGTACCTGAAGTGCAGCAGCAGCATCTTAATCCAACACATGACCTAGCTGAGTGATTTCTATTTGTGGTTATTTAACTAAATTCAGGGCAACTGCAATTTGTGTTTTCCTCAGCAGGTTTATGGGAATTGCAGAAATAAGCCTTCCAAAATTGGATAAAACAATTCTGAAATCTGTTTCTAGTAAATTAATGTGTCTCATTGCATGAAAAAGACATTTTAAAAGTTCATGAAGACAGAACTCATTGCAGAATACTGTTGGCTGACCTTCATATGCTTCTTCTACTCTGTGCCCCAAAAGGCATTATATGCATGTAATTTCCAATATGGGAACAATTTGAGTTGTAATTAGGCAAATCTCAGAAGGTTCCGCCACTGATTTGTTCATTCTTTCAATATTATTCTATAGGACACACCAAAAACATTACATTGGGTTCAAGCAGGAGACAATTAAGAAAACTTTAATCCTGTTACAAGGGTATGTAAACATATCATCACTTCATAATGGTGTTATTATACTTTACATATTGGGCAGATGGGTCGTATTGGTGTTCTGGCATTTAGTATTGCACATGCTGTCTCCAAATATAACTTGCCATATTAACAGACACACTTTCCTTTCCCATTATAAGACCCAAAGAATGATAGTTTTCTGCTACAAACTGTAATAACAAATCTGTCAAAAGAAGTAGTGACAAAGTTAGGAGACTGGGACAACTTTTTTTCGATATGCCTTTTTTTATGGTAAAAAAAGTCAACAGATGAATATTATATTGAGGACAGGTATTGACACTTTATAATTTTTATTTTAAAACTCAGTTGTATGATAAGAGGAAAGTGCCATTGTCCTTCTTTGATACGTGACTTTTTAAATTTTCTTTTCAGGTTTGTAATTTATATGTAATTTCTATACCACTCATAAATACATAGTGTAGGTATAAAAAATATCTCTGTGTGCCTACATAGCTGTATATTGGCCAATGGCATCCTGGCCTGGATCAAGAACAGTGTGGCCAGCAGAAGCAGGGAAGTGATCCTTCCCCTGTACTCTGCGTTGGTGAGGCCACACCTGGAGTATTGTGTTCAGCTCTGGGCCCC
>JAYRBT010000114.1:105550386-105599163 GCA_036023395.1 Myiotriccus ornatus
CCTTGTTCTCTAGTTAGCAAAAATGTAACTTTCAAAGAACATATCCTTTTTAAATATGTAATCAGTGTCTGGTTTGGTCTTATTTCATCTGATTTTTGCATCACAGTAGAAGAACAAGACCCTCCCCATTGCAGGAGGCTCTCAGGAGCAATGACTACAACCATACCAATAAACTGGGCAGCTACAGGCCCCGTTCTCTGGCCCTGGGAGCAGAAGCATGCTGTCATAACATGGTTGCATGCATTTATTGAACTCTCCTGGCCTCTAAAACAGGAAAGCCGTATCCAAACCACCTTTTTGATGGGCCCTGGCCCAGGCTAACTCCTGAACCAGGACCAGGAATAGAATGAGAACTTTCAATAAGCCCAAGCCAAAACCATGCCAAGGCCAGCTTTAACATTTTAATGACAGAAACACCAGTGTTCAGGGCTGAAATAAGACCTCTGGCAGTGCTAATGTGTTAGTATGGACACCACAAAGGGATATGGCTAATTGCCCAAGAGAAATGGGTGACCCTTGACCATGCTCTGCAGCCAACACTAAAACAAGTAGCCCCTCGAGAGCAGCACAGGATCTCTGGGAGTGAGGTACTAGGAACCCTAGGATTCCTCTGCCCTTCTTAATCCCATCTCAAATGCATTACACGCTCTTTTCTGGAGTGTATAACAGCACCACAACCTTGCTACTGTCCTGTTTTATTTCTTGGTCCGGCCTGCTGCTGCTCCTCCACAGTGTCCCCCAGCCCATGCCATTATCTGCAGTGCTCTCCCAGCATCTCTGAGCCCACAAACAGGCTGGCAGAGACCTAACGCTGGAAAAGGATTAACAAGGCTGAGCATATTCACAGTATGTGGGCATGTGTCCCACTGAAGCCAAGAACTACAGGAAAATAACCAAAGAAAGAATTCATTCCAGCAAGATTTAGATCTGCAGCATACTCTATTAGGGCAACATCATGAGATTATGTTACTAGCAATGCCTGAAATATCTGCTGCTGAAAGATAGATTCATATTAACAGCATGTGCCATTTGTTGGGAGCATTGTGATAAAAACAACTATCACATTGCTAGATGTTTGATGCTTTATAAAGGCTATGTGTCATACAGCAGTCTTATGTCATCAGTGGGAGAGACTGAAATGATGCTTCTTGGCTTCAGAGAGACATGTCTAGCACTTAAACTGGAAAAGATACGAAGTCCCAATATTTCATAATGCAGTATCTACTTTTTTGTCTTTATTCTCCTGTATTCCCCTGTCTGCTGGTGACAACAGTCTTTTATCAGCTCACAAGGCCATTCCTCATGAGGCTGAGGTGGATGAATCCGTTGTTGACGTCACTTGGGGTGTCACAAGCCTTACCTGCATTGCTCCTTCCACCTAGGGATCATCACTCCTTGGGCCAATCTGAAAACTAACTTGAGCCCTGCAGTTCAGTTCACACCCAGGCACCTCAGAAGGACAGTTACTCTTTTAAGGGCAACATGCAGACTGATGAGTATGACTCTCCAGCCCAGCAAGAAGGGCATATGTGTTTCAAAAAGGTGAGTTCTGGCCCCTGCCCACTGTTCTGAACTTCAGCTCTTCATGGAAGAGCAGGTTACACCCCCTGCTTTCTCTCTCTTTAATCTTTTTCTGCTGAATCTAGCACTTTTTTCTACCTCTAGGAACAGTTTCAAAAACAGGGAGAAATATAACCTTCCAGTCTTTTCCCTTTTGCACTTAGCCTAGTGGGCAGGATATTTTCAAGGACTGGAGATGTAGGATCCCCTCTGAAGGAGGACGTCATGAAACCCCAATCACCCACAGCCTGAATAACTGTTCTCATTGCTCCTTAATAAGGAGCAGTAGGCAGCAAAATATTTATTGAGTATTCTTTAGTTGAACTGGTCATGACAACTTTGTGGGTTTTGTGGGCGGCTTGTGGCCAGAGTGCTTTGAACATGCCCATGGGAAAAAAGCATGCCCCCTTGGCCAGAGAATCCGGGCTGGACTTGAGCAGGAGGGCCTCCTTGGGCTACTCTGGCATCTGCAGGATGAGAAATGAAGGTGCACATGAGCTTTGCTTTTAGAAGCTGGGATGGGTACCAACTCACAAACAGTAGACATCCATTTCAGAAGTGGCTGTGAGGCTCACGCTTTTAAATGCAGCTCTGTACTTTCTGGCAAGACCCAGACTATGTGCCCAAGGCCATTGTTAGATGTGTCCAAATTTATCTAAACAGGACAGCTGTTCATTTACTTTATGTATAGTAACAACAAGGTGAGGAACTGGGCATTTATCTAATAAAAGCTTTCAGACAAGTCTAATTTTGGCTACTACTATATTTTGTCATGTTAAAGAAAATCTTTCTGTTTTCCACTAAAGCTTATCATGTTCACATTTATTTTGGTAGTAATTAATAATTCTGGTCTCATCACTAAATTATGTTGTTTGCTATTCTAGCAGCTGGCTCACAGTATTATTAAGTAGCATTGTTGGGCTTTTTTAACACAGCAAATTGCTTCTCCAAGGGTGACCATTTTAGGACTATTTTCTCCATAAGAACAGGGTAGATGTAAAGCTTAACTCACTGCAATGACTCCAGCTGGTTTTGGATCAAGAACCAGCAGTCCTTACAGCAGTCAGGTCAGGAAGAAAATCTTCTGAGGAAACAGCTTTCAAATTATGTTATCCAAAGGACTGAAAAAAAGCACACAGTAATTTTCTTCAGAACTACCAAAAAATCACCACTGACAAAGGAGAGCAGTAATATGGAGCACTTGTCCAGAACAAATTAGAACTGCCTAATCGCTAGAATCCCTTTGGTTCTGTTAGCCAGATCAGATGCTTTTGGAACAAATATATTCTTCTGTTGAAGAACCCGGGTTCTGATGGTTGTTCTTTGCCATGCCACAGCTCTGTGCCATACATGATTTCACGGTTCTTTTCCAGTAATTAACATAACACCAAAGGGCAAGGAGGGGTTGGGGCTGAAAATTAATGCTATAGCAAAGGCCCATTAATCACAGCTTTCTGCACGCCAAATTAACTACAGAAGGTAGTGCTGATAACATGACAAAAATTAACTACAGAAAGCTGCTAAAAATATGTAAATACAGCCTAAGTCTTTGGAACATTTGCCTTAAAAAGATATTAAGATAACAGAACAAATATTTTGGTTTAGAAAACAACTTGTCAACCTTTTTCCTATCCAGTATTAGAAACAGAAAATTAGCCCAACAATATCTTAGTGGATTTTATTTTCTGTTTATTAGTTTCTAACCAGGATCTAATCTGTGAAGAAAATAAAAGAGTTTTCATTTCTGATGTAATTTTTCTGCCTACAGATGTGTATTTATTGTTATTAATGAACAACTATCAAACGGTAGACAGTAGGCAGAGGAGAAAACCAAAAAAAAAAGTCAAACAACTTTCCCAATATAATTAATGGCACCACTTTTCAGTTAAAAATCCCAGTGTCCTTCACATTTGACAGCAGCTGGTCTCTTCTGAATAATGAAAAAATTCACTTTAGGTTTTCATGCTCAAAAAAACTGTGAAACACTTGATCGTAATTCAAGGTTGACGTAATTGGAAAAATCTGGGGGTTTTTGACCATGGGATGATCCACTCAATACCTGGTCTACTGACATCTGACAGCATGCATCTGTCTCAGGTGGAAAAAGTGTTTTAGTGCAGGAGCTCGTGGAGCTCTTTGACAGGGTTTTAAACAAGCTTGAATGGGGGAAAGGGACAAAACCAGCCTCGTCAGTGATAAGCAATTGGATGGTGTGCCAAGCTTGAGAAAACCAGCACTCATGGCATCCCTCAATTTGCCTCAAGAGGTGTTGGCTATCTCTTGGAAATAAGGCAAAATAGGAAGGTGTATGCTCAGTGGAAGCAAGGTCAAGTGATGTGGGAAGAATTGAGATATACTGATTGCCACTGTAGGGAAAAAATCTGTGCAGTCAAAGCTGAACTGAAGTTGTAGCTGCCAGAACTGTGGGGGACAATTAAAAGAGTTTTTTTCAAATACATAAATGGCAATAGAAATATCATTGGCCTGTTACAGGATGAGGATGGTCACCTCACAAACAGGGACAGAGACAAGGCAGAGATGTCTGAGGTTTCCTTCGCCTCTGTCTTCAACACAGATGATGGACCAAGGGGGTCTCAGTGCCCTGAACTGGAGGACCATGACTGCAAGAATGATCAACTCACAGCCACCCCTGAAACTGTGTGGGATCTGCTGCTCCAGCTGGATCCCTACAAACCTATAGGGCCTGATGGGATTAATTCCAAAATCCTCAAAAACTGACTGATATCATTCCACAACCTCTCTCGATGATTTTTGAGCAGACTTGGAATCCAGAGAGGTCACAGCTGACTGGAACCTGGTGAATGTTGTCCTGATTTTCAAGAAGGGTAAGAAGGAGGACCATGGAAACTACAGGTCTGTCAGTGTCACTTCAGTGCCTGGTAAAGTTACGGAGAAGATTAATCTGGGAGGTATTTTGTCGTAGATTTCTGTGGCTGGGTTATGGTAACAGGGTGGGGGGGCTACAGGGGTGGCTTCTGTTAGAAGCTGCTAGAAGCTTCCCCTGTCCTATGGAGCCAATGATAGCCAACTCCAGGATGGACTTCCTGCTGCTGGCCAAGACCAAGCCAATTAGCAGGCATAGTAACACCTCTGTGATAACATAGTTAAGAACAGATGAGTGTTGCTCGGAAGAAATTCCATCCAGGGAAGAGCAGAGTGAGAATATGGGATAACAACGTAGACATCAAGGTCACTGGAGAAGGAAGGGGAAGAGGGACTCCATGGGAGTAGGGGAAGGACTCAGAGCTGAGGCCCCTGCAGCTCATGGAGGACCATCAGGGTGCAGAGACCCCTCTGTAGCCCATGGAGGAGCCCATGTTGGAGCAGGTGGATGCATGAAGGAGGCTGTGACCCTGTGGGAGGCCCAGGATGGAGTGGGGTCCTGCAGGAGACCTGTGGCCCTTAGAGAGGGAAACCCACGTTGGAGCAGGTTTTTCCTGGGTAGGACTTGTGGCCCCTGTGGGGGACCCACGTCAGTACAGCTCATTGGTGAAGGACTGCACCCCTTGGAGGAGTGACCCACAGGACAGCAGTTTGGGAAGAACTGCTGCCCAAGGGATGGACTCGCACTGGAGAGATCCATCAAGAACTGTCTCCCGTGGGAGGGACCCCACGGGAGAAGGGGAAAGACTCCTCTCTTGAGCAGCGGCAGAAACAACTTACTGCAATCCCCCTTCCCCATCCCCCTGCACCGCTGGATGGGGGAGGAGAGAGAACATGGAAGGAAGGAGGAGTGGTGGGAAGGTGTTTTTAAGACTGTTTTGTTTCTCACTCTTTGGCTCTTATCCTGTTAGTAATAAATTTAAGTACTATCCCCACAATGAGTCTGTTTTGCCTGTGAGGGTAATCAGCAAATGACCTCTCCCAGCTCTTATCTCTACTCATGAATTCTTAGCTGGTTTTTTTTTTCCTCTTTCTCCTCTGTCTAGTTGCAGAGGGAAAGTGAGAGAGTGACTTTAGTGGGTACCTGGAATCTGGCCAGTGTCAACCCGTTAGATATTGAAGAACACCTCAAAGACAATGCAGTCATGGGTCACAACCAGCACAGCTGCATGACAGGAAAGTCCTGCTTATCAAACCTGATTTCCTTCTATGACAAGGTAACCCACCTAGTTGATCAAGGGAAGCCAGTTGATGTGATCTTTTTGGATTTCAGTAAAGCTTTAGATACTCTCTGTCACAGGATCTTTACAGAACACAGCTGGATAAACACATCATGTGGTGGGTGAACAACTGGCTCATGGATTGAGCACAGAGGGTAATGGTGAAAGTGGTAACATCAGACTGGTGACCTGTCTCTAGTGGGGTTCCACACGGCTCCATCTTGGACCCTGTGCTCTTCAACACCTTCATAAATTACTTGGAGGCGGGACTGGAAGGGATACGAAGAAAGTTTGCAGATGATACAAAACTGGGAGGAGCTGTTGACTCCCTCAAAGGCAGGGAGGCCCTGAGAGACACCTCGACAAATTAGAGAGTTGGGCAATCACCAACCACATGAAGTTCTAAAAGGGAAAGTGCCAGATTCTGCACCTGGGATGGGGCAACCCAGGATGTATGTACAGACTGGGGAATGATATGCTGGAAAGCAGTGGCACAGAAAGGGACATGGGGGTCCTGGTCATTGTCAAGTTAAATATGAGCCAGCAGTGCCCTGGCAGCCAGGAGGGCCAATCATGTCCTGGGGGACATCAAGCAAAGCATTGACAGAAGGTCGAGGGACGGGATTGTCCCGCTCTGCTCTGCACTGGGGTGGCCTCACTTTGAATATTATGGGCACTTTGGGGCACCACCATACAAGATATTCAGTTATTAGAGAGTGTCCAAAGGAGGGCAACGAAGATGATGAAAGGCCTTGAGGGAAGCCACATGAGAAGCAGCTGAGATCACTTGGTCTGTTCAGCCTGGAGAAGAGGAGACTGAGGGGAAACTTTATTGCAGTTACAACTTCCTTATGAGGGGAAGAGTGGGGGCAGGCACTGATTTCTTCTCTGTAGTGACCAGTGACAGGACCTGAGAGAATGGCCTGAAGTTGTGTCAGAGGAGGTTTAGGTTGGATATTGGGAAGAAGTTCTTCACCCAAAGGGTGGATGGGTGTTGAAACAGACTTCCCAGAGAAGTGGTCACAGCATCAAGCCTGTCAGAGTTCAAGAAGCATTTGGACAATGCTCTCAGGCACATGGTGTGACTCTTGGGGAAGTTCCTTTGCAGAGCTAAGGGTTGGACTCAATGATCCTTGTGGGTCCCTTTGGTATATCCTGTGATTCTGTGACTCAAAAGTCACTGAAGTCAACGGAAAGACTCGGACTTTGGATGACATTGCAACTTTTCCCAGGACAAGTCTCTCTTTTCCTGAGGTGGAAGAAAGCAATCACAATTTCTAAAATTAGCTTGTAGAGTAGGCCTAAAGGGAGTGGTATATCTTTGAAAAGAAGCCACATGAGACACAAAGCATCTTTAGTTGCAATTTCATGTTTACAAGAATTTCACGCAGTAGCTAAATAAAAAATATTTTACCAAGTGGAAGACATAAGCTGATTCTCCCTGGAAGCCAATTAACAGTTCCATGGACTCTGCGTAGGATTCATCCACCATAGTTTACACATCTGAGATTTAAATGTCTAAGCCTGAACTAATCCCTAGGTTCCCTTTAGGGTCAAAGAGAGAAGCAGCAGAAACTATTTATCTTATCCTATGGTAGATACAGCAGTCAGGGCAGGAAATACCTAATTCCCTGGGAGCTGCAGGTGAATATTTCAGTTTTCAGGTACAACTTCAGGTCTGCGCAGCTGGACTTGATGACTCACTATAATAATGAGCACCGATGCTAAGGTAGTAACTGATACAACTATGTATCAACCAAAGGAAAACAGATCTGTGCTTCTCATCTGCACAAAGTGAACAAGAAACTGATTTAGCTCAAAACCTAAAAACCAGCCATTTTTATATTCACTATTTTTATAGACTACTGTGAGGAAAATGATGAAGAAAAAGATGTGAAAGGGAATAGGGAAAAATTGAAAAAAAGTGGTATTTTCTACAGAACACTTTTACTTTTGGAGTGAATTTCATTAAAAGTCCATTCTCTGCTGAAATCAATTTCATTATGCAAGACAGCAAACTGGAAACACTCTTGACAGTAACTTTTTACAAGCATCAACTTAAAGTTAATTTCTTAAATTGAAGGAGAAAAAACAATTTTAATAAAATTTCTTCAAGTTTAAAAAAAGTTTAACATGAAACTTTCTCAAATCCAAAGCAGATAATGTCTGTGTGTGTGTGTGTGTGAGAGGGAGAAAGAGACAGTCCATCTGCCTTATCAAAAATTATGCAAGAGATTCAAATCAGGCCCTGACATGTGAGGCAAAAGCAGATGTTTCAGCCCACAGAAAGCTTTTCATGAAATGTTTGAGGTTTGGGGTTTTTTTCCAATGCAAAACTGAAAATAAATAGTCATATTTTTTAGGGGGTAAACAGAATCCACCAGAAAGGCTTTTTTTAGCCTGAGCTGCTCTGGTTATATTACAGGCACTTAGATTCTCACAGCCACGAGGATGGGGAATGGTGGAGACAACCAACCACCACTGGAACCAGTAAAGCATTTAAATGACACTCTTTGCCCAGGCTTATCCAATACAAACAGTGAAAGGAGGAAGAGGAAGGGGAAACTGCCTGGCAGAGCCCACTGTCTCTCATCTCAGTATGAATGCAGGGCAGCTCTTCTGCTGTCAGAAACATTGCTCTGGATCTACACTGGAGTAAATTAGAGAAGAATTCAGTGCAATAATATTAAATTGTTTACAGTTTTATTAGGAAAAAAAGGTTAAAAATACAAAGGGAATAGTGAAGCATCTTTTTTGCATTATCATTGTTTTTAAAACTTTATCAGACTCAAATTTGGCTTTTAAATGTAGGTCAGAATCAGAACCAGGTTTGAAAATCACCAACACACCCATGTTTTGTGCTTTCTGCTAAAAGAGGGGTAAGTTTATTAAATCAAAGTTCATGGAACTGGAATCTATAAAACCAAACTTACATATCCTGCTCAGTGTTCAGTGTTGATTTGCTCTGTGATGATTTAAAATCACCACAAGGCAAATCAGTTTCTGAAAAGACAAACTTGGGAAAATAAAAAAAAAAAAAAAAAAAAAGAACTTCTTAGCATGCCCAAACGTTTCAGAAGAAGAAATGTGTAGAAATGTATCTAACTCAGAGAAAGCTTATTAGTCCTTGGAGAATACAACACAAGTGTTATATTCCTGTATAATTTGAAGGTGACTGAATAACCTCATGCTGGACCAAATACAGGCTCATTAAACTCGCTGGGAATATCTCCACTGACTACAATAGGTTTTAGATCAGGTCTCATCTCCTTTTTTAGGCAAGGCAACAAGAAGGGGTGAAATCCTATCTCCACTGAAGTAAATGGGAGTTTTGCCACTGACTTCATTTGGACCAGGATTTCACTCCTCCTCCATTATCAGAATATAAAGTGTGTTTTCCGGATCTAATCTGCTGGTTGTAAAAGGAGATAGGAACAAAAAAACTGCAACACTATCCAAAAGACAGCCTATATTATGAAATTACATCACCATGTTTCCACGTGGTGTGAGATACTCTAAAGAAAAATGAAGATGGAACATGAAGAGCACAAGTGTGTGCTTGAGACTAAGTTACCCAAGTTACCCATCAACGTTTCTTTATATTGCAGACTGTGGCATAGAAATTTTGTGCCAAATAAAAAATTAGGAATCACATTTGTAAGAAGTCTGCCCCACCTACCTGGTTCTGCTGGCGCTTCTGTGGCTGATTATCTTGTTAAAGTTACACAAAAGATCTCAGAAACAAAATATTTTTACCTGATTTTGCATTCTAGTTCTGCACTCTCCATGCCCAAATAAAATATAAAATAAAATTTTTAAAAATCCTCCTTTTTTTCTTATGTTGTTTTAGATGTGGATACATGAAAAAGAAAAACAGTGCATGTTTTTCTGGCCCGCCCAGTTTTGCCAGTTGTTAAGTCTTGTGCTTTTTGGGGGTAATGGTGGGGTTGTGCTTCTCTCAGCAGCCCTTGCACTGGCTCATCACAGGGTCATTGGTCTGGGACAAGGGATGCAGGGAGTAGGGGCACACCTTTCAGAATTCACCCCCATCAGTGTAGAGCTCAGGCATCGTTAAGGACACAGAAGGAGGTGCAGCACTGCCTACCCCTGTGGACACCTTCCCCAACCTCCCAAATGGTTTTGAGTCTGACCTGCTTATCCTCTCAGAGCCAACCTGGGAAACAAACCAGAAAGAGATAAAGGCACGTAGAGAAACGAAACATCTGAAACCTCTGGTGGTCTAGAGGCAGGCACATGAAAAAGAAAACAATACAGAGTGCTGTCTTTCACAGCGTACCCTGCAGATGAGAGCCTGGAGACTGGGCCCCAGATGAGAGCAGCAGGATGCAGCTGGCAATGTACTGACTCATGTATCCACTGACAAGTAGCAGTATTAAAACAGGGCGTAAAGATGCCACAACTCTGCGTGAGTGATTCGTCAGCCAAGGCAAGAGACAAGCAAGAGCATCAGCAAAGCCAGCAGTTCCTCACTGGAAAGGCATGATCCTAGAGCAGATGCAGGGCTGTGTTGAGACCAAGGCTCTATCCATAGCAGTAAAATAAGTGAGGGCTTTGGCTCCCCCCACCCAAACCGCTCCTAGAGCAGGTTGTTACACATGCCAAGGACCACAGTGTCAGCTTCACAGGAGGAAATGTGAAAGGTCTCAGTCCCCCAAAGCCCTCCCGACTCCTTCCCAGGCCACCGTCCTGCTTCTGCTACTACCAACTGGAACGGTAACACCTGAGGCTGATGGCAAAAGCAAGAACACAGACAACAATCCGGCTCTCTGGCACTCAGTGCACAGAAATTCTCTGAAGGGAGAGTCGGTGGTGGTAAGTCTGGGAAACACTGAGCAAAATCAGGAGGAGGGCAGAGTGGAGAGGCCAAAACAAAACATGAGGCAAGGGAGAAGGAATGTGGAGTCCAAGAGTAGTAGTCTGAGGTCCAGCTACAAGGTGTGCTGAAAACAGGGTCAGTCTGAAGTGACTTCAGGATTCAAAAGCAAGCCTGGAGTCATGAGGGTGTAGTGGTGACTTCAGCTGGTTTGCTGTGACATCCTGGACCCTTTGGGGCTCAGAGCAAAGACAGACTGAAGAAATCCACAGGGAAAAAGCATTAAACATTTCAATCTGAGATGACAAGTGGAAAATGAAAAAAATGGGGACAAACTATACTGCTTGTTAGAGTTATGTCTTCATAGAAAATTAGCTGATGGTTTAAATGTCCAGAAAAGAGCAACAAGGTTGGTGAAGGGACCCAAGCAAAAGTCCTATGAGGAGAGGCTGAGAGAGCTGGGGTTGTTTAGCCTGGAGAAGAGGAGACTCAGGGGAGACCTCATCACTCTCTACAACTACCTGAAAGGAGGCTGTAGCCAGGTGGGGGTTGGTCTCTTTTCTCAGGCAACTACCAGTAAGACAAGAGGGCATGGTCTTAAGCTCTGCCAGGGGAGGTTTAGGTTAGATATCAGGAAAAAATTCTTTACAGAAATGGTAATCAGACATTGGAACAGGCTGCCCAGGGAGCTGGTGGATTCTCTGTCCCTGGAGGTATTAAAGAAGAGACTGGATGTGGCACTGAGTGCCATAGTCTAGTAACTGTGGTGGTAGTGAATCAAGGGTTGGATCAGAGGTCCTTTCCAACCCAGCTGATTCTATGAGTCTATGAAATACCAAGGGCTAGGTGATAGTGGTCACAGTTTTGCAAGTGTTTTAAACTGCATCAGATATTCAGGTTCCCAGACTTAAGCATGATGGCCTGCGGCATCTCAGCTAGCAATGACACGGGCATAGAGCAGACTCTACTGTCAGGGCAGTGGAGATGGGCAGCACAGGGGCTGCTGAGAAAACTGCCAGTATGAGATCCCTCCCTGCCAGACAGCAGACACAGTGCAGAGCCCTCAGCTTGCTGTGCCAGACACCACTGCCCTGGGAGCAGGGTGAGCAAGCATGTGGCACCTCATTTCAGCAGCTCCAAAGCTGGGTAAAATGCAGGCAGCCAGGTGGCAGTGCTGGGCTGTGCCTCCCACCTTTGCCATGTTCCAGGGTCCAACAAGGGAGATGCAAGTAAATGCACGAGTGTTTGAGGGACACACAGGGCTGCACTAGTCCATCTGAGGACGAACCAGCATGCTCAGCAGTTTGCCAGTATCACTAATTGTGGGTTAACAAATATGGAGGTCAGTCTGAAAGCTTTTTTCCCCACACACTTTTTTCCTGGATGGGATTTTGGCACCTAGTTCCCTGGTAATCACCTCTTAGTCACTGTCTGTCACTGTTAAGCCAGTGTTCTTTCACACTGTAATTGCATCCCATATGTAAAGTTGCTCCTAAAAGCTGCCTTTGATAATTGCTTTTTCTTCTTTGCACCAGGCGAACATTAAAGACACAGGCACAATTGAAACAATAGACTGTCAGGATTCCTTTCTGACGTATTCCCATGGATGCATTCCAGTTGGCCATTCACAGTATATTTACCTACCCAGTTCAGCTCCAAGGTAAGCACCTACACTCATTGCTAGAGTGGTGACAGGCTTTATTTACTTTTGCTGTAATGAAGTGAATTGTGCCACATAACCGACCTTTGTTAATGGCAGCGGTATGCACAGGAGAAGATTGACACTGCAGAGGTGAACTATGGATCACAGGAATCTGCTACAGGGATCATGATACAGCAGCAAAAAGTAGGGGGAAAAATCACTTTAACTGCATGCTAAAAATAGTATTGCTTTGGGTTAAACATATCAGTATTGGCTCCACACATGGTTTGGAAGGACCTTATGCAAAGTGTCCAGGTCTGAAATTTGCATTTTAAAGCAGACCAAAAGTTGGAAAGATTCCGGAAAACACATCTTCCAGCAAGAAATGTAAAGAGTTCAATCAGTTTAGGCCCTCAAAGAAACAGAGACCAGTTTAAAGGCTTCTGAAACAGAGAGTCATGATATGAGCCACCCCTTAACTGTATCAGAGAAAGGGGCTGGAAGATCGATTGTCTGAAAGTGCAAAGTAGAGAAATGTAAACTGAAAATAGGACACAAATTCCTTACAGTGAGAGAGTAATTAATCACCAGAATGTACTACCCAGGGAAGTGGTAAATTCATCATTGCCTGGAGCCTTCAAATGCAAATTGGATGTTTAAGTGACATGTTCTACTAGTTCAACAGCAAGTTAGCAGCCACAGTATCATTCACTTGTCTAAATGTAAAACAATTCCAGATCCTTGCACTGCAAAACTCCTGCCTGGGATTAGGTGACACTTATCACACAGTAGGTAGATACACTGGGACAGTGGCCCCTTTCAACCTCAAAATCTATGAGCCCCCAATCTCAATAACCTGTGAGCATTTAAACCATTTCGTTTGTCATACCTCTAACCTGGCTATGTTACACATCATGCACCTTTAATATGTTACAATTATGTTGCAAGTAAAGTTTGAAGGTGAAGAAAAACTAGAAAAAATGCGTATGTCCAGGCAATAGAGTTAGTTTGAAACAGCATTTGGAGCTTTGGAATGTTTTACCTTCTCAGCACCAGTTACTCTGTCTCAGCACTTCAGTTATTAATTGTAGGAAGTTTTTGCTTACTTTACTTTTTAAACCTATGAATCATTTGTTGGTGAATTCATAAATCTCAGTGCTTCAGCTGGTAGAATACAAAGGTTTCTGTCGTTTGTTAATCAGAAAGACCCAAAAGGCTTTACAGAGACATCTTAAATTTAGCTTTCCCTCTTTGGCTGAGTGCATTGCCATAAATGGGTATTTTCAATCTGTGGAGCTGCAGTCCCTATTGACCACACCAGAAGAAAGTAATTTATAGTGGAAGTGTTGCTGGGTAGTATAAGGCAAATCAGATAATATTATAAGATAAATGATGTTAATAAGCTCATAACTGAGTTTTGATTTGTCAGAAATGCAGGAACCTGAACATCAGTGGGTCAATGCAATGAGCAAAGTCCAAAGGAAGTTTCTGAGGAGAGAGAGCAGAATGCTGTGAGCCACCACAAACATCCAAGGAAAAGGGGGAATGGCAAAGCAGCTGCCTGTTAAAAGGAAACAAATCCATGAGGCACCTGTGTGTGGTAACTCTTTATGACAGTTAAAGGTGAATTGAATTCTGAACAGTAAAAGAGTACTTGATCAGGAACTTGACTAGCAGGTCATGACCAGTTTCTATTTATTTCATGTAGGCAAATACAGTAAAGGTCAAATAACAAAAATATTCAGGTACTTCCAAACAGTTTTATTCTGACATTGGGAAAACATAAAAGACATTTGGTAGTAGGAAAAATGTAGACAAAAATTATGAAAGACAGTGGAGAGTTCTTCAAGAACTTGTTAGATGACCAGGCAGCATATGATCAACAGAAAAAGACAGCATTGCCTGAAAGCTTGCTTCATTTCAGTGATATACTGGATTCTTGTAATTTCAGAAATAAGACATAGAACAGAAACCAAACCATAGAGATTAGAAGTTGTAAAGAGCAGAATTAGATGTGCAAGATGGCCAAAAGATCCTAAAGGAAAAAGTCACAGTCGGCAAAACTAGTTGTCAGAAGAAATCTAAATATATTGAGATCAAAGAAAATGAATGCAGATTTCTCAGTGACAAGGGCAACATTCTAAATAGAAATGCTAAGAACAAATAAAAATTGAATAGATGTCTGTTTTCGGTTTGACCGTCTTGTGTCTTCATCACCCAAGTATGATTAGACAATTTTTTTATTTGGAAGAGTAAAAAAAGGGTCCAAAATAAGGAATTAGATAATATCTACTAAGGATGTACTTTTTTAAGCCATCAGCCTGGATAACTTGAACCTAGAAGTCATAAAGGACTTGCCTAAAGAAATCTCAGTTCTTGCTTATTTTTACTAAATCCCAAAATACCAAAGAAATCTGAAAGCACCAGATGAATGATCACCTTGTTCAAACATTTGAGAGGAGCAAGCTACCTACCAGAATTACATTGCTGAATATCCTGACATCAACCTCAAACAAAAGACTAAAAAAAAAATCACATATGGAATTTAACTGATAACAAAATAAAGGAGAACAATATAATGAATACCAGACAACATGAAAAGCATTATGGAAAATAGTGTTGCTTAAACAAACTTGAGTTCATTCTCTAAGAAGTTTTTTTTGGATAAATGTAACTGTGTAGATGTAATAAAATTTTATAGGGTGTTTGACTTGGTACCACACAACATTCTGATATAAAAATCAGCAGTATATAGTACCAAGAAACTGTATACAAAATATATTGACAATTAGCTAACTGACATAATTTAAAGTATTTGTAAATAATGTCACCAGATAGGGTTGTTTCTGTGAGGGTCACAAAATGATGGCCATAAACCTGAGCCTTTCACTGTTCTATCCTCAAGTATTTGAAAGGAAATATAAAATTAGAGCTGATATTTTTTGTGGATGATGTAAAGACAGCTGGAATGGCAGACAAAAGTGGGGAGAAGGTAAGCAGAGTGAACTGAACTGCCAGGTAATCTGGGTCTACTAAAAAAAGGGCTTTTCATAAAATCATGTCTAAAGAGAAGAATTGGTTGTTCCTATAAAACAGGAATGGTCTTCTGGAAAGCAGCAGTTCTGAGATGGATTTTAAAGCTGGAATGGACCAGGCTGAGGTCCCAGCACCAAGCAAAAAATGCTGCTGCAAACCTGTTAAAGTGATGTTATCTAAGATTAAATTCCACCTGTATCTTTGGTGGGACCAAAGCCACTACACTGAATAAATTCTGACATTTTTAAGGAACAATGCATTACTCTTTTCTGCCTCCCCCCACACCAAACAAGCACAGTCAGAGACTGAAAAACTCTGAGGCATAAAACATCAACACATTCTTAACAATGGTTAAAATTCTGGTAATTCAGTGATGATATACCACAACCTTATCCAAAAGTAATGGATTTCACAAGTGACCTTTAACCTGTCAGAATACGCATGGACAATTATTGTCAATAGACAAAACAAAACACTTTTTCAGTTAAATATTTGATTAATTTTAGATAAATCTAACAACAGAAGAAACAACATATGAAGAAGGTGAACCATTTGAAAGTAAAGTGTAGGTACTTCATTGCTCTATTTATGATTCTGCCAAATGTGACTTTTGGGCTGAGAAAGGGGTTAACTGAGCTATACATAGAGGCCAGATTAGATGATCTCATGGTCTCGACTGAATTTAAACACAATGGAAAAGGACTTTGTGATTGGAATGAGATGTTCTTAGATGGGCAATCCCAAATTGAGGCATTAAAAACACATCACTGGAGAGGTTCTAATAAGCATATGAAAAGCTGCTGAATTTCAACTTTTGTATCTTCAAAATTACTGATCCAAATTTCTTAGATTTTTGACAGTTTATATTACATTCCCTTTGAGGCAGGATTATTTCTTGCCTATCTATAAGATGCCTCATGCTGAAACTTCTTGGAATTTTCTTTTCTCACCATGGAAAATTCTGACTTTTCATCAGAAAATGAAAAATTAAAAAAAAAATCTTTTTTCAGCCAAAATGCTATTTTTCGGGGGAAACTTTTTTCCCAGGAGCAATCATTTCTTCACCAAAATAAATTACTCTGTCAAAAGTTAAACTTTCATCCAAAAATAATTTTTATGGAAATTTTTATGGAAAATATTCCACCCACCATATCTACAATATTAGTTGTGTTATAAATAAACAGAACAAAAACACATTCACTGTTATCACTTATATACCAGATAAAATAAATTATTCCTTCATTTTACCCTGAAACTGACTAAATTTGAGCTTTGTGGGATGACTTTAAAAAAATTAAGGTTTTCCCTGGAAAACCTTCGTATTCTGGAACACCTTTTTATGTCCTGTCTGTCTACAGGGGTGATCAAAATCTGAACTTTAGCTTATCTATAAAAAAAATAAATGTGATTTGTTTGCTACACAGGGAAAAGCTAAGGAATCTAAGTGTGCAGATCTCAGCTGTGATACTTCACCACTATTGATGGAGCAGTAGGTTTCCCTGAGAACAGGAAGATTTGAAGTTGTATCCTATGCCATGAGCAAGCACACAACTTGGGTTCTAGCCATGGGCTACCCTTGCAGGCACTGAAATCAAAAGCTCTCACTGGGTGAGGTTGTTAAGAAATACACTGCAGGTTGAAAGTATGGAAAGTCACCTGCAGTATGGAAAGAAATGAACTAAATTCCTCCATGCCAGTTTCAAATTTAGGTTTCTAACTATCTTGCTTCAACTAATTTATGTCAGAATTCATATAATTTACTCTATGATCAGCCTTCCATTTCAGCTGCTGCTGAAGGAATAATACTTTTATTCTGCAGATTATCAGATGACAGCGCAGTATATTTCCAGATCAGAGTGTTTATAATCATAATTTTGCTCCTGCTAAACAATACAAGTTACCTGACGATCTTTTCGTCTACGTAACAAGAGCTTTTTGACTGAAGAGTGGCAAGAATTTTCCAGGACAGTAGGTCCTTATCTCAAGTTAACAAATTTTAGTTATGCAAGTAAAAAAGAAAAGCACATATGTCACATGTAGCACAGTGCAGTGCACACAAGAGTCACCTGTTAGAAGTCACTCGATCATCATCCCTCCAAGCCAGTCTGGGTCCCACTGGTTTTATTCCTACTGGACAAAAGTCAGTGCAGTCTAACAGTGATTGTTCCAGGCTTTAAGAAAAACCAGCAAGATAAAAGAATGAGAACCATATGTAGACCTCTCTAAGAACACATGCAGGAATATAAAGTGCTCTTAGATCTTCTTAGATAAGCCTATTGCAGCTGGCTGGCAGAAAGAAGAAATTTGCCTTTGCCATTCCTCTAAGTAAAAATAATAATTATGCTGGTGGAAACCCACCTCTTATCTAAGGTTAATTATACCAGAGCACAGTTTGTCATTCAATGAAATGTGATGTCTGGCCATTTAAAATAAAACTCTACTTGTCCAAGAGGAAACAGGTCTGGGACAAAGATTTTCAGGGTCAAGTGTGGAGAGGTGGAGGACTCATCTCCAGAGGTAATTCCACCTTGCAGATGAATATCAAGTCTCCTGTGATGGATGAGGGCAGGCAAGTTCCAAGGGACTCTGGGGCAGCTGTGATCTCCGAAGAGGTGGCTCTGAGCTCTGTCTTTGTCTTTCTTACCCTCCTTCTCTAGTGTTTTCTACACTATTTCCACATCTCTCCTATTTTTGAACTGTCCGTTACAAGGAATCCATCAGCCTGCAGGTTACGCTGTAGAAATGACTGACATTCCAGACCAGGTTCTTATTGACAGCACTGGTTTTAAGCCTTAGCTGCAGTGACACATGCAGCATTCCCTGAAGGAAAACCCTGCCTCCCACCCACAAAACAAACTATCCCTGAAAAGGAAAAGTTCTGGGGAGGCAACAGAGAAAAAAGGAGGGAAAAGTACAAGAGGTGAACCTTGGTCCTTTCACTGATTTCAGCTCCTTCCTGAGCTGAGCCTTTGTCCTTTAGAGGACACAGCTGCTCCCAGATGAGTGCTGAAGGCCTCAGAAAATCTGGCCACACTGCTCGTCCCAAATGATTCTCCAGGTGGCAATTTATTCTTCATGAATGATGAGATTATGAGGGCACAGACATCAGTATCCAAGAACTCCAAACAGTGCACAGAACTGGCTAACTCCACTCCTTCCACACAGGTTATAGGCCCAGCACACTCCTCTGAAATTCAAACTGTCATCGTAAATTCAAGGAAGAAAGCAATCCCAGTCTACAACCATGAGAGTTCAGCAGCTAGGATAGAAACCTCAGTGGTACCACTGATGTCAGTGTGAAGGCTTGAAGAGGGACTTTCAAACGAACCCACGTCTGTCCTTAGCAAGCAGTTTTCACCAACAGCCCAATCTCTGAAACTTGGCTTCTATCAGAGATTTGTTTGCCTCAAGAAACAAGGATAAAGTAAAGTAGAAATTTTCTCTGCGCTTACTCACTCTACTGCCAGTTTATGCTCAGTACAAATTGCAGACTTCAAAACTCTGGATGAATACAAAGAGACAAAGTCAAAGGGGGAAGAAATGATCTGGCAACCAGCCAGTCACCAGTGGAACTGGAGGAAACCCTATCATATGAATCATTTAAAAATAAGATCAGTCTGGACACAGCACTGGAAAATGTACTGTGGGGAACAGGCTTGTACTGGCGGGGGAACGAACAGGATGAGCTAATGCTGCAGGTCTCTTCCATATCTAGTTTCTGAGGGCCCAGTCCTCAAGGGACCCCGTAGGTTGGGCTCACACCACATCAAATTGTTTCAAAAAGCATTGATGAGAGCTAAGACAAAGCTAGAATCTCATTATCACAGATTAGTAAGCATGTTTGCAAAGGTCTACCAGGCAATGAGACCTGGTCTAAAAGGTCAGAGTTGTTTTGAAAACACTTCATGAAGGGTATGTGAGAAAGCATCTCTGACTAGACAGAGGCTCAAGGTTCAAAATCTCTATCTCATACTGTGCCTGCTTGAAGCCGGGATTTTAGTACAACATATCTTTAGAGACAAGGCCCAGCTGTGAAGCTTGGAGCTGGAGACAGTCTACTATGGTATCTGTTTACATCCAGAAATTTGGGTTGCGACATTATCTAGTCAGAAAATACTGGCAACCTGCCTCATTCTATTCAAAACAAATGCCCGGATATTGCCAAGTCCAAACATCAGTAAGAAATCTTTTTGGGACAAGATGATGGAGTAGAAAAAGACTCTGAACCTTCTTCCCCGTCACCACTTCAATAAACTGAAGTGTCAAGGGATTGCTGTGATCAGTATCAAAACCTTCTCATCTCTGCTCATTTTCAACTCCCTCTGTGTAAATTTGACTGGAGAGGTGAGAACAGGCTTTTATCTACAAAGGCCATGAAATGAGTTAGGGGATGTGAGCTTTGTGTCTGGTTCTAGTCATCACTCACTTTTCCTCACAGCTCCTTAACTTCTCTTTGCAATGGCTATAAAGGAAGCAGTAGTGCCTACCTTTTGTAAAATGCTTTTGAATTCTCAGCTAACTGATGATTTCTCAGCATGGAGTTCTAGCAGTGCTAGAGAGGAGGAAGGAGAGGAACTGTGGAGGGTGGTGCAAGTGGGTAATGGGACGAAACCAGCAAAGGGATATTTTAGGCTGGAAATCAGGAAAAAATTAACAATGAAACCCATTAGACTGTGGAATAGGCTCCCAGAGGGAACTGCTGGCAGCCCCACCATTTGACTCATTTCAAACAAGACTGGACAAAGCACTAGAAAATACACTGTAGGGAACAGCCCTGGGCTGACCTTCAGGGAGCGGAGAGAAGGAAAGGGGGAAAATGGACTGTGTGACCTAACGGGTCTTTTCCATCCCTAATTTCTATGAATCTGTTACTGGCTAGTGAAAAAATGTGATGTAAGGGCAGCCTGCAGTGATTGGCAGACTAAATGAAGGTCAGGAATAATTTTTTGGATGCCTTGAGCACAGTGCGTGTCCCAAGCCCTGACCACACTCACTCGGCATGTTTAGCCACCTGGCAGCTCCACTGTAGCCAACCCAAATAGTTCATATAAAATTGAAGCGAAACAGCAAACAACCATCATTCTCAGAAACGTTCACTTTTCCTGGGATTTCTTTTTCTCTCTTTTCCTTTTTTCTTTTTCCCCCAGACAAACCAAAAACAAGAGATTGATTTGAGGTACCTGCTGAGTGAACTCAGACTGGTCAAGGTTGATTGTTGTCTGGTGGAACCACTGTTGGAAACAAAAAAGCATTTCCAAGAGGAAAGTCCACCTGTTGTACTTGGATACCAGCTCAGGCTACTCCTGGGGCAGCAGATAGTTCCACAAACTTGATAGAGCATGGTAAACATGGGCTAGAAACCCCCCATACACAGACACACATCCTCCTATGCTGTCCTTGTTCCCTCCTTGGTGTCTTTTTTTTACAGAGCCCTTGGAAATAAAGCTGTATGCTGCAAGCACCTGGAAAGTCCTGACTAGATCTCATCCCTCTACACTGCCAAAAACACTCTGTCTCCTGTGGTTACCAGTGCTCTCCTGTTCCTAGGGCCAAAGTTTGGTGATTCACATGTGCTAGGTTTGCGTGTTTTGCTGGTGCGTTTGGATTGCCACTCCTGGTCTTGCCCTGGCCTCTTCCAAGTTTGTCTGCTGGAAGGAGGCAGGATGAGTGTTGGCCTTAGCTAATGTAAGAGAGTACTCTAACTGGCAAAGGATCTTAGTAAAGCACCAGAGGAAAGATGGGAAGAAAAAACATGGGCTAGAGGAGGTGGGGGAACTGAAATCAGCCAATAGAAGAAAAGGAGGCATGGCTAACTGGGGTAAGAGAGAGCAGATAGTTGTCAATGGAAGGAGGATCTAGTGAACCAGTGAAAAAGCCAGAGATGTAGAGTTAACACACAAGTAGTCACACACAGTTGAAATGCATTGGGAGGATTTGCTTTGCCCTTACTCTGGAAGGTTGCACAAGTTTTATGCCAATTTCTATGAAGGTGTTTCTACGGAGTTCAAAAAGCTCACTTCACTGGAAGCACTCAGCACTCAGGGTGTGACCTGAAGGACCTGCATGATCCCTGTGTACAGCCAGCCCCTCAAGCCCTTGGCATACACTGAAGATGCTCTGTGGGCAATCAGACCTGAGGAGGAATCAGTAACTCCAAGTACTTGCTGCACCATCCAAAGACAACCTGGAAGGCGTTCCCTGCCCCATTCCCCACCAAAACCAGACTCCACAACGGGCTCCACATCACCTCAGGAAGCTGATGCCCCTTTCTATGGTCCTCAAATACAGACAGAGCAATGAATGTTGCCCCTTTGACTATATGTCATAGTCTGCTTCCACTGAATTACAGCTGTCTGCCAGTTTCCTTTTCAGTTACAGGAAAATGAAAGCAGGGAACAGGGCAGCTTTACTTTCTTCCTTTGCTTACCTGGCAAAGCATCCACAGGTTTATATGTTACCTGTGGTTTTATTTGTCAGTCCAAGTATATCAAATCAAACATAGGTTTCTGTCAGGATGGATCTTGAATGGAAAATTATACTTTTTCTCAACATTTTGTAGATCAGAAGTTGAACAATAGCTATAATTACAGTGGTATAAGTAGCAAGTGATGTGACAAGAGGGATCAGATGATGACAGACAAAATTAATTATGTGCAACAAGACCAATTGACCTGAGGTTGCTTATAGGAAAGAATGAGCCAGTCTACACTGCAACCTACACGAAACAGAAAGCATACTCTGCAAATCGGGGTGGGTGGGAAACTATATTGCCTTTTCATAGATAGAATCTTCAGGGAAAAACACATAAAGGGACAGTGTGCCTGGATCTTGTCTAGCACCTGGTTTTAACTATTTGCTTGTCAGAGAGGAGCCAAAACAAGTGAAGTCTGTATGAAGTCATGACCTAAAGTACATTTAGTCATTGCCTAAAATTAAAAATGCCAGATTGTATTCAGAGTCCCTCACAGGGACAGAGGATGAAGATTCCCCTTTTGTTTTGGGCCTATCTTTTATGTTTGAACCTCTGAAGTACAAAGGGAAAAATCTACAACCACACCAATGGCTTTCAAGTTTTTGTGACTTGGAGATCTTCTTTCACAGTAGAGACATGGATCTTATCTAGGAAATGCATACCTGATGTGTGTGTGAACTGTTAGATTCTGCAAAGAGGAGGCTGAAAACTACAGTGCTTTATGGTGAGGAAAACCAGGAGCTGCCTCCTCGCAGAAGTACACTTTCAGTGTGAGGACACTCAAATATTTTAGTCAGGTTTGTTACTATTCCCAAGCTTGATCTTATTTTTGTCAGACAATGTCAACATCTTTGGCCAATACCTCAGAAAGCAGCTAACACCTGCTTTCACACCAGACTTGGTAAGACATCCAAACTCAGGGCTCCTGGGAGCTCATTTGGCACCAGTCTTGGCCCTGTTATTAACTTTCCATGTAGTTCTAGCCAAGTCACATCAACTCAATATCCCCCTCCACAGAAGCAAGAATACAGTTTCTCCTTTTGCTCATCTCTCTGCTACCATAGCTGCCACCAGCATCTCTAGTAAGCCTCTCTTCACAAAAAACCCTCCCCTGGGCCAAGGTTTCCCAAACAAGGTCAGTCTTGTTTGAGAAGACCTCTGGTCTTCACACACACCTGCCACTTGCTGCTCTTGAGCACAGTTTCCAAACAAGAATCAAGTGATGTTTCTGTCAGGTCAAGAGCATGATATGAGAGCAGACATGAATCTCTGTCTGCCAAAGATTTAGGGAGCAATTCAGTTTCAAATTTATTGAATATCAAACAGGTAGAAGAGGACACTGAGCTGTTTCCCATGATGTTCTCTTTTTACCTGAAGACAAGGCTTATAGATATTTTGATAGCAAAAATCTCCTTTTTCCTTTTCAATCAACAAAATGTAAGTCTCTTGCTCATCAGTGAGCTATGCTGTAGCAGACTGTTTTGCATTTGGTAATGAATTGCATACCATCTTTAGATAGAGATCTCTTGGACTCATTTTTGGCATCTCCGAGGAAATATGCTCTCCACCTGCTCTCTGTCCCATCCAAACACCATTCCCACAGCATGTTTCACTGCTGCAGACAGATCCTGCCACCTAGTGCATCCAGATGTGTACTAGCCCCATGGCACACCTGTGACAGCTGGCTGGACCCCCACTCCTCGCCCAGGACGACCCGATTTCTCCATAATGCCCTTTCCTTCAGTCCTTGAAAGGAAAACACTACCACCAGCAGCAGTTTTCCTGAGAGGTGGTCCTGGGCTAATATTCTCTCAGGACCTGGATCAGTTCTTAAAAAAGACATTTTGAATTTCACTTCCATTTAGAAAATGGCATCTCTATATTTCTTCGTTAGTAATAGGGAGACCTCCTCACAGTCTACAGGTTCTTCATGAGTGGAAGTGGAGGGGCACTGATCTCTTTTGCTTGCTGACCAGTGAGAGGACCCGAGGGACTGTCTTGAAGCTCTGTTGGGGGAGGTTTAGGTCAGATATTGGGATAAGATTCTTCACCCAAAAGGTGATCGGGAACTGGAAGAGGCTCCCCAAGGCAGTGGTCCCAGCCCCAAGCATGACAGAGCTCAAGAAGCATTTGAACAATGCTCTCAAGCACAGGGTGTGATTCTTGGGTTGTCCTGACTGAAGACAGGAGTGGGACTCGATGATTCTTTTGCATCCCTTCCAGCTCAGGATATTCTATAATTCTATGATAACAAACTAGGTAAGTAGACACGTGGGCATCCTGTTTTGTTCTCCTATGCTTCTTAGGTTATATCCCTTTTCTCTGGCTTGCTCAGTCCAGGATCCAACAAGGAACAATATTTTTCAGTTTTATGGTCTCTTCCTACCTCCTTATTCTGTGGGTTTCCTCTGTGTCATGAAATGAATGGCCTTTCAGAAAGCCCTTAATGCACTGACTTTGTTTCCAGTCATAGGTCAAGCAGTGGGGCTAGTAAAAAGAGGAGAGTACACAGCCAAAGATTGGATTTAGAGGTTGTCAGGAAAACAAAATGGTATTTAGATGTCCATATGTAGCCTGATTACCCTCTATAAGACTGAGCTACTCCCTCAGTCTGGGGAGTTTCAAAGAGGGAATACCAAACTGGACACAAAAGATATGATATTTGACAAATTCTGTTTATCAAAGCAAAATTCTCCTTTCTTTTTACAAGAACAGCTTATAAATCTTCAGTCCAGGTCTGAAAGTCTTAACGCTTCCACACTTTCCTCCTCACAGAGCCAATGATCCGGTTTTCTCACAGGACAACCATCCAGCTTTTTGCACTCTACTCTGAAAAAATATCCACTTCTTTCCTCATCTCTCATCTCTATGAGGAAGGTATTTGTTTTCCTCCACAGTAGCAATATAATATATTGCTTCAATCCTTCGTTAGCTGCCTAATCCAATTCATGTAAGCTTTTCCTCTTTTCTCCTGCCTTGTGTTTCTAACCTTGCACCTACAAAAAAGTTGTCTTTGCCATCCTTTTTTCCAACAGTTGACCAGCCTTGTCAAAATTTGCACTTTTCTTCTGCCTCATTTCTTTTCCTCCCTTTCTTCTCAAGGTAAATAGATTCAAACCAGTAAAGTGGTGTACATTTTTCACACCATTCATTGAAATGTCTTGCCAAGAGCCTTGGTAGACTCTCCACCACTTGTGTGGCTTTTATATAAGGTCAGAGCCAGATCACAGCAGCAGGTGAGCAGAGCTGAGCCCAGAGCAGGGGCAAGGGGGATCCACAAAATGCCTTCTCATGCAGAGCCAGAAAAAGGGGGGGAGATGCCTTTGAGCCACAGCAGAGCTCAACTGGATGCCAGGTTAATGCCCTGATCCTTCCACAAGGAGAGGATTGAGAATGGTGGTGGGGCACAGTTGGAGTGGGGAGCAGTTTATGGCCTATCCTGACACTCCTGGAAGCAGAAAGGACCATTCCCTGGGTCTCCCCTCAAGATCTTTGCCTACCTGTAGCCCCCTCCCCATCCATTTGTTTTAGTCTCCTATGGTGCAGTAGGACAACTAGGAACTGCACAAACTGCATGTTTCTCACCTCGAAGGGTTGGTTGGGGCTCAGGCTGGGAGGCTCACACTCCTCCAAAGTGGGGGAGTTGTAATTCCAGAGGGGAGGAGGTCAGATGGGATAAGCGGGGAGCAGAGGGATCCCTGCCCCAAATGACAGTCCCCTCAAACTACTCATGTCTCTCAAATCCCTCTTGCCCTCCAGTGAGACCTCTCACAAAAGTATCATCACTTCCCTTGCCTCTCTGGAATCCATGACTTTTCTTCTCCCTCTCCAGCTTTTAAACCACCTGGCCCTATGACCTCCTCCTGAATCACACACCTGCCAAAAAATAACCTTAATAACCCCTATATCTTCTCTGCAATTCTCCATGGTTTTTCCTAAGCCTGTTTAACACTTGTGGTCTCCAAAAGCTTGCTGATCTCACACTTGCCTACTGGAGTCCTCCCAACTGATCCCAACATTCTCATCCCCATCTCCTGAAATCCCCCGGCCCCTTCCAGTCCTTCTTGTCTCACAACCCATTCTGCTGCTGCCCTGAAAAGAAGTTTTACCTACGCTGCCAAAAAGCCTTCAGCCATCACTGATCACAATGGAAAACTTTCTTCAAGTACTCTCTCTCCCAGCTGCAGGAAATCCTGAAGGGCCTATTGAGTGACCTCCATAATGAAATAGGTCAGATTAGATAACCACAATAAGCTTTCCTGGCCCTAAAGGCCTCCTGCAAAACAAATTGCATGATCTAGCACTTAAGAACAGGGATTAATAAGGACATTCAGGGAGGTCAAACCCTGTGTTCCTAAAGCCTTTGAAACTCCAGATGCCAAGAGCAGTCTAAACCTATAGATCTAAAGAGGGAGGAAAACAAGTGTAAGTACAAAGGAACGATCTATGTAGCCCTGATAATACCAGCATTAAACCCATTTCATTTGTTTTGTATTATTAGACAAGTTACACAGACATCCCATATTCCCCAGTTTGAACTAGCAAAATGCCAATGGACAAGGAAAAAACCCACTGAAGTTTATTTTTTTAGGAATAATGTGATGACACATTTTCAGCAATATATAGTATATAGTCAAGCCCTCATTAGACAAGCCAAATATTTTTGTGTAATTTCTGCAATAAAATACGAAAGCAGCAACATTCAGACAGAGAGGCTGGCTTTTGTTAGAGTGGGGCTCCAAGAATAACAGCTTGTGAATTACCAACACCATTGTTTGGAGGAAGAAAGTTGCTTGGTATTAACAAATTCATTAAGCCAAAACTGACATGCCTGTTTAAGCAGCCGTTAATCTCAATCTTTATGGACTCGTGTCCCAAACATACCAAATAACACCAGTCGTGGGTACTGTGTCAAGTGCTCTGACAGAGTAACCTACAACCACTGGGGCACAGATTTGTTTTCCAGCAGACCTTAACGATGATTTATGACTCACATTTCTCCCATGTACTGTGGCACTCATACAGCTCATTTGTCCTACATGCTTGCAAGAGTCATTTCACCCATCCACGGCGCTGGTGAAACACAACTGTCTCTACGGAACAAAGCAAGCAAGGGTTGGAGCTGTTACAGTAGCAGCACACAGGTGTCTGGAGCAGGGGATAGGGAAAACTTTCATCTGCTAAGAGTCTTCAAGCATATCCATAATTCATTCCCTGATCTCCCATCCCAAGTTATCACCCGGTGCACAACTGACCTGCAGAGAACGTGAATGTTGCCTTTTTCAGATAGGGAACGTGCACAGAGACAGGACATGAGCCCAGACCTAAGTACAGTCCAGGGCCTCAGCACATGGCAAACCTTTTTTCTTTCTCCAGTAGAAACTGCCAAGAGGATTTAGGAAGATGAATAGTAATTTGCCCAGGAGAAAATTGGCAAGGACACCAGTGTGAACGTTCCAACCCCCCTGATAAACTTCATATGATATTACAGCTTTAGGTATGCAGTATCAGTGTCTGACTGCACAAGCACAAAGTTTATTTATTTGCCGCTTGATCTGGGTTTTTTTCAATCAGAAGGACAGTTTCTCCTTCTCCCTATTTTATATCTTCGAGAGATCTGATCCCAGATAACATGAGGCAAAAATTGTTTCCACAGAATTATCAAGGCAAATTACAGCAAATCATGTGGGAATGTATTTGAAGCATCCACGTTGCTGAACATTTCTTTTTCTTGTTATCTACTCCTCTTCCAAAGGAAATGGTTTGGTCTTCCACCTCAGCTGAAACTCCCATTTGCACAGCACACTTCAGAAATTTCATTTATGCTGTGTAACACTATCATGCTAAAAAGTCAGATTTTACAGATGTGTTTAATGGAAGCAAACCTTTCGAGGCTCGAGTTAGTCCAGCTTTAGCCCACTTCACCGAGATATCTTTCTTGAAGCTCAGATAAATCAGTTTTAAACAAGGATCATGCTGGTTTTCACCTTCTTACCTGTCCACACGTTTCTTTTATCTCCAAAATAATACTTTATTGTCAAAAGAGATACCATGAGTATTGTAGAGGCGTGCAACTCCCATCACAGTTAACTGACATCCTACAACACCATTTATGGAGCACTGTCATCTGGAAAACGTTTCTTCCCTGCAGTAGTTTGCGGCTTATATAGAAGAAAAATGTCAACTTTGGAGTGACAGAGACTTTTAAGTAAGACAGAAACTCAAGGTTCACTTTAATCCCTAGATCCCTGGGAAACTCAGCTGCCAAGTATCTGTCCTACCCAACATAGAAAGCCAAAGAAGCCCTACTCCTCTATGTCACTGTCTTTTACCAGTCAAACAGAGCTAAGCTTTAGCTGGATTAAAGCAAAACTGTGCAAACCACCAGAGACACATTATCAAACAAACCCTTAGACAGCATGGAGACTACCATGGCAGGATCAGATAGGAAAGACAGATCAGCATTTTATGCTTTTGTGTAACTAAAGAGTAGTACGAAGTAGCAGCAAATCATCTGTGTTATTCCTCCACTCTCCTCAGGGAATTCATGTCCCAGTGAATCCAATCCGCTTCTGCAGATCCTTCAAACACCCCATGGAAAATCTGCTTCCCTCTTGCTCTGTTGCCAGTGACAAAACCTGACACCAAAGCACCCCCAGCATCCTGTGGTAACTGCAGGAGACAAGGAACAGGAACAGAACTCAGGTATCTGTTATGTTAAGCCTGTCCTGTACCAATACTGATCAATAGCCTATGTGATGTGCCTGTCACTGGAATATAGACCATAGTGCCCACAAAAAATCTGTACTGTCTTGATAACTTTTGCTGCCATTGTCAAAAGAATGATATGGGACCAAAGACCAAACCATAGCAGCCGTCATTTAAAACACAGTCTATTTTGTCAAGAAGTCCTCTGTTGCAACTGAGAATGGAAAGAAGAGTAGATAATAAGACACAGTCCCTTATTCTATAAAACATACTGGCAAGCACAGGAAAATATTGGCATGGAAGGCTGCTCCTGTGAGCACTGCTCCGCTCTTGCACTTGTTGTCTGTGTTCATTAAAGCTTGCAGCACACAGGATGCTCACTCCAACACACCTCACCAGCATAAACTCCTGCAAAACTACAGTTATAGTCAAAACAGAGAACAAATGAGCAACTCAGGTGACTTTGCTATTTGAGAGGTCTGAAGATGATGCTCTAAAACTTCTCAAGGCCATACAGGTTGTCGCACTGGGCTAAAGCCTCAGAAAAATTCTATCATTTCAAAATGTGGGTAGAGTTCCTGGTTTGTCTCCCACTTTGCTGAAACCCTCCATGTACTCACTCTCTCTGCTTTCAATCCCATGTGTAGTGGCTGAGTTCTGGCACCCTGTCCAAGTCTCCCCATCCTGGGAATACCGACCCCTTTGGTTCTGGAATCAAAATGACCACACGGCACTTATAACATTTCCAGACAGACATAAATACACAGATTAGTCTTTTCTGCATTTTTCCTCATAAAAACAACAGCAGCTTCGAAGCACATTGGCACAAGCACTGAGATTAAGTATTGCAACCTGCTATTGTTGGCAGGGTTGCTCTGGCTTCTTCTGCTTTCCCCACCTCCTTGTAATCCTCTCTCATCTTGGAGAGTAGTTAAATGCTATGTCCATTCATGTCACCACGGAGTAGTCTTGGCAGATGCAATCCCCAAGGCTGGGATGTTTTTACGAGAACCGTTTTCATATTTCACTGTTTGCCTGGCTGATTCTTTATCTGTTCTAGCAGTTATACAACTAACATACTGAACCTTCTGTCAGATGATTACATATTCCATGCTGAATTGCAGGATATGGAAAAACTGCCAAACACAGTCCTGAACTAACTCTGTCAACCTCAGTGCAAAGCTAAGAATGAATTCAGACCTTAAACTCCTTCACACTGGTCTTTGAGAATAAATAGAAGCAAATCATCAGTAACATGTCTTTCAGGTTGTGCTTTTCTACACCCAAATGCTGCTCTGAACACCCTTTAGGTGTGAGTGGCAGACTTGTATACACCACCTCTCTGCTCAGAGGTCACATCGAGGGTGTTAGAATCCCACAATTTAAAGTTGAAAGCATGTGAGTCTAGAAGCAATGGTTGTCAGGCTCAGAATAAGGAAAGAAAGATGGCAGGGGATGGACCCCTTCCCTTCATTCCTTGCTGTTGACCCAGCCCAGATGGGAGGAAGATGGAGGTGAGGGAAGCGGAAGCAGAGAAGGTTTTATTTCCCTTCTCCACCTGACACACCAGCTCCTGGGTGCACAGCTCCCAGCAGCAGCTGCCTGCACACAGTCATTTGCTTTTTCTAGAAAAATTCAGGGTATTTTCAGGTTGCTTTTAAACATCCTCGAGACCAAGGAAAACATGAGCTGGGTTTTTTTTTGTGAAGAAGTTTTCATTCCTTTTTTAAGCTCATGATTCCCTAGAGAACAGCTTCAGGAGGAAAATGCTGATCTGACCTACTGCCATATCATTCAGCTATTGCTACTGTGTCAAACCATTAATACAGCTCGAGGGTCTGGTGTGCACATGATCAGAAGTTAAGCAGAAGACAGATGATTGTAGCAAGACTTCAGGAAGGGATTTTCTCCACAGGAGAATCCTGAGAGAACAGACACATGGAAAGAAAGAAAAGCAAATGTATTGTTTGTATTTTTTAAAAAATAGCTATCAAATTGCTCTGTACCTTAAATTTCAAGGTTTTTTGAAAGAGTCTCTGAGTCCTCCTATTAATATTGCCACCTGGACACCTCCCAGACATTTTGGCCAGTTTTATCATGCACTTACTCTGATCCTGGGAGTCTCTCCCAACTCAGTATTCTGTGATCACCGCTGACCACATGCAACCAAGCATTCTTTTGTATTAAATGTGAAGGTTTGTTTGTTTGTTTGTTTGTTTGTTTATTCATGTGTTTTTACAAGAGTGGCAACCCCATCTTCTACCAGTGTCAAAACAGTATAAAAGAGGCCAACACAAAGGAAAATTCAGACATAAAAGGGTGGGAAGTTTTCAGCAGGAAAGTACTCCAAAAGTATCACAGAGAGTGGCTGAATAATTGTCTCCAGCATCTCTGGGTGACTCAAACACTGAATTGCTAAAAAAAAAAAGAAAAAAACCCATGTCCTGCTAATATTAGCATTTCAATTCCCTGGTCCCCAAAGATGGGGACCACAGAGTGATTCCTCCCCTCAAATCATTTTTCCCTGCATGACTTCTGTCCAGTTCTTCGCTATCCCAGCTTCTCTGGACCCTAACAATTACTGCTCATAGCAGATTTAATGAGCACTGCATGTTGCTGGCTATTTAGTTGGCTGTAGCTATAATTAGACAGCTGACAAAGACTGGCTTGTTGTGGGCTCTTTTTTTTTTGTCTGTGATTAAATATCATATTTGGTCTATGTGCAAGACGAAAGATGATTTTTCTTCTTTGTCACTCCCCAAACTGCTCAAGGGAGTTGATAAGTATATTGGCTGCTATTTGCCACTTACCTCACTATTATCAATAAGACACTATCAGCATTACTAAACTGATAAGTGTGTTGAAGTGACATTTCGAGGAATTCAGTCAGCCTCCTACCTACGCCAGCGTCTTTCCATCTTTTTGCAGAAGTGTTGCCTTTTGGGGAGGTAGAAGACCTGATAAACAAATATTTTAACTTTTATATGCTGTGCTGCTTGTTTCATAAAAACATTTGGTTTGACTGCATCCCCCAACACACCATGATGTCCTCACACAGCACAGGGAAGCAGTGCAAGGTGGGAATTCTGTGACTACAGAGAGGCACAGAGATGGGGTCAGGCCCATAAGAGAAAGTGTGGACATGAGGGTGGCCTGACATAGCACTTGCTAATAATATTTTTCCCCTGAAATATTTACTGGTTTCACTCAAATCTTTGCATTTTTCATGCCCAAGATGCAATCACATGAAATTAGAGCCTTTTAAGGAAGAGGTCAATGAAAATGTTTTCAAACAGAATGTGCTTGTAGAACATTTGTTACTTTATTAAAAAAAACACATTATCTTTATTAATCACTCACAGTAAAAACCTAGACTGCAAATCAAGCCAGAACAGATATTTTGAGTGAGAAGACAGCATTTCCAAGACAGTTACTGTTCTAACCATAGTTCAGGACCATACTAGCAACAACAAAAGTATCTGTAAAAGCACATAAAGCCATTCTTCATATCCTGTTCACTGAGATGAGCTAGTAGAGTATTATCACCAAGATAAATGGGTAAAAAAAATCTTGAAAAATAAAGACAGATTAAAAAAAAAAAAAAAGTCAAGAAAAGACTTTTGATCCCTAGTCTCTGAAATCTCCCAGTAGGGGCAATGGAAATTATACTCATGTTAGGATAAGGTTTCTACTCTACCAAAAAAGGCCATAAACACAGAAAAAGGTCAGGTGACAGAGAAAGATCAGGTGACAGATACTGACACTCCTCACAACCTGAATTTGCTGTGGATCATACCATCTCTGCAACCACAGACCATACCACATCTGTGGACCGTACCACATCTCTGCAACCAGAACCTGCCCAGGAAAAGAAGGAAGGACTTTTTATCCTAAGAGAAGCACAGATCTCCCAGAAGCTTCCCACTCAAACAGATAGAATGGAAAGGTAACCTCTCTGTGGATACTAGCCAAAAATGGCATTGTTATCGCTAGGCTTTATTTCATGGCATCAGAGGCAATAGAGGAATAGAAGCGAAGCCTACGAGGCTGCAAAAAAGCTCCATCATGCTTAGACTGTGACCAACCTACCTCCAGCTGCTACACATTTTCTATCAGGTTGCTTCTGGCAGGCAAGCAACATAAAGTAACTTATTCATTTTATCAGCTACCACCAGTTTCTACCTTTCTTCCTCTGTCAAGAATGCACTGGCTATTGCTTAGATAACACAGAAACAGCTTTCCCACTGTCTCTCCTGCTTCCTTCCACTGTTCCATAATTCAGCACAGCACCTTGTAACACTCAGAAATGACACCCAGTGGTACAATTCGTAGCACCTTCCCAATCCCCCACCAGCTGCCCCCACTTGCCTTTTGGGCAGACCTCCTCACAAGTCAAACGGGTTGGTAAAAATAGTTCTCCCTGTCTGCCCCACTTCTGATTCATGGTCCACTTAGGTAACGTCTCTTTCAGCTACATGGAATGGCTGGGGCCTCCTGGACCCCAGGGACATTACATCCTCATAAATAAGGAGATTTATTTACTGATATAAATCAAGACACAACGTTTAGAACATGCTACAGGGAAACAGTAAAATGCAAGGAGAAGGAAAAAAGAATAATCAAAAGTCGAGGATTCTGGCCAAATTCTTCTTAAAATAGCTCTTCCAAGACATAGTGAACATTGTATCAAACTCACACAGGATCTTTGCTTCTTTATGACTCATTTCACAAGCTGGAGAGTAACAATTTCCTCCCTAGCCACCAACTAACATGGCTAAGACCAGGTAGATAGAGCTCAGCCTGTTGTTATTGATCAGGTCCCTCTTTAGGGGAAATAATGAAATTCATCAAACACTATTGTACATCAAAATGTCAGCATCCAGAAAATCATCCTCTTTCACACACACCCCCACGGTGCACACCCACACACATACACACACTCAGCCAGGTGGTCAGATCATCACCTGCTAGTGTTAACATGCACACAAGGAATTACAGAGCAGACATCTGTTCAGGATGTTGCTCACTGGATCAGCATCTTCGCACTGCAAGCCTTTGAAGCATTTATTTTCTAACTCTGTTCTGTCTATTAGCGACAGATAGTTTGTCTGTAAACGTTCCTCATGCTGGCCCAGCATTCACTGGCATGAATTATACCGGTTCAGCACTAAGGCAATGATGCTAATGGGGGAAAGTCAGCCTCATGCAGACAGACCAGATGAAGCCCACTTCTTCAGTTATTACTAAGTGGGAAATATGGAGTCCTGCATGGGAGATTTTCCTATAAACAATAAATAAACAGTGTCTGTACTGTGGTCTGTTTGACAACATGATGATGGGAACCATCCCAGAGAAATCAAATAATGATTTGGGAATTAAAACCAAAACACAAGTCAGTTACAGGGTCCCATCTCAATTATATTGAAGTTTTATAATGTTCCTCAGAATGAATGCCAAAGCAAAGTTTGAGTTTTCACTGTGATTCCTGAATACAGGCTGACACAACTCCCTCTGAGGGCATTGGTAACATCTTGAGATTGGCCTTGAAGGTGGTTAAAAATTAAACTGGGCAGTGTTTGCCAAGAGGTGGTAAATGTTCTTGCCAGGTCACTGGTTCTCTGTCCCAGCACGCTGGTAGCACAGGAACACAGCCCCGGCCAGGACACTGGAGAGGTCACCATGCCCAAAATTCTGTGGCTGCACACCATCATATTCACAAATGCCAATTCTTCCTGTTTCATCAGCTGTGAAAGAAAAAAAGAAAAAATACAGTTGAAATACATTTGAGCTGGACATTACTCTGGAATTCACCATGCCTGACCTTGGGTGACATGAATAACCCACAGAGATCCCAGCATCTTCACACACCCACCCTAATGGCCCCTTCTCTTGTGGGCTTCGAGCCAGGCAGAGCAGCATGATTTTCAGGGTGGGCTATGGTCAGAGTTGGACCCCTTCTCTGTGCTGCTGCCACTGTGTTTCCGGGTGCCTTTGGAGGTGTCTCTTTGGCTGCACAGAAGATGCTGAAAAAGAGACAGATTGTGAGGGAAGAAAGGGAGAGAGAGAAGAGACAGACATATTTAATACCCACACAACAAATTTTACACCTCCACAGCTGGCTGATGCTGCCCATGCCAGAAGCTGGAGCACACACACTGGAGCTGGACACAGCAGTGGCTGCACCTCATCACAGCACAACCCCCAGCGCCACAGCCACAGCACCTCAGTGCCAGATGGGACAGCAGCACTCGTGACACTCATGAGGGGACCCCCATATCCCTAGGCCACTAGGGGTGACAGGCTGACCCCCACAAGTTCTTGAAGGCATTGAGACCACAGTGGACAGTGCCATCAGCATGTGTGTTTGCTCCATGCTGAGACAAAGTCTGGGGCCAGTGGCAGGGCAGCTGAACCGGCAGCTGCAGGGCACCTGGGCACTCACTCACATTTAATGCCCATGCCATATCCTTATCCTGAGCAGATATTTCGTGCTCCCCTCACGCCAGCCATCGTGCTGCAGGGGCTGAGGTTTGCAGCTCGCTGGGCTGCCGTGGAGCCGGGAGCAGGCTGGGAGGAGGAAGGGGTGGCTGACACTTCATTCAGTGATTGCAGCCCTCCTCCAAGGCTCAGACTTTGAAACAAGACATTGGCAGGCCTGCTTAGAGAAATGATTTCATCCATATATGAATCAAGCCAAAGAACACAGTACTTGTCCCTTTGGTGTTTATTTTAAAATAATTATTACATGTTCCCTTTTCTTTCAGGAACATTAAACACAATGCTGCACATGATTTTCTTCAAGAGGGCTGCAGATGGCTGCAATGAGGGAAAGTCAGTGGCAAGTACTGACATATGCACTATGGCAAGTACTCAAAAATGAACTTCTCATTCCCTTCAGCCTGAGGAATGCTGAATTCCAATGCCGTTTCGGGGGAAACAAAATCAATAATAGCTAACTGATTATTTGTTTGTAGATTTTTCTAGTGCTGGGCCACCAGGCCTGTTGTATTTGTACTCTTTAAATCAAGAGCAGACTTTTACAACCAAGCGCCAGTGTCTGGTAGCAAGAGAGGCTTTTCTTAAGCAGCTGTCCTCTGAAAAACATGCAGTGGTTTGAAAATATGGCTGCAAAATGTGGACAATGTGCACAGGAGTTATTAAGGTTTGCAAGAAAATGTGTTGCTTCATCAGCATTATGGTCATTAAGCACAGCTGTAGCTTTGCAAGCAAGGAATTCTGCTCTCATTCTTAGAGCTCAGATTTGGATTTCACAAGTAGAGACACAGGTACTTCCTATAATTCCTTTCCCAGCTATAACACAAACATATACAGACAATGGAAAAAGACTTCCCTTTATCTTAATGGACCTAGCATACAGACTGCAGAAGGAATTTAAAACAAGGCTTTAATGTCAGATGTTTCATATGGACCCTATTTCTCACAGTGAAAAAGGAAAATATATATATATATTTAAAAAAAAAAAGAAAAAAAAAAAAAAAAGACAATGTGCTGTCCAGGAAAACAAAGCAAGCCAGCCAGCTCTACAACCATTTGACTGGGAGACGGCTCCAGAGTCGTTCCAGTACTGGCAGTACAGCTAAGCCAGGGTTCTCCTATAAGCCAGATGACACACTTGGAAAAATATATTCCAGAGCTTGTTATCCATCCTCTGCACCTGCCAAATTTGCCCATACGGGACCACAGGTGTTGGCTGAACTCAAGGAGGAAATGGATGGAAAAAGGCAGCGAGATGTAGAATAGCAAGACCTCAAGCAGTGAGTATCATCAAGCCAGTGCTGAAGTTGCTACAAGCCCCAATTTCTGATGAAAGGATTGCGAACTTCAGAAAGTCCAGTCCAGCCAAGAGGGTGCTTTTAGATACATGCATGGGCAGATATTTAAAAGCCCAACATATAGCATGCAAATCCAGCCTGGCATGCTCCTTTTTTGCACATGTATGAACAGAACAGTTGTCAAACATTTGTGGGCGCTGCGTGCTGGAAAGCACAGCTTTTAGCTTCAGTGGCACAGGGCCCTTTTGGGCAGTTTACCATGAAGAAGCAAATCCCTGAGCACTGCTAAGATAAGTCTACTTACAGTGGTGGAAACAGTCCAACACACCCTACACCAAATTCCCAAGCTGCTCCTGTCTCAAAATTGTCTCTCTGTGTTAGTGTAGAGGGGTGCCCAAGCTAACTACTACCCTGCCAAGCAGGATATATTATCCAGAGAGCACTGCAGTGTTGACATGGCTGTGTGGCTTCTGGATCCAAGACCAGAGGGGCTGAGGGCTCTCTGAATCACACAGATGTAACTAGGGAGGAATTTGCTTAGCACCTGCACAGGTCTGATCTGTCTTCCAGGCCAATGAACCAAGGGAGTGTTGTCCTTGACTAAGTGCAGCCTACCTGGATTTCAGTTCCACGGGCTGGCCCCAGGCTGCTGGCTGCAGATGAGTCAAATCCTGAGCAGTGCACGGATCAGCACAATATTTGTCACTGGGAATCGAGCATGGGAATTTTAGCATCAAAAGTACAAAAGCCCAGCCCTTGAACAGGAACAGCATCTTCTACATTGCCAGCTTGAGCCATACAAAAGTTGCAGGCAGGTTCCCATAATCATGAACTTTAAATAAAAATCACACTGAAAGATATGATTTTAATAGCACATTTGGGGTATGTTGCATTTGCTCTTTAGGGACTTTTTTTACCACTGGGGTCTACTTGCAAACACTTTCACTACAGGAAGGCTCAGAATATGCTATTTTATGCTAGTTTTCAAAAGAAAGCTGAGGTTCTTATGCATTCATCCTAACTCCAGGAGCTATGTTTTTTAAGGCACACACCAAATGTCAAGGGACTCGCAATAAAATCACAAGAATTGGCAAGATTGCCTTCTCTAGCTTTGGGGAATGAGCAGGTTGTTTTTGGAGCCACACATTACAGGGAGACACACTTGCATGTTCTTAACCAGTGAATTATGCACCGAGGTATAATGGCAACCCGCCCAGCACTGACATACAGCAACAAGAACAGGATGCACAAAATTCCCAGGCCTCTTAAGCTAGTGGAGAAGCTTTGTTAGTTTCACTAACAAGGGAACCAATGACATAACCTGCCATAAACATGTTGGGACCATTATATACACAGACATGAAATATATTTAAGCTATTAAAACCCATTAAATAACCAAAAAGACAGATGCGTAATCTGCACATTGCACTCACAAAAAGGAAATAAAAGTAAAATGAACTGGAACACGTGTGTCCGGAGAGAAAAGGGGTGAGAGAAGCCTGAAGAGGTCTCAGAAAAAATCTAGGGCCTCCTTCAGCAAGAAAGTACTCTTGACCTCCATTCTGTCTTGCTTTGTAGAAACCATATTTTTATAGTTTTATTTGGTTTTCTGTTTTAATAGAATTGCCTACATACTCTCGATGGGATAGTTTTCAAGTATGGGGAGGAAGCTGGGAGCAGGACTTCATCTTCTCCATTGACAGGAAAAACAAATGTGTACCCATCTCTGTGTCCAAACAAGCTGGGTACCATCACCTGGGATGGAGACAAAGTCCAAGGAAGTCATTTCTGGTCCTTAATTTTCTTGCATTGAAGCATAATTGTGCACTTCATATTGTATGCACTGAGGCACAATATGGCAGAAAAAAGGAACCTGCTCTCTTTATCTATCTCTGCCTTTTGCCTTAAAGGCATTTACGTGCAACAGGAAGAGTTACTCAAACGTATTTAACTAGGACTAAGATCACAATGTATTTAGGGTATGGAGGTTTTTATAAATCATATCACTTATGTTTTGCATCTCTGTGGAGGACATATTTAGCTGCAGAATAACTCAGTGAGGTTTCATTAGGAACAATTCACATTTGTCAGATGCTCTGCAGTCTTCAAACAAAAGCTGCAAATAATGGCACTGCACCAGTATTTCATCTTTTAAATGTTATGATTTATAGCCCACAGAATGGGAAGAAGAGGCAGTGGAGTGATGTATTTCTCTCCCAGTGTGCAAGCACTGATCTTCTCAAGAGAGGAACCAATGTACAAAACTCAACAACATCTATCCCTAATACCAAAATAGAGATAGAGAAACTCCTCCGAGATGCCTAAATGTCTGAATCTAATTTATGGGTAATTTACAATGGAAGTAGATGATATAAAAATGTATACAAATTTGTAGCCTTGCACATCAGGGCAAATAGATAGTTTAACTACAAAATAATGATCATGAAGTATCTCTTGTGAGCTGCCAGGTAGACATTTTGATTGCCCAGATTTCATTAAACTCAAACCAGAGAGAGCCTGAAGTCTTCCAAGCATTCTTTAACTCTATCAAGTGTGTCTGTGCTCTACAGCCGATGACAATATATTTCACCAGAGTTGCCAAAGAATTGTTTCATTTTAAGAGATGCCTGCATTGCATTACTTTTACAAGTTGAGCCAGCGTGTAGGGCACAATCAGCTCCATAGAAGAATAAGCCCATTGCCGATGTTTTTTTTGCATCCATAAAACCAATTTCACACAGCCATTCCTTAACCAGGGAGAAAGACAGAAAAAACAACAATAAGACACTTCTTGTGTCCTTCTCTCCTCTAGCCCCCAGGTCAGCATTGCTTTTCCCAGCTTTGCCAATCAGACTCAAGCGAATGAAGAGTTACAGAGAATGTCTGTCCTGCCAAGAGCTATTTCCAGTGGACTTTGATCAAATGATGCTGTAATCCCTAATGGGAAGCATACCTCATTTACAAGGTATTCTTTGGTGTCATTCCCAAGGAGCAGGCACACGGGTTGTTGAGCAGCAAAGCTGTTTCTCTACAGAAAGGGCAGCATCACCATGTCCCAGGCAGGTGTGAAGGCCTGCCCAGGTCTGTGGGCTTTTGGTGTTAGCCATTGCTACAGTCAGAAAAGGCCAAGGTGCTCAGGGGCAAGTCAGTGCTGGAATTCCTTCAGCCACAGACCTTTACCCAACAGCAACAACTAACACACAGCAGTGCTTTCTGATTTTATCTTTTCCAGCGAGGAACACAACAGCAGCCTGTTCTGACGTTTACACTTTGCGGCAACTTTGTTGAACTTAAGAGGCTCGGGTTGTTCAGAACAGTATTTTATTTTTCCCTGAAGTTTTATTCCAAGACTGAGGACAATTAGCTCATATTTTAACAAGGAAGCAATTGAAGCACATGACATTCATAAAAATGATTTATCATGCTATTAAATTAGGATGAAAATCATCAAAGTTCATAATAGCCAAAGAAAAACAAATATAAATTGTCTTCATACTCAGTTTGTACCCCGATACTTATCAGCCTGAAATGCGTGTATTTATTCTCCAGTGCTGCTGTGCAATTTTGTCATTGTATCTCACTGTTTGGAAAACCCATCATGTTCATTCTGTGCTGACTAGCAGCCCTTTTAATTGAAAAGATTTATACAGCTCTTACCTTCTTAAAATATCCTCAAAAAATACCTTAAGCCTCCATAGCTAAAGGCATTTTGGGCACTCTCATGCAAACCTTCTGGAGTCAGGTGTCCCACTGGACAGAAGGAGAGCCTCTTGTCACCCAAAACCCTCTGCTTCTTGCATCTGTCCAGTTGTCTATGCATTTATGAAAAAGTGAGCTCTCATAAATAATAAAAATTTTATTATTTTTGTTGTGCTCATCACTGTTTACATTATCTCTTTTCACTGTTTTTACATGCAAAACAAGAAGATTAGGATGTTTCTTCTGAAATGGCATTCTCCAACAAATACACCCCACTCCTATTTTCTTTCCTGGCATATTTAGGAATTGCATATATATCTATTTATTATGAGATACAAATATGTTAATAACCCCTCAAGAAAAGAAGAAGCAATGAGAACGTGTCCCAGTGGTAGCAGCATAGAAGAACAAAGAGATCAGGAGTCTCTACCACTGGCTGCCTCTGTGGCACTAGGAAGAAAAATTGCCTGTGCCTTTGTTTTGTTGGTGAAATAACAACATATTAACTCCTTCATAGGATTCTCATCTGAAAAACATGTGGGCACTTTCTACAAAGAAGCATTATGTTCTCTTAGTCAAGGTTTCTCAAGCAATCGGGGTTTCCATTTCATATCAATATACAGAACTCCCTTTTAGTAGTCTTCTGCCCTTCACTAATGTCTTTCATAAAAATTCTCCCTGTACCTCCCTGCCAGCCCCTCAAATTTTGACCAGAGAGCAGTTTCAAAGTCTGGCAAAAGCTGCAACCCTGCAAAGGTCCAGTTTACATGAAGTTTAGGGATTCTGCCCTGCTATGAGAGGCTGTGAGCCCTTCTTGAGGTTGCAAAGTGATGAGAAGATACACCTGACAGAAAATCGCACATGAGCAGTAAAATCATCAGGAAAAAACGATCCCTGAAGTTAATAGGTAAGAGCCAGCTCAGATAACCTGCTCTCCTATGCAGGACCTAAATTTGAAGCATGTGGAAAAGAAGGTTTCTGAAAGTGAGTGCTTTACTCATTAATTGCTGGAAAGATTCCTGGTTTAGATGTCTGAACTCCATGGCTGCAGCAGAGTTCCTTATACACTTAATTTAAGGGAATTGTTCATATACTACCTACATGTTAAATTGATTTGCTGAATGGGGACCCATGTTTTAAAGTCATAATAAATTTCTGTTACTGTGGACACTATTTCTCTTACTATCACTTGATAAACATTTATTTATTAAAATTTGGATTATACAACTTGCGAGTAATTTTTATATGTTTCTTAAAAAGGCTCATTCATAACTTGGAAAGCATCACGCATTATCACATCAATGCAAAGAAAGCTAATGAGACCTTAAGTACATCTGTTTTCCAGAAAATAAAATTTAAAAAAATGTGTTTCAATTTCCCATTTCCTTAGCAAATCATCCTTACTTTTTTGAAAAAGGAAAGCATTAAATGCTCTGTCTCCATGATGAGTTTTAAATAGATGTTTTCAATGAATTATACTGATTGAGCTGCCTGTCAAGATAATGGTATAAATTGCTCCTTCAATCTACATTTACAAACTGATTTGAACAGCTTCAGTAGAGTCAGACAAAAGTAAAAGGAATCTGATGTAAATCAACAATGAGATTAGTGTTCAGATCTTGTCTCACAGACAGGCTCTGCTGCAGCTGAACAGACTCATGTTACGGTTTCTTTTGTTTTGCTTTAGTTTCCCTATTTCAACTCCGTTCAAATTTAAAAAGTATGAGTGGCAGGCTAGAGAAATTATTCTGAGATAGATAATGAAATATTTACAGAAAAACTCAGGTAATTAATCTTAAAAACTTGCATTCACCCAATGAAGGACTGAATTCTATGTGCAAAAAAAATATGTTCAAATGTTGAAAAACCCACACCAAAAAAAAAAAAAATAGGGGAGATTTTAGAGTACTTTACATGTAATATGGACTTAAAAGGCAAAAATATTACTGATCTTATTAATGAACCTCAATGTCATATAGAAAATGTTATTTTTAGCTTTTCACTTCCCTGCTATAAAAAAACCCCAACTTTTCTTGCTGTGTTTAGCTTAGTTTAAATCACTTGGTCATTATAGTGATCCCCACGTTATTTTGTTTTTAGTTAAGAGGATTTAGGTGTTCTAGTAAATTTTAACAGCATGTTCCAATACTGTTTTACCTTCTCAATTACTTTACAGCCATTTTAAAAAGGAAAAGGAATAATGATAATTGGATATAAATTTGCAGTATTCATGTTCTGAAAAATGATTAGAAGCCTTGAAAAATGTTGACATACCTCACTATTCTGTTTTGCTCTGTTTTAAATATCGTTGTATTTATTAAAGCTGGTTGGAAAATTTAATCATATATAATATTTTCTTTTTCATCAGATGTGAATTCTTTCCAGGTTTTTCAGGACTCTCATTTTTCTACACGTCTCAGAAAATCTGTATTAAATGAGGCAGGATTTATTCCAAGTTATCCAGTGCATATCTTCAAAGAAGCATGTTATGTATATATCTTTAAAAATAACTTATTATGTAAATAGTCATTAATACAGAAGAATAGCTGGGGAAAGATTACTTTAAAAGATGTTGATCTTTTAAAATGATGCATGAGAGAGATTTAACGAATGTAGTGAATGTCCTGAGTTATAATTCTATCATTATAGTTCATGCAGTATTTTATATTCATCAGATTTAACTCTTGAGGTTATTTTCTATATTTTTTTGCCATGGATGCACGTTATCTGTTGTTTTCCACAGCTAGAAACTAATTTCTGAAGGCGAGATTTTTGTCTCTTTAACTCACTGCTTGATACATGATTCTTCACTGAAAATAATTCGTACGTGTGGTGTAAAACCCTCCACGTGCAGAATGTGGATGCTCAGACTCTGATCTCACGCTCTGGGCACGGAGGACAGACGGCTGCAGCCACCCGTGGCCCCACTCGAGCCCGTGGCTCCGGTTCAGGATCCATGCAAGGAGCTGCAGCAGGAGCAAAACCAGTTCAGCCACCTTGAACAACCAGCTCAAGGTCAGGGGGAGTTTTGGGTGCAAGGGCTTCAGAAATCACCTCACAGGTCGTTCTTAGACATTAAGACCTGAGGGTATCCCCTCCTTCCCCCAGCTTTAGGGGTGTTACTGAGGCTAGTTTTGGAGCCCAGTCACCGTAAATTCCCAGTATGGTTCTGGAAGAAAGACAGGCTTCATCTCCACTTCCAGGGCAGAGCTAAGATTGGATACGATGTCTGGAAGAGCTGACCTCTGTCTGTGGGCTGCTGTGCGAGTGTGACATGAGGAGATGCTTACTTAGGCACTTCAAGAAATTTCCTACAGCTTGGCAGAATGGATCCAGGAATAGAAATACTGCAAGAAAAGGGGCACAGCTGGGTCATAGTTTTTGCCAAAGATGCTTATTATAAGACTGTTTATATAATTTAAGCCTGGAATGAAATCCTGCTAGATATACTCTCCGGTATTTTTTTTTACCCTCTGAACAGATTTCCCATCAATCTCTGTGGTGGTGACCAAAGGTAAAGCCTGGTCAAGCACTGCTTGTAAACACACAGAAGTTGAAGTGTACAAGTGGTCCTTCTGGAATCAATGGGCTTGGCTTTTTAAAGTAGGATTACTCGGCATATGTATAATGAGCAGAACTTCAAAATGGTGATGCCCAAGCAAAGGCCAAAGGCTTTGAAGGGAGCAAGGCAGGAGGCAGTAGCAGTTCAGTTCCTCTAGGAGAGACAAATGGCTGTAACTGAAATTGTTCTTGCTACCCATGGAGCTGCTAACTACTTGTCTTTGCCTGAAACCGTCCAAATTCAAGAAACAGGGTGGGGGGGGACGACCATGGCCAGTCATTATAGTGATTTCTCCTTTGCCAAGGGAACTGAGTTAATACACCTTCACATGGGCTCACTCCAGCAGAGAGAATATTCTCAAACTGCTCCAAAATTTGCTTTGAAATTTTGGGTTATGTTGATTTTTGGTTGTTTTTTGTTTTGGTTTGATTTTGTTTGGTTTTTTTGCAAATTGTGCAAGAGCAAAGGAAAACAACCTCAAATAACAAAAGGTCAACTCCGGAGGTGCAATGCAGAAAACAATGATTATCAAGGTCTTAAAGTCTGGCAAACACAGCTAGGACAGTTTTGATGCAGCTCTTGGATTCAGTACGATACTGAGTGCAAGTAAAAACAACCTTGACTGAGCCAGTGTTAATTCCAGCTTTAGGCACAAACCTTCCAAACCTTTTTCCTGGGTTGAGCCCCGTCACTGATTTCAAGGGTGGGTTATCCCCAAGCATAGACTAGGCTCCTCCTAGTAAAACCTAAGGCTCAAGAACAAGTAGGATGAGGAGCCAAGCACAGAAATACACTTATACTAGTAAACTTTAGCTTCCTCTGATTGTATTCATCCCATCAAACTCTCCTGTCTCTGACTGCAGATCTCCTATCTGCCTTTGCTAACTCTCAGACTGTAGTGCACAAGTTTGCCCACGACAGAAGTGTGCAAGTTACCTGTACCGGCACCCTAGATATCAACGTGGCTTAGGATACCAACACAGATGTGCCCAGAGATCCTTCACCTGAGCACCCATTCACTAACTGTTTGCTGTGTTACCTGAGTGATGGAGCCTGGGATCCATTTTCCATGGTCACAGGACCCAGTGCCAGTTAGACGTGTCGTCATTCATAATAACAAGAGAATAAAGTTAATATTACATCAATGTGAGTTTCACTTTGTATCCTTAATATGCTTCAAATACAAAGGGGTTTGTGCCATATAGAAATTTCTTTGTCACTTCTCTTTTCTGGCAGCAGGAAGGTATTTTCATCACTTCTTTGTGTCATCTTTGTTCTGAAACATGACTGTGGCAAAGGGGCAGAGGGCCATCAAGGGACAGATTACATCTCAAGGCTACCACCACCTTTTTGCAGCAACTACTGTTTCCTAAACCCACCTTCCTCTAGCCTAAGGAAGGAAACTCAGCTTGACAAGTGTGTTCCCTTCAGGCCATTGGGGTTCTTGCTAAGTGACAAAACCAAACAATCCTTTTTCATAAAGGTTATGTCGAAAAGTGACTTTCCTTTTATAAACTGGCGCGAGTCTCTCTCAGTCATGTCTGTTTTCTATGTGTGATCATTGCAGGGGAGGGAGGGGAGTCAAAGTGATTCAGCGCTTGGAGCCTCATCCAAGACTCTCCACAGCTCGGATCACCGTCACGTTGGGAAGCGGGAGGATGACAGGAGACTCTGCTAGCAGAATGCCTCAGATTGTTTGTCCTTGCACTTAATCCACTTTATACTTCCTTTCATGCCAACACTAGCAGCAACCAGCAGCTTTGAGACACTGGATGTTTTGTGTAGCTCTTGTAGCACATTGTTTTGCTTCAATTTTTCCTCTCAGTGTTGGACTTTTGTTTTTTCTCTTTTGTGATATTTGTGGCGGTTATGAAAGGTGTGCCTGTGAAAACAGTACTGACAAAGGGTTCCATTCAGTTCGCCCAGGAATACAGCAGGAATTACACGGAAGGTATCCAGCCATTGTAGAGTCATGGAATAAATTAGGTTGGAATAGACCTCTGGAAGTCATCTGGTCAAAACTTGTGCTCAGAGCTTCAAAATTAGATAAGGTTGCTCAGGGCTTTGTTCAGTCATGTTTTGAAAATCTTCAGGGATGGAAATTGCACAGCCTCTCTGGGCAATCATGTCAGTGGTTAACCACTGATTGTCAAAGTTTTTTCCTTGTATTCAGTCAGGACTTCCCTTGCTGCAGATTGTGACTATTGCCTCCTGTCATTTTATTACAAACATCTGAGAAGAGTCCAGTTCTATCTTTTCTGCAACACTTCTTCAGGCTGGACACAACACTGAGTAGATACCTGCTCTATCCCTGTTCATCCTGCTGAGCAAACCCAGATCTCTCAGACTTTCCTCCTACCTCATGACGTGCTCCAGACCTCAACCAGTTCAGTGGCCTTGACTGAACTCATTTGAGTATGTCCGTGTCATTTTTGTATGGGAACAAACTAAACACAGTACTCCAGGGCAGGACAAACAGAAAGGAATCAGCATTTCCCTCAGGCTGCTGGCTATGCTTTGGCTCTTACAGCCTGGTGCACAGAAGCCTCACTGGCACAGGGGCACACTGTGGACTTCTGTCCCACTTGGTGTCCACCAGGACCCCTACTTATGTCCTTTGGTGAAAAGCTTTTTTCTAGCAGTCGGTCCCCAGCCAGCATAGGCACATGGGGTTACTCCTTCCCCGGTGTAGGAACCCTGAGGTTCCCGTAAGCCCATTTCCTCAGCTTGTCGTGTCTCCCTGGAGAGCAGGCAAGTCTCCAGCGCACTCCATGCTCCCCTCACTCGGCACCATCCACTGAGGTGCCTGCCATGCTGTCACCCAGGGCACTGGTGAGGGTGTTGAACACTGTCCATCCCAATACCACAGCTGAGAGATGCCGCTCAGCACCAACCACCAGCCAGACTCCAGCTCATTAAACGCTCACCTCCAAGCCCAGCCAGATTTTTAGCCACCTTGTATTCCACATCTCCTGAGTTTGGCTACAGCTCTGTTACCTCTCTTGCCTGTGGACATTAGTGCTGCTCTGTGGTTGAGGAAGCATTGCAAAAACTCAAGCACAGAGATCAGAGGCAGGAGAGCTGGGCTGTTTCCCAGTCTCTGCTGTGTGACCTCCGGTAAGTGGCCCAAGCCACAGAGACCAGCTGCTACATGTTGTTTAAATAAGTCAGCCTATCCCAAAGATTGTAGATGCAGCTGCAACTGGGGCAAAACTCTGCTTGTGTGACAGCTGAACTAACATCACTGCCAACAACAGGAGCTCATGCCCAGAATTAATAAATATATTAAAATCAAAATAAAATTTAAAAAAATACCTCTGTAAAGATGTTCCTCTCCAGCAGCTAAATCTTAGCATAGTGTCTTAGTCTCAAGCTTAAGTCCTCCTCTCTGCAGAATGGTAACAAGGTGACCTAATTTTGCATGTTGCAGGAGTGCCAGTGGTCTACTTCAGTGTTGCATGTGAGTTAAGAATAAAATAATGCAATCAGCTATAAAACTTTTAGTGCCATAAAAATCTTCATGCAAGGAGAAAGCCACAGGCAGTGACTGGATGATCTCTGTGAATGCTGCAACACTCAGGGTGTTGCAGTGCTTACCTTCACAACTTACTGTACTTTCACTACCAAATAATACTGGATCAGCAGAAATTCCAATGTCAAGATGCACAAAACTTGAATAATTTTAGACAGCTCCATGGGATTTCACAAGGGCTACACAGGAGCCAAACTGATTAGGGCAAAGGTAGGATCAGAAATCAGATGCAGAAAGAGGCAAAAATCGCTCAGCCATCCCATTGCCAAAAAATGTCTTTTCTCCCCACATAAAGACTCAGGAACATCATTACCATCATTTCACATTAGAATTTGGGGGGAGGGGGGCAGGAACATTCATGCATTACTTGCTATCATGCATCCCTCTTTCCATGTGTTTTCTTCACACATTGGAGCACAGACGAACATCTTAGGTTCCAAACAGGGACAGCACATAGTACCTGTGACCAGGCAACAATCCTTTCTTCATCTTATTGGCTTCCTTTCCTGACACCTGGAAATCCAGGCTCAGCCTGAAACTCCATGGAGGTGTGTTGGATGGAGCTGCAAAGCAAGATGTATAGTACAAAGTACATACAGCCCTGTATCCATGGGAGTTCTGGTGGACGAAACTCTGGACTTGAGCCAACAGTGCGCTCACAATTCAGAAAGCCAAACATGTCCTGGGCTGCATCAACAGCAGCGTGGGCAGCAGCTTGAGGGAGAAGATTCTGCTCCTTTGCTCTGCCCTAGTGGGAGCCCATCTTCAGTGCTGTGTCCAGCTTTGGGGGCCTCAGCACAGAAAATATGTGGATGTATTAGAGAGGGTCCAGAGGAGACCACAAAGATGATTAGTGGTCTGGAACACCTCTCCTATGAAGACAGGCTGAGCAAGCTGGGCTTGTTCAGCCTGGAGGAGGCTCAGAGGAGACCTAATTGCAGCCTTCCAGTACTTAAAGGAGGCTTATATAAAAGAAGGAAAGCAACTTTTTACACTGGCAGATAGTGATAGGACAAGAGGTAATGGCTTTAGACTAAAAGAGAAGAGCTTTAGAATAGATATTAGGAAGAAATTCTTTACTGTAAGGGTGGTGAGGCACTGGAACAGGTTGCCCAGAGAAGCTATGGATGCCCCATCCCTAGACTTGTTCAAGGCTGGATGGGGCTTGGAGCAACTTGGTCTAGCAGAAGGTGTCCCTGCCCATGGCAGGAGGGTTGGAACTGGATCTTCAAGGTCCCTTCCAAAACAATCTAAACCTGTGACTCTGTGATACTCAGCACCTTGCTCCTGCCTGCAGGCACACCTGCCTCTCGGGCAGGAATGCTTTCTGCCCCGAACAGGCGGGGACGAGGAGCCCCAAGGAGCCCTTTGGATCACTGTGCGGCGCCTGGGAGGTGGAAAAACACGGGTGGACATTGCCGTGACAGCGGTGCCGGCGGCAGGATCCCGCTCCCTTCCCCAGCCAAAGAAATTTCCTGCGCAAAAATCCCGGCTCAAAGTCCGTCAGCGCGGCCTGGACCAGAGACTGACCACGGCGGGCCGCGGTGTCCCGATCCCGGTGCTCCATCCCGGAGCGGCGCCGAGGAACAATCCCACGGATCCAACCGGCCCCGCGAGCCCATAAGGAGGAGAAGGGAGACACCTAACGGGAACCGGCGCTAAGAGCGGCCCCGCAGGAGGGAGGGGAAGTCCAGCCTCTGGGAATGGTTTGGGAACGAGTGGACAGCAATCACTCTGAACTCTGCTTTAGGAAATACATCCTGCCCAGGCGGCTGTTCTTCCACCCCCACACCAAAAATGTCACAGCTGCAGGTG
>JAYRBT010000114.1:105599263-105629078 GCA_036023395.1 Myiotriccus ornatus
AGCCTGGATAAGTTGGGGACAATAGGCATCAAAATTATTTCCCTCTAGAGAACAAAAGGACACTGCACCTTGTTCTGCTCTTCACTGTGGGCCATGAGCGCCAGGTCCTGCTGATAGGAAGTCTGACAGGTCCCGTGGAACACAAAAGCTCAATTCCTGTAGTGCAGCACCAAATTAATTCATCAATTTCTGATCTTATTATGGGCACATAAGATACCAGTAATATGAGGCAGTGACTCCACAGATCATCTTCCCAAACAGACCTCCACTTATAGGGAGGCTGAGCCTGGTGATTTATAGATCCTCTAGAGTCACCCTGCAAACACTCCCTAATCCCCCACAAGGGTGCGTGGTAGCAAGTACTGTTCCCATTTTACAGATTTTACATCCCCAAGGGGATGAGGGGGGCTGCAGCTCATCAAACTGATGGAAAAAGCACTCACCTCCCTGACAGCAAAATGACAAGACAAATTAGCTGGTGTGGGCGAGCAGTAGATCACCTCCACAGCCAAACAGGCAAGCGTGGAGAACTCACCAGAGAAGAGAGCAGCCGTACAATCCACCGACTGAAATCGGGAAGAAACCTCACAGATCACTGTTAATGACAGCTGCTCAGCAAGGAACAAAGTGCTTCATACTGGTCATGGGCCGGAGCCCATGGCTGTCCATGCTGGCCGTCATCTTAGACAGATGTACAGCGTGAGTTTGCCAGGGATTTCAAGCTTTTGTAGTCCTAACCCACGTTGCGGTAACCCGAGATAGGAAACAAGAGCGACTTCTTGCCAGCATTCCTGGATGCACTTCAGGGTGAAAGCTGTCTGCTCCTCTCTCTGGCCAAGCTGTGCCTATAACTGCACGACTCTAGGGAAGCACAGGAGTGTTTTTATGGTGAAAATGTGACTCAGCAAGTTCTGTGCTCAGCTGGATCTTGGAGGAGGACGTTGGTGCCTGACCAGCAGATGAGAGCTGGCCTCTGTGGGAGGCCACCACTGCTGTGGGTACCTGTTGGGAGTAGGATGGGGGATGCCACAGTACATAGCAGACAGAGAGCAGAGATGCTGCAAAAAGAGATGGAGATGAGTAATACAAGTGTTAGGAGTAGTCAGGATAAAGGGTACAGGAAAGGAAGCAGCACAGAGCTCCTCTAGAGGAGAACAGGAGAGGGGAAGGACATATTAGAGTGGGGCATCTTAAGAGGGAGCAGGGAAATTATGCTGATAATAGGTTGTGGCACTGACTGCAATAAGCACATCAACAAAATGTGCAATTCTTTAATACAACCAAGGTTTTTTCTTGGTTCATGCCAGTGAAATGCTCAGCACCCTTGGTACAAGACACCAGAGGTAGGGGAGAAGCAGGTCAGAGCTTGATGTTCCCAGGGTCTGTGAAGGGTTTACTTATGTTTAAATCTTACTGAAATAAACGAGATTTAAACAAAGGTTTAACTGCTGCACTCAATAGAGAAATTTTGTTGAATCAGCCCCTTCATCTAGAAACGTTAATTATATGTATTTTCTCCTGAAGACATCTGCCTGTGAGGGCAATTTCATCATCTCTGAGATGCTCAAGGACATCAGTGACAAGGCCCCATAGCCACCTGGGCAGGGGGATTATGAGTCTCTCAGATCCCAGTTCTGCTACTGGAGATCATGAGAAATAGTGTATCTGAAATAACCTCCTAAGTAACTACTTCAGCAAGACTGCTGCTTAATGCAGGACTACTCCTCATGAGAAAGATGACAGTCCCATCTTGGGCTGCCAACTCCTTCATACCACGACTTAACAGACAACTCTGAAGACCACCATCGTGCTGGCTCACAGGCACTACAGAAACATGGAGTGGATGCTCCTACTCCTCCACCTGCACAGAAAAAAAGTCATGTGCCTTCAGCAGAAAATAAACCCATGCAGTAAAATACCAGAGTAAGGTGGAGGAAAATTCTGACAAATTAAATAGATGGATCAGATTCCAGCACACCCCGAAGGTCACTCCATGCAGGGTCTGCCGGAGGGAAGGTGGGAGCAGCATCGCTCCTAAAGGGAGAGTGCCAAGCTACCAGTCTCTTGTTGATTAATCCTGGGGGAGCAGCAGGCAGTGGAGAACACCCTGCCAATTGTAAATGTGGTGATGGGGCATTGGGGGCATATATATGCATCATTAGTCATCCGCAAGAATTTTGTTTTTGTAACCTCTGCATTTTTATCTGTCACTTCGAGCAATAAATATGCACTCCCGCCAGTGATTTGACATTACACTTGCTTTGGATGGTTGCCTTTCCCAAATATTAATAGTAACTCATTGTGGACACAACATTGGTATTTAGTTAGATCAGACCAGCTTCTTTTAAAAAACAAGTTTTCGTATAAAGAGAACAGATGTTTTTAATTTACACAAAGAACAAAAACAAAGTTCTATTGTTCGGTTACAGTGAACACAAACATTACAGGCACAGAGAAATTAACACCAGTCGCATGTTAAAAAAGAATTAAAAGCCCATCAGTGTACAGGTCTGCTTATTTGTGCTTTTTTCACCACATTAACGATCTAGTGGCATGCAAGTGTTGCTTTTTGGAATTCATATGCATTTGAGTGTGGCATATGTTAAAGATAAAAATGGCAGTAACACGCGGACACTTTCTAAACACACATTATACAGATAATAATTATTATTATAATTATTTTAATAATAACATGAGGAATGTAAACTCTCACAGTTCAGAGCATAAGCCAACTACCAGCTCATGGGGATAGGAAGAAATTGGCTCTTTGAGCTGATTTTTCTATCATTGTTATATACAGGTATGTTTTCCCCTGCACTATCTGCACAGAACAGTACGGCCTCAACCCTCTGAAACATGACGTGGATGTAAAAACAGAGCAGTGGCATCAGTGAGGTTATTTTGTGGGATGGTATGAAGTTAAACCAGAGCTGTCCTTATATGCTATTTTATTCTGGGGATCTCAAAGCCTTTTGACTGCACTTAGAAGCTCACGGCACACATGGGTGGGGAGCAGAGCTCGGGCACACACCCATGCCAAGGTGACCAAGCTTGTCCCAGAACAATAGTGCTACTCTGCAGGTGGAGGCCACTTGCACCTCTCTGTGTCTCACTGTGTTTCCCTGAGAAAATGTTTCTCTGAGATAGATTTTAACTTTTTTCTCATTTCTCACCTTCTGAACACAGAACCTGGTTATCTAATTCTCATCTTACTCCAAGGCATATCTTTTCCCAGGGAGATGCACCTCTTCTAGTATCTCCTTCTTGAGGATTTCCTAAAGGCTCTCTCTAGTTGACGGTCACATCCTAGTTCATCTCCTTGGGCAGCTATTTCTAGGTTTAGAAACAATGACATACCAATATTTTTATCTCTATTTCAGATCTGCCGGTCCTGAAGCTACAAGAGGACAAGATGGACAGGGATACCTTATATTGGCTTCTCCCAGCTCTATATGAGCAAAGATTATTGCTCAGAGAAGTTGTGGACACCCCATCCCTGGAAGTGATCAAGGCCAGGTTGGATGGGGCCCTGAGCAACCTGATCTAGTGAATGGCATCCTTGCCCATGCCATGGGGGTTGGAATTAGATGATCTTTAAGGTCTCTTCCAACCTAAACTATTCTGTGATTCTATAATTCTATGAATTTGCTCATGATATATTAAAATAAGACTTTGCCCCATTCCCTCTCCCATTGTTCACTACTTATTTTTTTGTCCAACAATGGATGCCATTTTACTGTATCCCACACTCAAAGTATCAAACTCTGAAGCTTACTTCAGATCAACACACAGCCCAGTGGAAAAAAACAAACAGAAAAACCCCAGCCAAACAAAAAATACCTCCTTGCTTTTTAACCAGTTAGAAAAGTCATAATTAAAAATAAAGTTATAATTAAAGTTATAATATTATATAAATATACATATAAATATATACATATATATATATAACTTTATAATATAAAGTTATAATTAAAAGACTTGGGACAGAAAAAATAAAAAACTCTCTCTGTAGCATTCAGGTAACCTGGGGATTTCAGTGCCACAGAACAACAGACATATAAACATCATGACTCAAAGGGCTGGAGCCTTTTTCCACCACTGAAACCAAGCCTCACTGGGAGAAGTGCTATATGTGTGCTGCTCCAAGTGGCCGATTGTAAACTTCCACTCACATTATATAATACAACCCTCAGTTCCAGACCCACGCAGGAAAAAAAGAGAAACCAAAACATTACATTCATACGGTACCTTTCAGCCTGAAAGAACCCAAGCCATGAATCATCTTCTCCACCACAGAATGCCATCACCTCAAGGTCGAAACGCAGCAGCTGTTTGTTACCCTACGAGAACATTAAGATGGGTGCTCTTACGCAGCCAAAACAGCGGGGAAAACCAAGTAGACAAATATAATAACCTGGAACGCACAAGCTGATCCTCCCTACCTTTATAATCAGTACCAGAGGAACTTTAGGGACCACAAGCAGCTGATGCTTCCAGACGCCCAGTGCTAACAATGCTTTCCGCAGCACTTAAGCGATCCTTGGAAGCCAAAAGCGTTTGACCTGGACTTGCTTTGCTTTGCTTGGTTGACAGTGAGGCCAAGAGCTGGCTATTGCACACTGACCACAATTTCTATGTCACATCCAAAGTCGTTTCTGCCACATTTAGAAACAAGATTAATGCCAGAAACAGAGTAACCGTGATGGTCTGCCTTGTTCAAAGATGGAGAAATTCATCTCACTGCTCGTGGCAGCTAAGTGCAGTTGTGTACCTGCCCTGGCAGTTGACTGTTAATTAATAAATTGCATTCATGCTCTCTCAAACATGGCTCCCTCAGACCTTGAATCTCAGTATCTCAGGGAGATGCTACACGGCTCTTGGAAGTGGCTTATCAAAATTGGAACTGTTTGTTATCCAAATATACTAAAGTTTTCACTCAAAATTCAAAGTCTCAGTGTTACACCACACTCATCACTGTGGTATCTGAGTACTGCCATTTCCAGCGGAATTCCAGCCCCAGCTGGATTCAATGAAGAGTCACTCTGGGCCCGGGGACGCAGAGGTAACGCAGGCCAGGATCATGCAGCGAGTCCTGCGTGGGCCCATGAGAAGTTGCTGCAGAAGTTGGACTCCAGTTCCCACTGAACGAGAAAGGTTCTTGTGGCCAAAGGACAGTAATTAGGAGGTTGCTAAAGCCTCTGCTGTTACTGCAGAGGTCCTCTGAGACAGGGGGGTAGAGGAAGAAATCAGACCAATTGCACTGTGTCCTGGGAGTGGATGTGCCCACTGGCTTTTGTTTATTCTGAAATGATGTGAAGGGTGCTGTGAAAACAATCTCAGTTCTACAGCTCTGCTCATGCCTGTGAATCGAAGCAAGGTAAGAATGGTTGGACAATGCCCCAAAATGGAAACAAAAAGGAAATTGAGCCCTGGGTTTCAATTGCTCAAATGTCAGCCTAAAGGTCCTGTACCCACCATGGCTCATCAATGCCACACAAGCTGTATTTTCAGCTCACCAAGCCTCTCAGCCTTCCTGCTTCCTCAGTCACTTGCAGTCCCAGAGCCACAGCTCTCATCAGGAGCTAAGACTTTCTCTTCCAGGCAATATATTTGAACATTTACAGACAGACCTGCACATGGTCTGACAATGATATCACAGCACTTCTAAAAACAAGATGTTTTCACCAAACCACTCTCCGATAATCAAACAAATCAAAGGACAACCTAACTGGATCCACAAAAGCCAAACATGTTGCTGCCAAAGAACTGCTGTTATCTCTGGCATGGCTGGGTCACTGGGACATTTCACAGAAACAAAAATGTATTTCCTGTGTAGACCCAATTAAAATACCTCCAGGGAAATGTTTCATGTGCTCTTAAGACCTGAAGCCAAAGTTACCCAGCTAGCTTGTAAGGAATGATAATAATTCCCAGGGGTTGATGGAAAGCACCAAGAACCCTCTGCTGCTCTCATTACACTTAGGTTCAGCAGCAGCCTCTGACCTTGCAAATATCTGGCAGAAGGGTGCTGTGCCCTCCCAGTGAGAGGGAGACTGCTTCCCACTGCCAGGAGTGAGCTCAGATAACATTGGAGGGCACTGCAGGATTCAGCCCAGGTGTCCCTCCGCAACAGAAGCCACTGTCCTCTCCTGGTCTACACACAAGGTACGGAGAACACAGCACAGTCTGTAAAAGGTAAGCTGTACCTCTCCTCCCAGGTCTGATCAAGTTCTGTCTCCACAGCTGTGTCCACTTTCTTTCACAGGGAGAAGGACTTTGATGCCCATGCAGAGGTCTCCAAGGACAGATGGAGGCTATGGGTCACTCGCTATGCAGGTAACAAGGCTTTGGTCGCCACCTCCTTAATTTTCCTTTTTTATCTTTCTTTTTTTTCTCTGTTCATCCCACTATTAGTTCATGTGCTTATACTGCAGGATCTGGCTGCTTTTCTTGCTGTTCTGGCTGGGACAAGGGAGGCAGATGGTTCCCCCAGGTTGGTGAAATATGATAAGAGGATAGTGGGAAGAGGCAAGGATGAGAACTTGGTTATTTTGCTCATAACAGGATGTGCCTCTTCTCTGCCCTTCAGTCCCAATGACTCATCTACTCTATATGGGCTCCCACCAGGTTTTGTAGAGAGCAGTTGTCGCTCCAGGATTTTTTGGATGAAACTGAATAAACTCTTTCTCCAGGGAAAGTTCTTCCAGCTGGAAATCTATGGTGAGTCACAAGTGTCTGCCCCAAATACCATGGCGGCTGGGGAATCACCCAAGTGATCACAGAAGTCTGTGATCTGGATGCTGCTGCCATCTATTGATAATTGGTAACCGACCCCAAAGAACCTGCAGCACAGCCTTGTCACCCAGACCTGGCCTCTCACACCTCAGTTTGGCCAGTATACCCACAGAGCAATAAAGCTTGTATCTACAGCCACAGCCCCCTTTGTCCCTTACAACTAACCTGCTGGGGAAAGGAGAAAGGATGGTCTGAAGAGGAAGGATGGGCATTTGGCTTTCATACTTTCTTCTGTGGAGCTCTTACACGTGTCTAGCAAGAAAAACAAAGCTGATATTGCAGATTGGATATGTCCTGGACAGCACAAATGATAACAGCAGTGTAGGATGGGTAATACCCAGAAAACACACTCTCGATGAGTGCTGAGTGCTGCAGCAATTAAAGGACTTTTCTTTTTTTTTTTAATTTCCTTTTCATTTAACACCACTGCAGTTAAATATCCTAATTCAGTTTGAACAAAAGGTTTCCGTTTTGCTGGAGAAAACAAAAACCTACCAAACCGAAATGAAAACCAGAAAATATTCACATCAGATTGTAAAAAGTATGTGATTTCACCCAAACCAGATTAATTTCTGTTGAGATCAGTCCACTTTTTTCTGAGTTTTGTTTTTGTTTCACTTGATTTGAAGGCAGAACTGAAAAAGTCAAGTATGGAAAGGGTGTGGGGAGAAGTGATAGCGTTTATGAAAGCAACTGATACTGTTGGAAACAACAGACCAGCCTTCAGGCACAAAATGTTGTTTGTTTCTTCCAGCTCTATCAGTTGGTCTCATAAAAGCTATTCCTTCTTATTCCAGAGTTATTCCCACTTATCTCTTTAGTCTATTTGGGGCTGTAAGCATACATTTACTCAAACAGCAGTTATAGTACTGTCCTACATATATAAAGATCACAGACAAATCTAAAAATTGCAGTTGCTGCTAGTTAAACCCTATCTGTTTGTACAGATTTTTGTGTCTATCCCAAGACCAAAATAGTTCCTTCATCAGAGGGCAGATAATTAACAAAATATGATATTATTAACTCCACCAACATCAAGAGCTGAGTGCAGCCTGCCTTCATCATGTCTGTTACTTGGCTCCCCCACAGGTTTCACAACATGCAGAGACGAGCAGCAAACATGATCAATATGTAAAAATGCCCATCCAAAATAGGTCCAGGACTGTATCCTTTGACCAGAGCAAGCAGCAGATTATCATAGCTTGATGATTTTTAAAAATGGATGGGCTTAATAGCCCATAATTCTTTTCTAGGGAGTTAGGGAGGGCAAAAAGTAGGTGAGGCCTCAGAGAAGCTCTCTGTAATAGCACTTCAAGGTGGCAGTGGCAAAAGCTTTTGGGTGCAAAGAAACAGGCATTACATGGGTGAAGTTGAGTCACACCATACTGTGTCACACATTCTTACAAATGCCAGTGCAGTTTCACCAGCTCTTTAACAGCACCCATCACTGGACAGCACCCAACCCAGATGGACCTCTTCAGAGAAGAGCTGCATGAGAGGGCCTCAGAACCACTCTGCCCCACGACCTGCCCTGAGCTTTACATCCCACATATAATTCCCTTTTTCTGTAGATCCTTATGCTGGCCCCATTCTGCTGGATGAGAAATTAGCATCTCGCTGTGGCTACGTGCTGTCAGAAGACGTGCGGGGCAACCCCGTCTTCCGCGCGTCAGTGCTCGGCTGTCACGTGGCCAACGAGGTAAGACCCAGACATGGGCTTGAAGGTAGCTCAGACTGCACATCCTCTCCAAAAAGACAAGACTGAGATACGATATGATATTCTAATGGCACCTTGTGAGAATAGTGAATTCAAGGACCCAGTGTTGGTAGTGTGTAGAAATGAATAGGCAACTGCTCTCCGCTACAAGGTTTGTTCAGTGTGACTGACATGGGATTTCCTCTGTCCGTGGAATGACACTTAGCCTAATGTTGCTGACTAGCTGCCAGTTCTCAAGCATATCTTTGTAGCTGCTGATTTGCCAGAGAGTTTCTTGAAAGCCTCTCTGGAAAGAAGTAGGCATCTGCTTGAAAAAGCAACGTTTGCAGTGTGATTCTGGCAGATCATTTCCTGGCTTAATTTACATGGTAATGTGCCTATTAACACATGCCTAGGAACATAGATCACACATGTCTATTAGACCCAGATTTGTCTCTTGTAACTTTAGCCATCTAAAAGATAATGTCTAGCCTAAACTAGTTGTTTAGGTTTCTACAATAGTCAATGGAGAGAGGCAGGCATCTCTGGAAGGTGATTTACCCCTTCCAAAAATACATGTAGAAGTGTAGCAGGGATTTCTAATTTCTAAATATTAATTGAGATGAAATGTACCCAGAAACAGAATATGTCAGAGTAGAAACTTCATTGCTTGTCCATGTTTAGTCTGGTTGGCCTTGGAAGGCCCACAGAAAAAATATGGTAAAACTTTTTGGGCAGAGGTTATGCTAACAAGGACAGGGGGTGTGCAGTGTGCTGTGCAATGACCTGGATTTCCAGGCTGGAAATTTCTCTGGAAAGTTTTTGCCCTTTTCTGTAGAAACATACACATCTGTGTCAGATAGAAGCATGGTCCATGGCTTTGTGTATGGCTCCTGAAGAGCTGAAGAACAAAAGTAGTTCTTACTGGAGCTAGTCAAAATAGATTCTAAACAACATTTTTAAGATAGATCTGACCAACCTACATCAAAACAAAAGGTCCAGTACTCTCTCTCCATAGGGAAGCACATGGCTCACTAATGGGAGGAATGTGAACCACATGGTGAGGTAGGTGAGATCTTCTCTTGACCAGATGCTTCCTTACAGTTTGTCAAGAATAGTGCTGAGATGTCATCTGAGACAAAGGCTGTGAGTGCTGAGGCAATGTCTCTGGCTCAGAAAGCCCCTGCACACAAACCACTTAAGACAGGGCGGTGTGTTGGAGGAACAGTCACTGCAGCTCTAAACCTGTTCTCATCATTATAGAACACCTCCAGAAACAGGACTAGATGGTCCCAAGCCATCCTGGGACCTTACACAGTATCTACTGAATTGCCAGTTTTCTTTCCCAGGCAGATGAGCTGTTTACTCTGACTGTGAACATCAAGGTCTCCTCATTTTCAAGCATGAGGGCAGCTGTGACCTACACCTACCCTATGTACTGCTCCTATCCTTCCTGGGCTTCAAGAGAAATTGTGTGTGAAGAAAACTACATGGAGGTAAAAATTTTCCCACTGAAGTCAAGGCCGCATCCAAGTTCCCTGCCAGGCACAACAACCTCCACAAATTCTTGTCAGAAGTTGACTGAACACTATGTACCAGGCATAATAGCAACCTGCTGATATTTAGCAGAGTTTGTAACTGTAGATGCTTATTAATAACACATTTACATGCCATAGGTATTTTGGATGCAGTGAAATTCAGCTAACTATACACGCTGTAAGTCAAACCTCTGCAAGCAAGTCAATAGCCTGGCAGGGCAAGCTCTTCAGCTCATGAGAGTACCTTTATGTTATAAAGTGCGGCAGCATCTGTGAGAATGTCATCCTTATGTCTGAATTAATAAAACGTAGAGTTCGCAGAGCTCTGCTGTATCACATAAGGCTGTGAACAAACCAAACTTCACTGCTTTTTGTACAAAACTACTATAGGCAGGACAAAGAAAGCATATTTCTTCTTTTATAACATGAGGCTGTGCAGTCACGTCTGGGTGTTGCAACACACTTAAACCACAGTACAGATGTCTGAGGCAAACACTGACTTCCAACTCAGTGTCCTCTGACTCTGTCCTCTTTCTCCACCTCACTCTGAAGCACATGCTGGCAATGTTTACTCCATAGCATCTACCTTAAGTACTGGGGATCCTGCATTTTCAGGTGTTCAAGCTGCATGGGAAGAGGGAACCAGTCCTGTTAAAGCCAATAACCTGGTTCTTTATACCTCTGGTGAGGAGACCTAGATGTCCCTGAAAGTCTCCAGATTGGAATCTAGTTTACAATTTAGCAGATATGACGCAGGACTTTTGGGTAACCTGGTCACACACAAAGTATTCCTTCTGCTAGACATGCATCACCATAAAGGCCATAGTTTTGACTTTGATTGTAAGGCCACAGAAATTACTGCCATCAAGAACCTCTATGGAAACACTTTAATTACCTCCAAAGCATGTAAATTGCTAAATCCAGACATACTTTGGAGAAGAAATCTGAATGCTCTCTCTCTCTCTCTGTTCCCCATGCCTGTAATAATGCTGAAGATCTGTTTGCTCCCAAAGAATGTCCTCTGTGTCCCCAGGTGTCAGTGAAGACTGATGTCCCGGCAGTTTCAAATGACTACACCGTAGCGTGGATGTCAGCACTGCCAGAGGTATGAAGGGGAGCCTTTCCTAACAGTTCCTAGCCTGCCTCTTCTCTCTACTCTTATGAGTCATTCTTGGGGCATAGCTCCATCTCTCTCAAAAAAATCCAGGGAGATGACGAAGTTGCCTTCAAGTACTGAAAAACCTCTCGAGTATTTTTAGACCTCTAGACTGCAAAAAGACATTTAGGTGGGAGAACAGAGCCATACGGTTGTTCCATTAGTGGAAACTGTGTTCAAGACAAACAAAGGTAGGTGGTTCTTCACACAGTGGGTAGTGAATCTGACAAACTCATGGCCAAAAGATGCTGTGGCTGTTAAAAGCTTATTTAATCCCAAGAAGAGTCTGGAAAAGTTGACTGAAGAGAAATCCAATAAGATGTACAAAATACAAAGAAGCTACAGATAGCTCAGGAGTCCCTGAGATGAAAAGTATTTGAGGATGGAAAGAATTATGGGGAAATTATGACTGAAGCATCTCTCTTATGAGGAAAGGCTGAGGGAGCTGGGCCTGTTTAGCCTAGAGAAGACTAAGAGGATCTTATCAGTGTCTGTAAGTATCTGAAGAGGATGGAGTCAGGCTCTTCTCAGTGATGCCAGTCAATAGGACAAGAGGCAATAGGCAGAAACTGATCCACTGGAAGTTCCACCTGAGTATGAGGAAGAACTTCTTTACTGTGTGGGTGACCATGCATTGGAACAGATTGCCCAGAGAGTTGTGAGTCTCCTTCTCTGGAGATATTCAAAAGCCTCCTGGATACAATCCTGAGTAATGTGCTTTAGGGGGACCCTGCTCAAGCAGGGAGGTTGAACTAGATGACCTCCAGTGGTTCCTTCCAACCTTAACCATTCTGTGATTCTGTGAAGTATATATGCTTGTCTTATTTTTCTCATGTCTCACTTGCTCCTTATGCCCATTTTCCTTTTGACTATATTCCCATATGGCTATTATTTCAGGGGACTCTGTTCTAGGACAGTGCAGGCGTTCCTCTCTTCTTATCTTTGGCACACTGTGGCTGCATACTATAAAAGGTAGACTGTCATTTGGCCTTTGGAGTACTCCAGCAATCAACAGGCATGAATTTAACAGCACAGGTACTTTTGTTCACAGTGGATTTGTTCAAGGCCAGCAGTCTAGGTTTCTTCAAGTGTTGCTATAAGACTATCTTTAAAGATGTCTAAAAGAGCTCTAGAATTCCTTATCTTTATATATATCAAAGGAATTTCTTGCCTGGGATGAACTACTAGTGTCCAGTATCCTTCCAGTTACTCAAGCTTCTAATAAGAAAATAGGTGCTACAATATTATATTTTTTAAGAGACTTTGGTAGGCTTAGATTTGATGCAGCTCATCTCTCTCTTGCAGATTCAAAATGTTGCATACCAGCAATGGCAACTGATGTTTGTTTCTCCATCAGGGAGAAAGAGAGTAACAGTAAGCGATGCAGTGAAACTGGGATACAGCTTCAATAACACGCTGTCCCGAGTGTACCTGCGCGCACCCTACCACAGCAACGAGTCTGACGTCAGTGTGGTGAGTTGTTGGTCTCAGTCACACACAAAGCTCTGCCCTTTCCACTGCCTCTCTAGAGCATCAACTCTCTTTTTCTGCCTGCATCCCATCAGGTCAGTGGTGTGAATATGAACATGGTCACTTCCACTTCCATGTACAGGCAGCGGTGGCTGCTTTTGCTGATTGACACGACTGTCTCCTGTCCTGTTGGTAAGGATTTCTTCCTTCTTCACTAAAAACAGCCACCAAAGGGGCTGGTAGAAAACACGGTCTTCCCATTGCACTTTGACCTACTCTAAGAGAAGGGGATTACAAGCTGCCCTCAGAGCAACATGAGCTAAGAGTCTGTGGCTTTAGTCCCGGACAAACATGTTCCCTGCTGTGACAGTACATTACTTGTGTTCCCAGTGCAGTGTTGCACCTTCTCTCCAGTTTCTCAAATCCTCACATTAGATGTAGGGAACTGGAGACAAGTAAAACTACTATAGAAGAGCCAGGGAGCTTCCCCTGGACTAATCCCACAGCCCTGGTTCTCCACTTTTGTACCACTCCATGCAGGGCATGCATCTCTGCATCCTCGGGACTCACCTAGTCCTTTTTCTCTGGAGAGGCCGAACTACTCTGCCTTTTTGCAGAGAAGTAGTGGGTGTACCTTCTGGCTCTCACAGAAGACTATTAATGTGAACAAGTGGTGAGAAGCAGGAGGTTTTAAGTTGTCGTGACCCTGAAACAAATATTTTAAGGGGGTCCTAACTGACTGCTCAGTGGTTTTTATTCCTTTTGCCAGCAAGCCCTGGGACCAGAAGGGCAACACAGCAGGTAGCTGGCAGCATGACTGCTGGCTCTTCTGAAAAAATTAATGATTCACCTGAAACTGGTTATTCAAGTCTGCTTTCAGTGCCAGGGTCTCTGTGACAAAATAGTTATCAGTTGACCAATATCCTACCAGGTGTTGCATCAGTGAAAGCTGTACAGTTATCCTGGTGAAAAGGAGTCAGGGAAAGGCATCCCTGTTGCACTGGGATGGCTATGGTAACTCCAGTGACTCACCCTCTGGGACTGTCTATCTAACTCCACAGATGGCATCAGTTTCACTGATACTACACTGACCTGGACAATGCCAAGGGTTATTCCCACATTAGTGGTTCAAGAATCCACCTTTCTGTCTAAAAACATTGTAATGGGAGTTGATGATCAAGTCATAGTTAATCCAGAGGAGAAGAACTACTTACTGAAGCACAACGAGACACACATCAGAATAACTATCCCTATTGGAGCAGAAGAAGGCAGGCTAAAGGTTAGTACAAACCTGTCACACACAAATGTGTTTGAGGGCCTGTACCATGGACAGTGTTTCTAAATCATGATCATTCCAAATCATTCCAGATACCGATTGATTGCTGCTTAAAATTTGTAGATACAATAAATATCTAGGTGCCCCTCCATATTTTTAAAGCACTTACTTAGAAACTATGAATTTATGACTACAAAACATGATAGACGCGACTGCCTTTTGTTAATAACCTCTAAGACATACCAATAAACTAAGAGTGAAAGGATTCCTGGACACTGGAATTCAATTGTCTATGTTGTTAAATTGTGAAACTAGTCCTCATAAACTTCTGGCCTGGCTCAAGGAGTAATTTCCCAGCCAATTTCCATGAAGACAGCATGAGTTAGCATGGGCCAGGTTTTCCACATGTAGTTGGGGTGCAATCACCTGCCTTGAACATAGTTTATTTCTCATCAATCTATAATTTACAGATACAATGTAAAAAAATTGTTCAGTCTAACAGAATAGAATGGTTTGGGTTGGGAGGCACCTTTAAAGATCATCTCGTCCAGACTCCCCTGTCATGGGCAGAAACATCTTTCAGTAGTTTGGGTTGCTCAAAACTCCATCCAGCTTGACCCTGAACACCTGGAAAGGAGCTGGCAATATTCCTACAAGTCTCTTTAACAGTTCCATTTGTGTGGATGACATTGGTGTGATTTCGTGTTGTCCCCTTCATAAATTCCCTTTTTTTGTGTATCGGTGGATACTTCCATCACTGTGTGTATGGTAACACCAGACAGGCTTGATCTAAGAACTGCTGGAAGCACTGAGAAACTTTCAGAGTGAACTGAGACAGAACAGGACACATGACTGGTAATCCAGGGATTGAAAAAAAAAAAACCAAACAATACAAACAAACAAAAAAGAGAGAGACAAAAAACCAAACAAACACCAAATGTGTTGACATGTTAAACTTAATGAGGACACCCCCACAAACCTGACACCTCCTTGTTGAGAATCTTAGCAGTATCTGAGCCACATATGGACCAGATAAATGGGCCAAGCTAACAAACAAACAAGCTTCCCTAGCAAAAGCCATCCCAAACTGTACTAGTATATAATTTTCTCTTGCTAGTGTAAAAATTTTAACCATATACAGTCATCCTTTTATTGAACTATTGAGAACTATGTCTTAATCACATATTTTACTTCCTAGAGTTCCATATCTGGTGGTGTATATGGAGTCATTTACAGTATTGACTTGTTTTTGGAGCACACATGGACAGATGCAGGTTGGCAAACCACAAAGTACACAGTAATCAAATCCATCACTACACCTTTCATGCCACAAATGCCAACTGTTATCAACAGTAAGTCATTCCTCTCATTGTCTTTTACGAATTTTTTGCTGTGCTATACATCGCTCCACTTGACCTCTGCCACACCCCTCCATACTCCACAGTGTTCTCCACTCCCACTTCTAATTTGCTAGCCAAAGTCAACCACAAAGCTTTAGCCTTAACTTATCAGTTGCTGATAAAAACATAAACATTTCTTTTGCATTACTATACGGATTTTTCAGTGAACACGGGGACCCTAGAATAAAGATGTTGTGATGTGCAGTTATCACACTGGGGAGAAGGACAGTGTTCACTGATGGCATTTTCTCCCCCAAACTGCCTGCATTTGTTACCTGGGGAGCATACTGAAATCATTGTGCCAGCCAGTACTGCAGTCATGGTCATGCATTTTCAAATGCACTAAGGCACTAAACATTTTTGGAGCTGTCTGTATAAGGGACATAGAAAGAAAAAGGAGCCATACATTATGATAGTTTTTCCATATTTTATGTGACTAAACTCGATTCTAGATTTCTTGACAGGAAATTCATTGCACATCACAGTGCACCTCTAGAAAGTCCCTGTACCCACTTTCTATAAAGTTGTATGTATTTGTTGTTAATCTCCTGCAGCTTGAAGCAATTCTCATGTACTCAGGGTATTTCAGATCTGACTAGAATACAAACACTCATTAATCAGAGCCATTAAAGAGATGGCTGTTGGCTAAGTTTCCTGGAATTTGAATGGGAGGCCACCCCAACCGTCTTCGTTACTTGATCCACATCAGCAGTAATTTGATGTTCTTTCCCTGCAGATACTGTGCCAGAGGAACGGCTTTTTAATGTTGCATTTGGACACTTTCTTCCCGATGTCTCTCTGGTGGCAATTGCAATAGGAAATGTGCCATTTACCCCGAGGGAAGCACAGCACCACGGGTTCAAGGTTTATGAAACTCTCTTTTCTAATAGAACAAAAGGGTTTATCCTGGAAGTCTCTTTTGATGATCCATATGTTCTAAAAGAGGTAAGATACAGCAGGTCACTTCAGCAGATGAGTGGAGGAGGTGGGGCAGTCCTTTTGCAGACACAGCCCAGCTTTTATTAACCAGCAACTGTTCCTCAGTCAAAAAAGTGTCAATTAGTCTGAGCTCACCTGAGTTAAGATTAGAGGCTTGTATGTCTCCAGTTTGTCCTCCGTAGATCTCTAGGAGACACACAGTATCAAGCGTGATTAGATGAGATGAAATACCACTTTCTTTAGTACTTGTCTGCATGGCTGATGTCCAAGTGCACACCCAACAGGAAGAGGCTCATCAAATCTGTGTTTATTAGTGCTGTCCCTTGAAACAGGAGTGTCTTGGAAAAATGAATCAAGTATTGCAATGCCGCAAACACCAGTTACCAACATCCAGTAACTCCTCTGCACTGTTTGTGCAGAGCCATTTGACCCCTGGCACAGGCCATGCCCTGTGTGAGCACGTCGAGGCAGGCTCAGGGTATCCTAAATCTAATTTTGTTAAGCTTCAGACCGTTTGTATTCTAAATATTTCTCAAAAAGTATGAACTCACAGAGGGATTTCAACCTCTCATTTCAGTGGGAGGATGCATAACTGCAAATCCTGTACCACTGTTCCAACCAAACCACGCAGAGCTGTGATGCTATTTTCTGTTACAAGGAACAACATTGTGAAAGCAGAGGATCAGGAATTGTGCAAATAGTTTTCAGGCTGCAGTCAAACCGCAGTTAAATTGCATTAAGGATCAAAGCAAGCCAAAAAATTCAGAAGTATTTCTTTCAGGTTGAACACCAGGTTTTGCTTTAGGAGCACTTTTAGTGAAGTAAAAGAGGATATTGAGAGGGATCTCTCATAGACTCTCCTCACACCTTCTATTTAACCAATTACTTACTCTTCTGGGTTCAGCCCACACTTTGAGTAAAGAAGAAGAAGGATTTGGAACCGGATCTCCCTCTACAAGCTCTTTCACCGGTGGGCTACACAGGAACCACCACTGTGTTCACTTGCGCCTCCATTTTCTGAACAGGCACAACGTGCTCCACATTCATGTTTGGCTGAAAGAGTTGTTGAATCCAGGCCAGATTTCTGAATAGTTTTAGTTCAGCTGAAGCGATATTTTTGAAGACTGAGATATTTGCAGGGAGAGCAGGGTGTTGGAATAATAATTTACTGTTGCTCAGGATATACATGCCTGTCTGTGCTGGAAGCCATTGCTGCTGCAGCCTTACACTTCTCTCTCTTTCAGTATGTCAACAGAAATGAAACAAAATACACCCTCCTGGTTAACTACACTCTTAGCGTGGGGCCAGAGATGACACTCTATTATCATTCAGCAGAGGTGGAGTGTGTGATAGCTGATATTGGTAAGCTTTCCCCGGTATTAACTGGTTTGCATCAACAGCACGGACCAGGCTTTCATTGAATTCAGTCAGAACGGCATTAGAGTGAGGGTGGGAGCTTTGGGGAAAACCCCACCCTTCGATAGCTCATCGTTGGTAGCAGCCAACTTGCTGTTTCGCCGATGGCAGCTCTTCTGCATCCTGGCAAGACAGTCTGCCCTCGAGACACTGAGAGCAGTAAAACAAGTGTGTGGAACAAGTTGGCTTTCAAACTCAGTGAACCAGATGCCTCAGAACCTGAACATACATCTACTGGCAAAGCCTTCAGACATTGCTACAAGTTTCAGTTTGTCCTCAAATACAATTCTGCCTCTAAATCCAGGGCAGAACTCAACTGACTCAGATAAATCTCTGTGATCTCTAAAGAGAGCATTTCTGTAAGGAGAAATCATCCACTAAAAGCTGTACTAAGCAGGTTACTGAAACAGTCAGGATGTCTTATAAAGGTGACAGTCTCCTCACTGTCCTATTTTATCTCTGGAATAACTCTTGGTTCAACTCAAAGGCGTATGATCAAAAAATATATTTACGTATATAGCTCAGCTTGCATTTCTGAAACAGGGAGTAGTCATAGAAGCAAGCTGGAAGGTCACTGCTAAAACAATAGGACTCCCCATCTTACCAAATGTGAGCTACTACACCCACAACACAGCCAAGGCCCTGCAGACAATGCCAGCATGCACGTAACAAGCTGCTGGGGTTTTTACCCTTGATAGAAATCCCTTCCTGGGTCAAACATTATCGCTCAAACCTTCCTTCATGGCTAACTCTTCCTCCCACCTTCTTCCTGCAGAACTACCAGAAGCAGTTGGCTACTGTGATGAAGAAAACCTGTATCTAACCCTCCCTACTTTTGGCTTGCACCAGTATTGGGAACTGTATCTTGGTAACACACTGCTGAACCGGCACATTGCACTCACCAATGGGTATCTTGCAGCTACCAATTCTACACACCTGATCTTGCAAATACCTCTGTTTGCTGCGGGAGTTATCTATGAGGTACATGTTTAGCAATGCCTTCTTCAGAGCATGTAAAACTGTTTGCTTACACAGAATCCTACAGTCACAGTTTGTAGTGCTGTGGCATCACACATATTGAAAAACCTCCAGAAGGAAGAACTCTAAGCCAGTGCAAGCAGGACAAGAGGCATTGGATATGGACCCTTCTGGTAATGCCATGTATGATGCAATCTGCAGTGCTCACTTGTCTCTAAAAGATATGCACCAAGTCTTCAAAAACAAACTCCTCAGTATTTTTACTAAGATGAGGCAAAACGTCCCATCTGCACTGAGCCAGAAACAATATTTCAACACAGGTTTTATGAAAGAAGCTCTTTTAAAGGAACACTTTGTAGAAATATTAAGAGATGGCGGGGAAAAACTGATGCTGTAATAAACATCTGAACTATTTTACAATAATCAGCCAAAATTATCTCTGTGACAGTGATTGATAAATTCATACAATAAAAATTCTGTCCCCATGTTGCATCAGGCTTGAGTCTTGACACCAGCTTAACTCCTGTGACCTGTTTGTATTCAAGTGGCACAAACTAGAGAGCAAAACTTTATACACATGGATGATGTACTTTAACATGAGACCTTTTCCATCTCCTCCTTCACAGGAAGTGTCCTTTCAGAAAATCAAAGCAAGGTTTGAGGTTGCCCTAAGGAAGGTGAGAACTATGGAGACCTTACAGATGTTCTCCGTTAGCTGCAGTTTTAATTCTTCAGAATTTATAAGTAAGTTATACAACTGATCAATCAATAAAAAGATGTGTGATTCTTTCCTAGAGTTCATAACCAGCTCTTTGACTTTCTCAGTATGCCACCCAGATGGTACTGTAATGATATCTGCCCAAATGAAGACAGTTCCTGCCATTGACATGAGTAAAACCAAACTAAGGGACAGCTCTTGCAAGCCTAGAGAGTATAATGAAGCACATGCCTTCTTCAAGTTCCATGTCACTACCTGTGGCACTTCTGTAAGGGTAAGCCCATGGCTGGAGCAGATACACCTGCTGGAAGACTCTGTCTCTCCTGCATTTTCTCTTTTGTTCCCCTGCCCCAGATGCCAAGAAGATTCAATTTTTAATGAGCTTCCCATATGCACAGTTTGAAGGTGATCACATTATTTATGAAAACGAAATCTCTTATGAGAAGGAGACTCTTCCAGGACAGAGCATACCGACAATCACAAGAGATCCAGACTACAGGTAGGAGCTGCTGCTCACTGGCACTGCTCACTTCGGTACAGCTCCTGGAAAGTACATGTGAACACAAAAATTACCCTTTCTCCTATTCTAGACTAACAGTCTTGTGCTACTATCAAGCAAAGGAGACCCTGGTGCTGGGGACCTTCGTTAGTGATCCAGTCACATCACCTCCCGTTGGCTCTGGTACGATGGGGCCAAGATCAAATACTCCAGGTGGGAAATTCTCTTCCTCCATTTTTAAATGTCTCCGACTCTTTCAGTCCTAAGTTCCCTTAAGACATGCCCTACTTTCTCCTAAAGAGCCTCACTAACATTTTCTTCTCTGCAGCATACAGAAGGGTAAGACAAGCTCTGAACGTAGTTTCAAGAGTGTCCAAAGGTAAATGTCCTCCTATGAAAATCAGAAAATTTCCAAAAGAATTTTAGTTTAAATAAAATTAAACAACAAAATCCCCTGACATTTTCTCAAGATGAATCTTTCATGGAATTCTATGAGCCCAGCATGGCCATACTCAAGCAATCTGTGGAGCCTGTGTTTCTTGAGGTGGAGCTGAAAGATGAGAGCCCCAACATCGAGTTATACCTGGAAAACTGCTGGGTAACCAGATCTCTGGACTTCAGCAGCACCCCAAGATGGAACATCACTGTGGATGGGCAAGTAGTACTAAATGACCAATGCACCCATCAGCAAAGCCCTAATTTCTTCTAGATCTGTTGATCTTTTCCCTCATATAGGTGTGAGATTAATGGCAGTGAGTATGCTGCAGAGTTCTGCCCAGTACCTGTTAGCCCCAGGGTCAGATATCCTTCTCACTTTAAAAGGCTGGCAGTAAGAACCCTGACAAAGCAACTGGAACAGGTAAGACTAAGTGAAAGGCTCACCTCCCACTCCTGGACCCTATCCTGGGAGAGTCTGGACAATGTAATCAATCATATGGTTTAGTTTTAGGTAGTCCTGCAAGGAGCAGGAAGTTGGACTTGATGATCCTTATGGGTCCCTTCTAACCTGAGATATTCTATGATTCTATGCTTTAAAAAGTAGTTGATTTAAACACCTCACAGACTTAAGACCTAGTCAGCATTCAACTCAACTAGCCTGACTGCTGCTTTAATTTAGTTCTCAAATCTCGTCTGCAACAGAGTTGACTTAAGATTGGACTGGCTGAAGTAAACAAAAGAATTTTTTATGTACATATGATTTTTATATGGTGTTTCTGGCTTTGTTTAGGATTAGATTCATAGCACTTAAGCTCAAAATGTCTAGAGCAGAAAAGTCAATTTATACGCCCTAATACTCATATCCACATGAAGTTCATCTCTGTTGTCTCCCATCTGTCCCAGCCAGTCATCCATCTCCTTGGATGCCAGCCCAATGAGAAGGGAAGCAGTGGCATGTGGATTTGGTCTTAATTTTTGAGATTCTGTTCTCCTCTAACAGGACTAATTAGAGCAAAGAAAACCCCAGGACAGTCACCTGAGGGTACTTTGCTCCTAGTGCACCCAGCTGAGTGGACTACACATCCTGATTACATGTATTGATGCCAGACACGGCAGTACCCCTGCTTCGGCAGCTTAAGTAACTGCATCCTTTTTTGACTCAGCCTTCCATAAGCAGCTCTGCTTGCTAGAAGTGAACATGATGCAATTCTGGCTAAGTGTGCAGCTGCACATAGCACCAGATTGAGTTTCTGTCTAGCTTTGATACACTGCAGCACATGAGGTTTTAACTTCTCCTGTCTCAGCCTCTCAGTTACCAAACTGCCTGGGGGCTTCTCTGACACCAGATTTAAAACTCAAGGCAGGTTCAGCTAGAAGGTGCCGCATGGAAGCGTTCAGAGAAGCCTAAGTCTAGTCAGCTGTAGTTTCTGCAAAAGGAGATCAAACGACAAAACAATGCTCTGCAAAGTGGGATTTGATAGGGACCAAGTGGCGCTTTTTCTTCTCCACAGGTGTATGTGCACTGTTTGGTGGCAGTGTGCTCTCCTTCCAACACACCACCCGGCAGCACCTGCAGAGGACGGTGCAGCTCAAGCGGGGAGAGTAAGGGTAGGTGTGCAGGAGAAAAAAAACATTGCAATTCACCTTGACCTGATGTTTTTCAGAGACTAAGGAGCTCTGACTTTGGCATCTGAAATGCCTCAGACATGAACTCTGAACCTTGTTGTTAATTCATACTTTAATACATGAGCTCATAACATCTAGCATGTATGTATTCCTTAAAAACTACACAAATACACTGTGTGTTATTCTCAGCCCTTCCAGGTCACCATTCAGCCAGTCTCCAGGGCTATGTACTTGCTGGACCAGTATGGATTGTTCCTCCAGATCTAAGATGACACATGGAAACTGAATTTGGTAAGAACACCAAGCTCTGTGTATTCACCTAGAGATGTCACCATGCTTTATGACACAAGCGGTGCATAGCCTGTCCTTCAAGACCTCAGAAATAAAAGATCTGGAAGAAGAACTAGGGAATGGGCATGGTTTGCAGTCTCCAGGTCTAAGCTTGAGCCTGTAAGAGAGGAGAGAAGGAGAGCTACCTGCCAAGCCAAACACAGGTGGTGTGGCTCTGGAGCAGATGCCAGCAGCAGAGCAGGGCATGTTGGAGTTGGGCCGCAGCAGGCGCTTTTGGAGCCAGGTATTATTTCAACAGGTTCTCAACAGGACTGCCCCCAGCCTGCAAGAAAATGGATCCAAAATTTTAGAATCAAACACCAAGGCACAAGTCACTGCCATATTCCAAATTCTTTTGAACGGCCCAAATCCTCCAAACAGTTAGGGTTTACACTATAGCTTCATTTACCCTTGGAGAACCAGAGCTGTTCAGCTGTGTGCTCTAGCACCACTCCTCACTTCAGTCTGTGCCCCTTCAACAGCACCTGAAGGCTCTGCTGTGCTGGCTGCTTTCCAACAGTGCCACTGGACACAAGAGCTACCTCTTCCAGGGACCACCCGAACTATCTTGCTTGGAGTGACAAGACCCATCTGTGGGACAGCACTGGAAAGTTCTAGGGTCTGCTAACAGAATCAGTAAATATTGTAACGTGCCACCTCTCTGAAGTGGCTACAGAAGAAACCTTATCAGAAAATGACCCAAGGCAGCAAAATAACACTTCTTGTTTCTTCCAGCTGTTGAAATGCGGACTTGCAGATCAATAAAATTATTCCAGCCTTGATTACAGCTGCTTCTTGTAATATTTCATAAAGTGACTGCCAGTCCTCACATCTGAATCTAAAGTGCAAATCTGAAAAGTCAAATAAAAAAAACATCAGAGCAAAGTAAGCACAGAACATCCTCTTGCTAATGTGCAACAGCAACCATCTGGTGTACCAACACTGGCTTCAAAGAGCCAAGCAACCTGCTGCCAGGGCCTCCTCCACATACAACAAAAAACACAATACTTTTTTTTTCTCATTAATGCAGATTTTTGTCTATATCATTATACTGACCTGAGGATCTTGTAAACCTGTTAGTTCCTCATTTTTCTCCCACCTGCCCCTGTATGGAAAAGGCTAACTCTACAATATGGGAGTAGACAGATGATCTAATATGAGCAAAAAGGACAACTTACCTGGCATTTTGTTTTCTGTGCACACAGAAAGCCTTTCTTTTCCATCATTATTTTTCAGAGATCAAGTACAAACCTGACCCATGACCACCTGTGATCACTCTCAGCGTGTGCCTACCTGTAACTGCGGGTGTGGCCACAGCACGTGTAGCTGTTTAACAGCAGTGAAGAGGGGGCAAGTGCACTGATGCCGATGCCGGCTGATAGCACACACTTTGTGCAGTCTCCAGTGGGTTTGCCCAGCTCCTGTGGCCACTGCCAAGAACCCAAGGCCCCCCTGCAGCCGCCTGGGTGCTGCCTTCCTCTGCTGTACAAGCAGTGCACTCTGCTGTCCACAGCCAACACTGCAGAGCCCAGCAAGTTACTGCTCCCAGGATTTGCCAGGAGAGCGCATTCCCTATTTTTAATAACAATAACAAACTCATCAGTTGAGGATAACCTTCTATTAACCTAAAATGCAGTCCTTTAGAAATCTGTAAACTGGAATGAAGAGAAAAATAATAATGACTAAGTGCTAGCTCTTCTTTTCTCAGCACTCTCAGGACATTGCCTAGTTCCACACAGACAAGCGTCACGTCTGATGTGGCATCACTAAGGTTCACCTGCTCTGCAGCCTTGCAGAGTAGATTCAGGTGAACTTGTCTGCCGCAAGTGGGATATCCCAGATCTTCCCCTTTTGCCCTGGAAAGCCAGGAAGAGGTCCAGCAGCACTCCATTCCCATTCATCCACCATCTGACAGATGAGGAGACCTTTCTCCTACAGATAGGTTGAAAGAGAGATGGAGAAGGGAAGACAGACCTGACCTGCATTCCCATTTCAACAGGCATTTCAGGTTTCCAGCTTTGCACAGACAACCCAGAGCAATTCCACCTCCTTGATCTCTTCCTCCTGCCTTGGTTGCTGCTGTGGTAGATGATGTTTTTCACACTAAATCGCACAGTGTGTTAGAGTTAGGAATTCACTGCTTACCTTTGAGTGTCTTTCTCAAGCTGTGATTTAGCCATGCTACTGTACGGGTCTATTGCTCTGCAACAAGGTTTTTCTGGGATTATTCCCTCCTCTCAGACGTTGCAAATAGAATTTCAGCACCTAACTCCTGTCCTAGATTACAATTTTCAGGCCTACAGGTTTAGACTTTCTTGGATTAACTTTAAGGAACCACTCTGCCCATACCACTGTAGTTGAACAAGCCTTCATTATTCAGACAATGTGGAGAAAATTAATTGGCAAGATACTTAGTCAAAATGCACAGAAGCACACAAGAGTCCCCAGGCTGGGGAGTCTTCAGCCTGGAAAGCACTGATCAGCCTTTTCCATAGTAACAGGCGTCATGTGATGTCTGGGACAGAGCTGGACAAGATGTTCCTTGCTGGGAGACAAGGATATCCTTCAGGTCCATTTCATGTCCATCATACAACACAATCATGTGAATGATGAAAAATCTGATCATCACGAGCTATAGGAAGTGATGCTTTGGACTGCATCCCGTCTCTCCGAGCTCATAGACTAAAGGGATCCTATAGGGAAAATCTAGGAAAAAATCTTCAGAAACATTAACTAGAGTTCTACTCAAATGATCACAACATGCTGTTAGGTGGGGCTTCCACCTTGACCAGCTCTTTTTTTTTAATAAAAAGCAGCCAGACTTTCCATTATCCATGAAAGCCACTGGCTGAGGTTGAATCTGTTTTATGGTCCAGCCCCTACCTTTATTAAAAGGATGAGGCAGACCCACAGTTATCTGCTAACATAAAAGAATATTGGATATTATCCTTCTGTTAGCAAGGGTCTGTTTTGAACACTGTTTTTACCTTTCTGAATCCTTCCCCTTCAGGCAGACAACAGAGAGCATGACCTGCATAGCTGAGTTTGAGTCATAGGCATTCATTCCCCACAAAATTTAAATAGTGCACCTTTCAGTCCTGTCACTTTTACAGGGCAGTGCACAGCATAGACCTCCATTGTAACAGTCAAAGTTTCAGGCTTTTAATGCCAGCTTACCTCTGTTGTTCACTCAGAAGGAAGGCATGTGGAAGAGGAACATATTCCGGCCACTTAGTGACCCAGCCCTCAGCATGCCACAGCTTTCCCTTTGGAAAGGCTCTCCTTGTTCCCCATGCCACATCTCACACTAAACCTGTATGAAACACTTCTCATGCTGCTCTGTGCCCTGCTAACCTGGGATTCTGTCAGCTTTTCCTACCTTTTTGCAAAAGCAAGGGAAAGGCCTTGAAACACTGCAAGCTGTGTGACAAGTAGTGTTTCAGTAGGACAAACAGTGTCCTCGGGAAAAGCACAGAGTGATGATGTTACTCTGCCTTGTTCTATAAGGCAGTGATGTTATTGTCATTCCATAATGTATTAAGGAAACAATATATTTTTTGTAAGTTTAGAGGTAAATCACCAGGTGGGAACAGTTACTCATTGCCAAGTTAGCCCCAGCTACGAGGAACAAAACAAACGGTGGGGCTGCCAGTGACGGCTGCACGAAGGAAAGGGTCAAGCACTTTGGGGTAGTAGGTTTTTAGGCAGGAAACCATGGGAAAGTAGAGATTTTTCATGTTTCATGTCTGAAACATTTCTGGCCAGAGTAAAGAGAGTCAGTGTACATTCACAGTAGCCACCTGTTTGGGATACTGGTGCAGCCCCATGGCTTTGACCAGCAAATGCTTCACAAGGGCGGTGGAGGGGACGGGACTGACCCCGGTGCTCCACAGGAGTGTGGAATTCCCAGGCAGAGACAACCCCAAAAGCCCTGTGGAGGTATAAACCCACAGCACCTCCGCATCGTGAAACATCCAAAGCACACATCCTACTGCTTTTACAGGCTGAGAGGTTGCACAGATTTCACAATACATTGCATAAAAAGAATTTTATTACTCTCCATTAGATTTGTAAATCTTAAACTTTTACAGACAGGACACTTTGCAGGACAAGGGGAGTTACTATATACATTCTTCAAGTTTTAGGTTTTTTTAATATGAGTAATGGTGGTTAATACCCTTTCAACAGGCCTGAAAGAAAACCACATACTACTATTTAATAATTTTAGACTGAAAACCCAAATTAGTCTTGTGATGTAAAGCCAGAGAACTAAGTGACTCATGTGCATATGAAAATGTGAAAACCCTATTGGCCAAAACTACTTTGAAAAAATTCCAAATTACGCTGAAATGCACGATGACAGTTTGTCCTTTCACAAGAGAGACAAGAAAATACTGTAAGATAGAATTGCTCCCAGCCCAGTGAAATATTTCTGTGCCAATGATTGCACAAGAAGTAATTAAGAAATATTCACAAAACACCACAAGCTGGAATATTATCTCTAGCATCTTTGTTTTCTAAAATACTTATTCACTGTTTTGATTTTTATCTGTATCCTGTCATTTAAACAGTTCTGTGCAGAACCACATCTGTGATCTCTCCTCTCACAGTAAAACTTCATAGGTCATATTCAACTGTTCTTTTCAATTTTCTTGGAATGGTCAGTTAAGAACATGTTTAGTTCTAGCTCATCCACTTACCATCAACCAAGAGTTAGTATGAATTCTCACTTTTTAAGACTGAGGTGGCAAGAAGTGTCAGTAAATTATCTGTAGGTTTTTGGAGACAAAGCTCTAAGATAAATGGTAGCAAGGCATGTGCTTAATATATCCAGAAAAGCCCAAAATTAAGACTGGGGGGCGGGGGGAATGGCCACTGCCCACTTTCCAAACTGTAAATGGTCACATCCTGCTGTCATGAGTTGTATTTATGTAACTTCAAATTGCTGCAGTCAATTGTCGGGAGCATGAAAGGTAAATGTAGCATTTTCTCATCCCTGTGTTTCAGATTTGCTCACTGTGGCTGTTGCAGCATCTTCCCAAAGCTGAAAGTGATCTCGATGAGGCTGCTGTGAAGGATGTCCACAGGCTCCAGACTGACTCACCCAGAGGGTCCCATCATCTTCAGTGATCCCTGTGCCTGTGCAGGCTCGAGATCATCCACAGAGGAATTCACCACAAGAAGCAGAAATGTCACTGGCATAATTTTATTTAAAAAAAATCCTAATGCTTATGTGAGCAATCAAGAGAGTATTTCTTTTATTAGAACTTGTATTGCTATGAACATGCAAGAGTGTTTCTCACTGATAATTTCAGTAATGGTCCGTCCTACCATGTGAGAAATGAGGCAGCCTGGGTATTGACAGCCAGTTTCATCAGACTGATTTAACACTGCATTTTTCAGGTAATTGATCTCTTCAGTAAGAATGAGAAAGCCACGATTCTTCCTGTGAATATTTTCTAGGATAAGCTCTTTGCAGACAGTCATAAAAGTACATGTTCATTTTTATTCTCTCAGTTATTAATCTGGCCAAAACTTTTACAATAGGATTACAAAAAATAGGTGTGCTCTGTTCCTACCTGTTCAGGTAATGTAAAACTAACTCCAGGAGTGAACAAATGAACAAAGGACTGAATTCTCCTACCACATTCCTTGAGCAAGGTACAGATGGTGTCACCTAAAATGATCTCATTATTTCTGTTAAATGTGTCTTAACACAGAAACACTCTGAAACGAAAAAAGAAATTCAGATACCATAGAGAATCTCAAGGACAACATCTTACAAAGAACAATTGCACTTTAGGCTTAAATAAAATTAACATTTCTATGTGGACAAACACTATCATTATCATATTTCTCACAAGCTCCAATCTTAAGTATTTAAATGTTTTGTGCAGTTTGATTTTTCCTCCCTATGAAAGACTGTTTAAAACAATCTGTGAATGAATAAAGGAATTTTAGCAAGAGCAGCCTTGAAGGTATTTCTGTACAAAATGTGTACTCGTGCCTCACAGAGATCCAATATTATACTTATCCTCAACACTACCCAAACACAGTTTATTTTGCAATCATATCCATTTTTAACTTATTTACCCAGGAATGAGGTTTCTTCAGTAGGTCGTAACAGATGTAAACAATCTCGTGTTTCATCCATCAATGACAAAAATCACATGTTTAGCAGAACATTTTCACACCACTAGCTCTATTTTCAATAACCCCGCTTCTGTTTTTCTTCTTTATCAAGAATAGCCTGTTTTAGACTCAATGCAGCATCTTCAAACTGGGGGTTTAACTCTAATACTTTCCTGAAATCTTGCATGGCCTCATCAAAGTCTCCTGTCCCCAAAAAAAAAAAAGAAAAAAAAAAGGAAGAAAGAATTATCTTTCTGTAACTGCTCAAACTCACAAACCACAACTGAAGAACACCTCCTAGTACTTTCACTAACAAAAAACAGCAGCTGGACTTATTGGACCCATTACATTTGGATTCTCCAGAGGCCCAAGTGGGAGTCAATGGGTTTCAGACCAAGAACCGGAGTGTGTATTTTGAACCTAAAACAGACTTGATGCTCAGTTCAGCCAGATTATTAATTTAGGAGTGGAGCCAAAAGGCCCATGCCAACAGTCAGGCTGTCTCACATCTGGCACACTGGCATACAGGTTCCCACATGGTGCCCGTGGTCTGGCTCCATTCTCCTAGGGCTCACTTAAGTACCTCAACCTCTATGTCTGAATTTTGCAACAGCCAAGCTCCAACAAAGGGCACAGCAGTGTGATTTCCTTATGGCATAGTCAAAACCTGGGCAAGACACTCCCCAGAGGTGTCTGGCAGCCAACTGGAAGTTGAGAAGAGTGTGCTCTCTGGAGCTACACCTGCTTGGAAGATGCTTTATCTCAGGTTTAATGGCAGTGCTTGGAACTGGCTTGTTTTACCCCAATGCAGACTTTTCCAGAACTGAAACCACACCTTTCCTCCTATTTTTCACTGAATAGCATAATTTTCAATGACACAGCAGCACACCTAGAATCACAAAATATGCCCAGTTGGAAGAGAACCACAAGGATCCCAGAGTCCAACCCCTGGTCCTGCACAGGACCATCCCCAAGAGTCACTCCATGTGCCTGAGAGTATTCCCCAAATGCTCCTTGAACTCTGGCGGGCTTGGTGCTGTGACCATTGCCCTGGGGAGCCTGTTGCAGTGCCCAACCACCCTCTGGGTGAAGAACCTTTTTCTCGTATCTAAACTAAACCTTCCCTGACACAACTTCAGGCCATTCCCTCGGGGTCTGTCACTGGTCACCACAGAGAAGAGATAGTTCTGTCCCTCCTCTTCCTCTAACGAGGCAGTTGTAGACTCCGAGGAGGTCTCTGCACACACGGGGCCGGCACGCAGCCGAATGTGCTGTCACTGCTGACCAAGCGTGTCCCCGGAGCGCCGCCTGGCTCTGCTGTGACACAAAGCGTGTCCCCGGAGCGCCGCCTGGCTCTGCTGTGACACAAAGCGTGTCCCCGGAGCCCCGCCTGGCTCTGCTGTGACAC
>JAYRBT010000114.1:105629178-105694931 GCA_036023395.1 Myiotriccus ornatus
GTGTCCCCGGAGCGCCGCCTGGCTCTGCTGTGACACAAAGCGTGTCCCCGGAGCCCCGCCTGGCTCTGCTGTGACACCCGCCCTCGGCCCCTGTGCCAGGCAGGTGCCCCCGCCCGGGGCACGGCGGTCGCGCCCGGGCCGCTCTGCCCTGCCCTGCCCCGGGTCGTACCCAGCCGGTAGCGCACCAGCCCCCGGTTGTAGTAGGGCACCTCGAAGCCGGGCTGGCACTCGATGGCTGCCGTGTAATCCTGCAGGGCGGCGGCGAACTCCACGCGCAGGTACCGCACCTGCCCGCGGTCGTTGAGGGCCGTGGCGAGGTCGCTGCGGGCGCTGCGGGCACAGAACGAGCGGCGTTACGGGGGGCCCGCCCGCCACCCCCGCCCCGGCCCCGGCCCGGCCCGGCCCTACCCCGCGGGGCTCAGGGCGATGAAGCGGCTGTAGAGCTCCTCGGCCGCCGAGAGCCGCCGCGCCGCCAGCTCGGCCCGCGCCGCCGCCAGCAGCTCCGCCGCCTCCTGCGCCATCCCGTGACGCGAACGGAAGCGGAGCCGGCCAGGGCGGGCGGAGGGCGCTGCCCCCGCGGGCACCGCTGGTGCTCGGATGGAAGAGGAAGCTCAAATACCAGGGCGCACACACATACATACAAAATACAGTATTTCAGTGTTTTCGATGCAAAATGTATCCTGGGCTGCTTCGAAGAGCTGTGGCCGGCAGGTCCGGGGAGGTGATTCTGCCCCTCTGCTCCACTCTTGCGAGACCCCACCTGCTGTGTCCAGCTCGGGGGCCCCCAGCAAAGGAAGGACGTGGATCTGTTGGAGCGGGTCCAGAGGAGGCCATAAAGACGCTTGGAGGGCTGCATCACCCCTCCTATGGAGACAGGCTGAGAGAGCTGGGGCTCTTCAGCCTGGAAAACAGAGGGCTCCAGGGAGATCTTATAGCACCTTCCAGTACCTAATGGGGCTACAAGAGAACTGGAGAGGGACTTTTACAAGGACATAGAGTGACAGGACAAAGCGGAATGGCTTTAATCTGAAAGAGGGTAGGTCTAGGTTAGTCATAAAGAAGAAATTTTTTACTGTGAGGGTGCTGAAGCACTGAACAGGTTTCTCAGAGAAGCTGTGGCTGCCCCATCACTGGAAGTGTTCAAGGCCAGGTTGGGGGGGACTCTAAGCAGCCTGCTCTAGCAGAAGGTGTCCCTGCCCATGACAAAGGGTTTGGAACGAGATGATCTTTAAGGTCCCTTCCAACGCAAACTGTTCTACAACTCTATGAAAATGGGATTTATCCTTTCCTGGCCTAAGTTTAGGTGAGAGGAAAGACAGTGCAGAAGAGGTGTCACACTCTCCTCTCAGAAATGTGCCAAGGCACAGCATGAATGTTGCACCTCATGGCTCTTGCCAGGCAGCCAAAGGGTGGCTGGTCCTGGGGAAAGCTCACCCTGTGCAGCAGGGACCTGCAGCACTTCCAGAGCAGAAGCTCAAATCCAGCAGTAAGGTAGAAGAGTGCAGTTCTAAGTAACACGTCACTCCTTAGACCTTTGTATGCAACAAGGGTGACCGTTCAGGTCCTGAAATCTGTTCAGCAGAAGTCAGCTGCTCTCTCAAGCTACTTGAAAAAAATTGCCAGATTGCAGTTTGAAGGTCCATGGAGGTTTCCTTTACTTGTTGAAGATCACATCAACCAAGCTCAGAAACCTGATACAGATGGACAGCACTGACTGCTGAGTGTTTTCAAGCCCTTTATTGCTATGGTGAGTTTAAATACACTTGGCAAAAGAAACCAGCACAAACATGTCTATACTGGTATCACTGCTTTAGGAAAACAGTAGTACAAAAACATATACAATAATATTATCAGAACTATTGTGGCATTATTTCAACTCAGGAATTACTTCCTTCACAAAATTGTGAATTCTGAGAAAACCCAGTAATTTCCTATGGAATTACAGAGACAAAAAAAAAAATTGAGCCTGCTCAGAGTAAAAGATATTAATATGAACCTGCATTCAACTCACATGGTTTTAAAACTAGGCTCAATCTCCAATTAAAAGGAATGCTTTTACCTTAAATCTCTTTTTTAAAGTGTAACAAAAATGGAGTCTATTAACATAGATGTTTATTCACATAAATGGAACCAGTAGAGGTTTCTCTTGTGGGTTTTCTGTTTTATTTTTTTTAATGTTTCTCTAATAGCAGCACTATCTGCTACAGTACAGTACCTGAGTTGTATTTTAAAATATAGTACATTGGTAACATTTTAGAGGCTATTTTTAGGAGTCATAAATGAGGATATGCGGGCCTTTATCCTCAGCTATACTGTGCTGTGGCACAGAGGACAGAACTTATAATTGTCTGCTTCACTGGCTTTCATACAGTGCTTACATACAGTGCACATCCAGAATCGATACTCCAGGATAGAGTCTCCTGTTGCAACACATACAGGAAGTTTCTCATCTCCGCTATAAGAAAAAAAAAAAGAAGAAGAGTAAATAAAGCTGAAAGAATAAAAACATGATGTGCCACCTGTTAATTGCAAGTTATTAAATCATGTAACACTTCACTGTTCACATAGCCAAATATGTAAATCTTCACACCAGAGAATGCCCACCCCTAGAACCATACAGTCAAATCAGGACCAGCAGATCCAAAAGATGGAGTGAAAAGAAGTAGGAAAGGCCTTATAAAGGTAAGGTCAGATTAGACACCTGCAATATCATTATGCTCCTTCCTCTGACGAGTCAACCTGACAGCTGCTAGTGAGATTCTGTACAGCTGCACAGTAGGATCACACAAAACATGTTAAAATCATATCTGCTAAAAGAAAATTGACTCACAGTCAATTTCCATACTCACAAATCCCATGCTGTTAGCAGGAAACATGTCAAAGACACTGTTGTGGGTATAGCCAGTCTAAGGACTTACCCCTTAAGTGTGCCCTTCTTACTCTGTTTTTTTCACTTGACATATTCATCTTCTCACCCTGTGTAGATTTAGGTAATTCACAAAACACTGGAGACTTATTAGTTAATAACGGTTAAACATTCACTTGTGGATATTTGCATCACACCACAGCGGTGATGCAAACAGTAGCATTATTACTTAAATGTCATGTGACACAGTATCAAAGGTCCTGTGCTCTGTCCACCTACCTTTCAAATTAAGGTGAAGTTACATCTTTATGCCCAGTTCCTGAACACAGTCAGTGTCTATTTTCCCAAACATCACAATGCTGTTATTACCCTTTCTGCAAACTGGCTGATGCCTGCGTCATTCTTGCCCAATATTTGGTTTAAACAGCACAGCATTTAATTACTTTGGTCACACACAAAACCGGCTAAAATCTAAAATATAGACCAACAGCAGAAAAAAAATGAAATTATTACAGTGTCACATAAAAATAAACCCACCTCTCAAGAACATCATCCAGATCAGACTTTTTGTTATACTTTGGACTGTATCTTGTGAATATCTCTAGAGCAAGATCTTCATACTGTTGCCTCTGCTCTGGCCTAAGAGTTTCCAAGGATTCTAGTTTAACAAATGCTTTTGAGCAAGTATCAAATGCTCTGTTTGCACATGCACAGAGTGCCAAAAGGGAATAGATTTCAACTGCAGGGATAATGTCTTCATAATCTCTCAAATGAAGAGCTAAAAAAGAAGAAAAAAAGAAATCCAAGGAAATTATTACACATCTTCTGAGAACTGCAAGCATCTGTATGAAGTATTTGCTACTAAGACATAGTGTTAATCCTACAAATTGCACAAAGTGAAAGTCTTTTCACTGACATGACTATGAAGCATCGCTTTTTAAAAATAAAGAAAATTAAGGGGATTTGACTGGGAAACTGAAGTGTCTTCTTGAAACACTTCATTTTGTTTGGTTGTTTTGTTTTAAAGATGTTAGAAGGATTTGAAATAGATCTTCATTACTTGGACAGAGTATAAAGCACTACTTGCTTCTCTTAACTGCCAGAGATTTTTTATGAAGCTCTACTGGAAGGTCCAATGTGAATTCAGGTATTCCTTAGAACTTAAGGAAAGAAACAAAACAGTCAACAGAATAGCTACAGAAATTCACCAATTTAACCAGGTAATATTTGGAAAGTTAGATTTGCATTGTTTTCAGGAAAGTCCTTTCCAGCGATATTGACTGCAGCCATATTCAATTCATTTTATGGTTTTGGTTTAAATTCCACAGATCTATTAAGAACAGAAAAAAGCACCAACTATAAATGAAATTATGTGCTGCGCAGGTTCTGTGAAATTAGAACAGTTTCTTGAACTTCTTTACAGGGTTAAAAATGAAGTCCTACCTGTTTTAAGTGCTGCATCTACAGACCCTTTATAGAGCTGTTTTTGTGCAAGTATGAAAAAATGGTAAGCCTCAGCTCCTCGCCAAGCATTGTCTGCAAAGCGATCAGTTGAAGAAAGAACATCTTCTTCCAGCAAACCAGCCAAAGCTGAAGCACTCTGAAAACAAAGCAGTATCACAAGTAATTTTTATATGAAACAGATACGGCAGGAAATGGGGATACATGAAAAGAACTTTTCTATACTTGGTGATTACACCACTGTCTGTGTTAACTAGGGGAAATATAAATGGACCTAAAGTGAACATTGTCAGGCATTTTATACAGAGCACAGGCACAACATATGGTACAGATTTTCAAAGATAAATATTGTATACGTGTGTACAAATATATTTTGTGCACATCTGCAGACTGGTTCATACTTTGGATTAATACTGCATTTCAACACCAGAGCTCTTAAAAATTTGTCTAAACGATTTCATTTAGGGGTATGAAGATGAATGTGTGAGCAGAAAAAAAAATGCTTCCATTCATCTCCCTCATATCTGGAGCCATCTCCCTGCTAAATTATAGGAAAGATAACTTAATGTAATCAGAGATCACTCTTTGGGATAGATACTTACTCCTAAATGACATGGAAGTGACAGTCTTGCAGGAAAAATAAAGAAGTCCGGAGTTTCTTAGTATGGTTTTCATAGTCACAGTGAAAATATTAAGAAAAATACATTAAACTTGGGAAGAAAAATATCTATTAATATATATGATGTAAATGTTTTAAAATAATACTTAAAACAATAGGTCTTCATGGAAGACTTGTTTTAAGGAAAGATTTGTTCTAAGCAGGAAAAAAGGATTATTAGAAAAACATTATAGCCTCCCATGAAGTTATTTATACTTTATTCTAGGTAGCACATACCAGAATTCAGAAAGGAAAAAAGACACTACCTCTGAACTTTTCTCTTTAACTTTTCCCCTTTGTGCATTTTGCATTTGTTCATGGCACTGTTCCATAAGTAAGGCTGATAACACATAAAGCTTTTTAACTCGCAGAGGTTTTGTCCTTTTCTTCGACTCTTCATCTGCAATCTTAAAAAACAAAGCAAAGGGATTTAAATCTCTTGGACAATTGCATGCTTGTTCAAACCTAGGAAATCATGCCAAAAAATGATTCTGTCTTTAAATGTAATAATTTAGACTGCAAACATAACTATAAATGAAAATGTCAAAGTGAAGTATGCACATTATTCTATATTTATTTAGCTAACATGTATATAAAGCCAGATTCTCAGGAAGGATAAATCAGTGTAACCCTGTATAAGTCTATTGACTTAGCATAAAAATAAACTAAAAAATAGCAATTTTTAAACACATACCTAGCTTTCAATAAAGTCTGGTGGTTTTCCCAGGAAAGAAGAATGACTTTTGAAAGTAACATATATTATATATATATACACTGCTATAAATATTTGCTGTAAAAATTACATATCACTCTTACAGACTTCAGGTTATGTACAGAAATCTCTGCAGCTGACCCAAATCTAAGCAACTTAAAGCCCACGACAGCCATTTCTAATTGAAGGTACTAACTGAAGAAATAACAAAATTTAATGTCTTAAAGTTATTGACATTGCTATTTTTTTTAAAAAGGAGATAAAACTAACTCACATAACGCATAAAATAGTGTGGACATGGCAGCCCAGGCCAGTCTACCATACTTCTTTACTAGGCAATGCAGAGCAACAGGACCTTTTCTGAGGTGCAGTTCATCTCATACTGAAGTGAAAGTCTCAAAATAAAAGAGATGACGTCCCAAAAGTATCCTCTCCATTGGCTACAAAGGACATCAAGGGTAACTATTACAGAGATACCTGAACTCTGGGAGTTGGATTCATCTTTGCAGTATCCCGTATAATGGCATCTGCTCATAGCACAGACATTGTTAAAACTAAAATAACCCCAAGAGAATAAAAGTAGCATGGAAGTAATAAGAGCTAGTGCAAAAAACCAGTTACTTCACACAAAAATAAAACCTGTGATACCTTGAACATGAGCTTAGCAGCTTCAAAGAAATAATTGGCTTTACGATAGAGCTCTATAGCATCAAGGATTTTATTCTTTTCCAGCAAATGACTTGCATATCTGGCTAACAAGGATCCAATCTCTTTCATATTGTGATTTTTAGCCAGCTCCACAGCTTTATTCCACTAGAAATGAAAGGAGACAATTATTAACCTAATTTTTTCAAATACATTCTCAGCAGAAGACAGTTATCCATGAACAGACTGCTACATTTGCGTGCAATACTTCATCGCCATTTAGAACCAGACTACTATAAAATTAACATAAAAAGCAAGAGAATACAAATGCTAACATCATTGCCAATCATGTGATGCAGCAGGCCTGTGAAACAAATGCTGGACTTCTGTCCAAAACCACATACAAAACAGTTGCTTCTGCTTTAGTAAAAGCTTTGCAAAATCACTTCAATGCAGCTCATAGCTGGACACATGGATTTCAACACTTCTGATATTACTAAAGCCAGACTCTCAAAGCATGCCTAAAAGAGGACTTCAGCCCAGAAGCTTAAAGCACACAGTAACACTTTACTTATCCTTCTATACACCTCATTTTGTCTGTGAATTTTCCTAATTTTCAACGGTTTGGCTACTGTGTTTGTCTCAGATTAAAAGTTTGGCAGGACTGAGAGTCTTAGCTGAATCTCACACCTAATAGCTCTTAAAATCCATAAACTAAGACATTGTTGATATAAAGCCAATTCTAGCCAGTCCTGCCATTCCCATACATCAAGTTCCTCATAGCCATCCTCAGTTTTTCTTTTATTTGTGTCAACACGAACATTTGCACAGCTAAGTCATACCAGGAAACAGCTCTAGATGTAAACATACAGATCAGTTTTCAGATCAGCTTTTTCCAGCTACATCCTCATTCAGTCACAAATCCATTTGCATCTATACAAAGAAGGAGGGGGATGTGGAAAACATCCTGAACAGACACCTATCTCTCCTCCAGCCTTCCTCCCATTCCATCAAGAGACAGTATGGCCCAGCTCCAGAGAGGCTACAAATGCCTGTGTGCTGAGCATGCTGACCACACACCCTGCACGTGCCTTTGCACTGGCCCTCCAATGGCCTAATCTTAATGTCGGAGAACTGGCTTAACCCTGAAGTATAAATCTTCCAGAAACTGTGACAAATCAGACACTTTACAAGGACTTGTGTTTAACTTGTCCTGGCTCTAGGACAGAAATCTCACAGTTAAACTGGTATTAGTAAAGCAGATGATCTGCTGCTGTTTTACCTGGTTGAGGTGCACACAGGTATCCACTGCATCCTTTGGCTGATTACATTTCAGAAAGGCTGACACAGCTTGTTCACACATCCCCACTCGTACAAACATGTAAGCTATATCCTGCAAAAATCATCAGCACCATGTTACATTCACTTCCACATTTTTAGCACATTGTGTACTTATATTGTTTAATTTAATTCTGAGAGTCTGAGGAAGGGGTTGTTCGCTTCATGGATCCTGTGAAGGAATCATGCAGTATTGCAAATATTTAGAACAGTGAGTGTGCTACTTTCACACATTCCTTCTAAATTCAAAAAAGCTATTTAAAAATTTTTCTTTCAAATCAAATCATACCAAAGGGATTGTATTCTTAATGTTTAAAGTATTTTATGAAACTTCGCAACTACAGTGAGGTTAAAAAAGAAAGTGCTAGGTCTTGCTTTACTGAAAATGGCATTAAAAGGAACATATTTTGCATTTTCAAGCGTTTTGAATTAATCAATCAACCATAGCATAGTTTTAAATGAACTATTACACAGTAGGTCATATCCTGCTATACATACACAGCTATACCCTATACACCCTATCCCACCTACTTCTCCTCCTTTGAGAGTATCTTCAATTTTCATTGTACATTAGTATTCCCACCAGAGTTATCATGCAAGAAGTTAAGGATAGCAACTACGAAGGGTTTAGGGGAGAAAACAAAAACAACAGTGGTAGACCAGATGACAAAATGAAAGCTAAAGTAAGTGTCCCTCCATGAGTGACTTCTCAGTGAAGCACAGCTATTTCAGAGAGAAATGGCATAATCTGGGGAGAGAAACAGTAAATTATGACTTAGCCATGTGGCAGTAAAACATGATGAAAAATTGGGCCTTTCTGGGGAACTGAGACAATAAGGGAAAGGAATAATAATGGAGTATGAAAACAACAGCAATATTGGAGAACAATACCACAGTAACACCGTTATGCTTAAGTGAGTAGGTCCTATGCTGCATTCCTTCTCTCTTCTTAACCATCCCAAGACGTGAAATTTTAAATAAATAGTTGGGTATAAATAAGACAATGAAAAATAAAGGTGCTTTTTGCTTACAGGGAGCAATTTATGATTCTCTGGAAGTGAGTTGGCCAGATTCTCCAGTCCTTGGTAGTCCTCTAGCATGTAGTAACATTCAGCTAAACGTTCCTGATTTCGTCCTTGCACATAATACTGTACAGCGTTTAACCTAATAGGACAAAAAAGATGTGGTGGCTTCTGATATATAAGCACAAGTGAAGTTTTTAATTCTGTAAGCCTTTTATATTTTTAAATTCAAAATCACATTACTTTTAACATGTAGCTTTCCTTGGAAAAACTTTCGTAGCTAGAATTTCACTGTTTTTCTAAAAAGTACTACAAGTTTTAATTTTCAGAGATCATTATGTTCAAGTAGTCTCTGACTGGCATAAGGTTAGGAAGTCAAGGAATCTTAAAACTCTAGATCATAGAAGGTAATGGACAACTTAAAACTAAACCTTCAGAAAGGGGCTTTAGTGTTGTGCCTCTGTATTTTAAAACGCAAGCACCGAGACCTCCAAGACCATTCTCCAAAGTTACCTAAAACATCTAAAAATCAACTTTCAAAATCTAATCACAAGTTTTCAACTGTTTTGGGACATAAGTTCTTTGAGATGATACAATTTGGGTAATCACAATGCACAGTGGAGCTGCGGAACTCTGAGACACAGAGTTAGAAGGCAACAAGAAAAGTGCATGAAAAAAAATCTCGGCAAGTTATTAACTAAGAAGACATTACCTCTGGCTTACTAAGTACCTGACTGCAAAATGTGTTCTGCATAAATACTATTGCAGGTGTGCACTGTCCTTAAAATCTTCAGTGGGTGCCCAGTTTGGGCAATAGCTGGAGACAGATCCAGGCCATAAGGAACTCTAGACCTTTTCAAATATTTGTGGGTTGAAGCATTCAAAAAAATTCACTAATGTTTAATAATTCTCTCCTACCCTTAACTACTTTTTTTTCTTTAATACTTTCTATATCCAGCCTAATACAAGTGTAGAGGTATTTCTCTTCCCCTCCCATCCTTTGAAACAGAGACTTCTGGCAAAATGGAGATTTTTATCACCTTCATTCTTTAGACAGCTGATCAACAGCTCTCTATTTATCTTATCATGGAACCATAAAGGTCTGAGCTAAATGTCATCATTCCAAAATTATCCCATGTACTGCATCCTGACGTCTGTCCCTCCTCATAAATTAACTCTTGTCATCAGTTTAGTAATCTTCTTTGTAATTTCCTTCTTACTAGTTCTTCGACAGAACATACCACTTCTGACGGTCTGCGAAGTAGTCTCCAATAGCATTGTGTGCCTGTTCCAGGAGGGCGTCATCCGAGTCCCCTGAGCCAGTTCTCAGTAGCTGCAATACCCGAAACCAATCTCCCAGTTTGATCCGCAGACCAATGGCAAGATCTCTGGTATAAACCAAAAACAGCAGGGAAAAGTCAAAGACAGTAAAACGGTAACAAAAATCTTGAGACAAGCATCCAAAAGTATTTTCATGTTCTTAACCAGCATTGCCGGTATCACAGTGATCCCAGATATCCTGTTTTGATTTTAAACACTATTCCATGAAAGCAAATACTCAGAGAGCTCACAGGCTATTTCAGACGTATGCACCTCCTTACTAGCCACACTCCTCTGTGAGGAGTTAAATGAGCAGCTGGTGAGACACTTGGGCTGATGTTACTTCAGGTTCCCTCTTACTCTGTTCTGTATCTTTCATGCTGACAACCACAAGAGATGGCAGAAGCTGCAAAAGGCTAAAGGCAGGAGGAAGATGAGGGTAAAGGCCAAGAAGCGAGGAATATGAATAATGGAGGCTAAAGCTGAGGTGAAATAATGTGGATTTCAGAGACTTCTCTTTCAGATTCAGAGTGATTTTGGCTAAAGGAGAAAGGATTCAGATGTAGTTTTTTCCTTTTTATTATTTTTATTATTCATGCATACATATGACTCATTGTGTGCCTGTCTGGCATGTTTTTCCATCAAGTAGAATAATTCTATATTACTTCATATAGAAGTAATTCTGCAGGTGCATAGCAAATAAATGGGAGAGACCTATATACGTCTTGTAAAAATGCCCTCAGCTTACAACTGAAGAAAGGCAGTAATAAGTCAGTGAAGTCAGCTAAATAAGACCATCTATCCAAAACCATCAAAATTGTATTTGAAAAATAGATTTATTTCATCCTGATTTATGGTAGATCTTTCTCAGGATTTTTCTAGTGGTGAGGAGACATGTAACGTCAATAGAGAATTCCCATATTCTCACAGCTGGAGAATAAGATGCTCTACTGTTGAAGAAACCAGTAAAAAAAAGTAAGTTTTTGACCTCTGCAATCCTATAATGTCCACATTTCTCTTCAGCCATGTGCAAAAGGAATAAGCCATATTTAAAAATCGGTGTTGCAGCATGACTGAAGTGCTCAGGAGGCAGTTCAGCTCCCCAAAGCAACATACTGCCATCGAATAATTAACCATGGGCAAGACAGTTTTCCATTACCAGGCTCTACTGGGCATCTCCCCCCAGGTCCTGCCTTCTCCCTCTACCCCCCCGTCCTGTCCCACTTACTGGGAAAGAGGAAGGTTTCTCATTCTTACAGCATGAAAGAATAACTAATGTTTTTCTCCATCATTCCCTACTGTTTTTCACGGCTCCATTAATCAAAGCTTAAAAATTTCACGTGTGCACAAGTGATTCATGTTTCTCCATGTTTGACCACCATCTACAGGCTACACTGTACAACTGCTGCTGCTGCTTTATCATTATCCTTTTTCAGCAGAGACAGTGCTCTAGCTAATTGCTTAGTGTTAATTTATATTCCCAGCAATACTGTAATTTTGCTTTGTTTGTTTTCATTCCTGAGGAAAAATTCCATTGATTGGTCCACAGTTTTATCCAGAGTCCTTTCCTTCTCTCCAGAGATTACAGTTCATTAAAAACTCTGTTGTTTGTATAGGTAATTGGGAAGAATGTGTACTTGGCTACTAGCTAAGACCAACAGCACATAAATTAAACAGTAGTTAAGATTGTTTGTAGTTTTGGAATCCCAGCTGAAATACTGACAAAATACTTGTGAAAAAAAAAATCTATAAAACGCAGCACTACCTAGAAGAGCCGAGGTTTTGCAACCAGTTTGGAATGCGCTGATTTACATACAGAACTGGTTATCTACAGATACAAAAAAAGAAATCTCTCCACTTGATCCTTTAATGTCTTTGCAGAAACTGGTAAAGACTCTTCAGAGCTAAAACAGCCATTCCTGATTTATGCATGTTTGAGGTTTTTTCAGACATTTTTTCTTTATTTGCTGCTGAGATGATTCCATGCAATTACCTTCTGTCCATATCCAGATACATTCTTTCAGCTTCTTCGAATCTGCTAAAATAGGCTGCCACTTCTGCTTGCTTCATGGACTCACTCTGCAGGTTGCCCAGACACTTCACAAATTTAATACCTTGATAATCTTTGCAACGCACAAAAGCTTGTTCAGCCATCTGCAGATCCAGCTTCTGAAGAGCAGCTTCAGCCAGGAGACGCCTGCATGAAAAACAAACACGACAGATGGAAAAGCAGCTAGAGAGTAAATTAAATGAGGATCCATTTAACTACTAATTATTTAAAGAAGGCATATAAGTTATTGCAATTGTATTGTTTACTAGCTAATTTTAATACAGTTGTGTGACTGTTCCCAGTACATTCTGTGACATGTCCAGTACTTTTTCAGGGAAAGATGTTCAAGCAATTGCTAATGTTCTTTTTTTCAGCTGTTTAAATGGACAACAGCTTGGGAGGAATGGGCAGGATTTGAGTGTTACATTTGTCCTACATGAAATGGGTTGCTGGTCTCAACGCAGTTCCGTTTAGATAATTCTACCTATGCATTTGTCATTGCTTTAAACCTTGATGGCAGCCTCAGTCTAAAAGTCTCCAAGTACACTGGCCACGACAAACAAATTATCCTTCTGATCCATCTGGATGTTCCTTGTCCTGTTAGGATGGCAGTCTGGGAAGTGGGGAACTTTGGGAAACCTTGTACTGGTACTGCTCCATTGGTTAGTTCTGCAAATAGTGAACTTCTACCTGCAGGCCAACCTACATCAATCATGTGCTTGAGTGAGTCCTAGAATTCTCTGCAAAAATCAGGCTAGTTAAATTTAGCCTGGCTGACTGACACTGAAACAAAGTCAGCACAGGAGGGCACTGACAAAAACAATAATATTGCTGCTGTATTCAGTGACCTAAGCCATGCTTAGACAGTACCAACTCCGTATTTTTGAACCAATTTGACAAGGCTGGTATCAATTCAACTCAAGTGCTCATCACTGACATGAAAGAAACCAAGAGAACAGTATGGCAAATTTAATCCATCTGCTAAACACATCATCCTGCTTGCTGCGTTCTAGAATTAAGGGCACTGTCCTGTTCTGATCTAGAATATATTCACTTTATATCCAGTACTTCTAATCAATCTCTTCTTTATAAATATGTGACATGTGGTTTCTTGCATAATAAAGTTCATGGCAATTTTGGAGCAAGATGAACAGAATTTGATGTGTATTTTGTGATTTTACAGTATAAAACTTTTACTGAGACACAGATTTTCAAAACTAATAGCAAAAACATGGATGACTTCCAAGCTCCAAAAAATCTTCAGCTAGCTCAAGAAATTAGTAAAAATGAAGATTCACAAAACTAACATTTTACCCTACACACTCAAGCTAATAAAACTACAGTATTATTACATAAACTTTCAATATGTAGCTAGCAAAACCTTTTTTTCAGAATGAACATTCTGGAGACAAAACCACAACTAGATAGGAAGAAATTCTATGAGGGACGAACTTAAAGCAAGCTGTCTTGGCCAGTCTTTCAGCAACTTTAAATTTTTCTCTGAACTGTCAAGAATTAACAGCCAAACATCCAATCAGTTAGCTTCAAAACAAAGAAAAAAAATTACTAAAGACAGGTACAGACAAAGAAACAATCTCCACAAAGTTAAAGAGAATTTGCATCATTCATCAAGAAACTTGTCAATGAAGTTTTAGGTTCTGCTACTCACTTTTCATTAAATTACCTACTGAGGCATTTACTCTTCCTTCCCTTATGACTTGGGATATTAAAGAGATTTCCAGAACTCCTGTTTTCACAGGTTTATTCTTATATGTTTGCTGTGCAGGCTTTTCAACTTTAATAGCTAAATCCATGTTTAGTTTAAGCATCTCCAACTCTCAGATTACATCTGAGATGCTGCAGCATAACATGATTAACATACCCAGCCCTTCTCATTTCTGTCCTTTATGGCCTGTCCAAAATGCTACAAGGTTAGTCAAACAACTCTAACCTTGTTATCATTCTGATGATCGTTAAAACCTTTACTGGGTTTTAAACACTTTGTCATCAAGGTTCAAGAGCAAATCTATAAATTTCATTTTTAATTTACCAACTGTCAGTTAGCCTTCTGCCAGCTTTTTTATTTCCTTTAAATTTACCCCTAAAAGCAGGGAGCACTGCATTTTGGGGCTCATACAGCACAGAGCCTGTACCCTACACCCACTGCCATGACACACACCACATGCCTGCCATTCCAGGTACTCCAACATTCATAAATTCTTAGTGCATACTGCTTAGCTGGTTTTAATTTGAGGTTTTGTAATTTCATACTAGATCTGTCTGAACAGTAAAAGAGTAAAAAAGAGCATAAATTTAAACCAAGTTGGCTTATAAGCGATTTTACCAAAGTCTGGGATGTGGATTGTCTTCTATGAATTGGGAAGATTCTTCAATGCCAACTTTTTCAATCAATGCTCGACTGTCTCGTAATGACCGGATCTCGAAATTGATGATGTAATCTTTGTTAGGGTGTTCAGGATTCTAACATAAGGGATAAAGAAACATATTTTTATTCCATGTGACCTTTGTTTTCACCCAACATAGATATATACTGATATATATCTATCTATACTGATATACTGATATATATCTATGTTTTCACCCAACATAGATATATACTGTTCATAGATATATACTGTTCATTAAGATGGACACCAACTTTTCCTACAAAATAAAATTAATTATACTTACCTTTAATATTTCATCCAGAAGAACAGATTTGATTTCTAAATCTTCAAAGTTGCAAATATATCCAGATGTTTGTATAGGTTCCTTAAAGTTAAATAAGTTACAAAGGAATGAACTTGCATTCTGTCTGATTAAATCCTAATCAAATCTGTTAAGTATACATATAAATACATTCATCTCCAAACTAGGATTTAATTGTATTTCCAACAAGAAACAAATACTAAAGTCGTTACCATTATTGACAATTCTATAAACACAGACATCATAAAAAAACCTCATGTTTTCTGTAATGAAATTATGAGAGAGACAAACACCTGTTATTTAGAGTCAACTCAACTGTGTTTTACAAGTATCTCTACTAAAATTGCATTTGTCTCCCAAAGCACACAAAGACAATATGCTCCTGAAAATATCTCACACATTTCATAAAAATATGACAGCATTTTTATGTTTCCAGGACTGATGGTTCATTTTACTTGTTTGTGCCAAAACAACATTCCCACATGAGAGCTGGGAACATTCTGAGACTTCCAGAAGCAAGTTTATATAAACACTCGTCTAACTGAACGGTAAGCACAAGAGTACTGCTATTCAAGAAAGCACCATTAACTTGTGAGCAACTTTGTAAAATGAGCAGTTTACTGATGTTAACATTTACCTCTGGATCCAAGTTTCTGAAAACATACATTCTTGTTTTCTCCATCATTGCAAACAAATCTGGGTTATCTTTGGCCCATTTCATGTCCCAGACATCTTTGCGCTCCAGTTTCAGCTGCTCCCCTATCACCTGCTGTCCTGTGCTGTCTATTGCCCGCGCGTCCAGGTCAAAGAAAGTCAGAACACCGGAAAGGTCTATGATAGCGAGACGACTAAAGACAAACAAAGGAATAAAAAAATAAGACAGCTAAAAAAACCCCCCACTATTCAAGGCTGGATGTCTGAAATAACTCTCAAAACTGGCACAGTATAATTCTATAGATTCCACGAGAGGCTGTCGTGTGCCAAAACCAGCACAGATGCATGTGATTTTCATTTATCTGCACAGCGGAGACCAGAGACATGGAAACATCTGCACATACAGGATCTGGCCCTGCAAAGGCTCTGAAATATGCCCATTTTTTCATCCAGCATTTTGAAGACCCTTAGTACATTAGATGTCAAGTTGAGTAAATCACAGGTTCTGCCCCTCGCCAAACTTTTCTTGACAAAGACTAAAATTAACAACTGAACAGAACTTGTTCTCCTTATTTACTAGGAGGCAATGAAGCAGATTATTAAATTAAAAAGTCAGTGTGGTGATGTAAACTCTTAATTCCTAAAATAGGATTTCTTACACTTCTACAAAGGGTATTCTTTAGGTTTTGTCAAGGCAAAAAAAGTATAATCCAATGAATCTTTGAAGTAATTTAAAAAATGGGAAAAATACAATTTCTAAAATGTTACATTTGAAAATTTCCAGTTACATAGGTCTTAAAGGAATCCCAGTACCCTGTATTTACTACAAGGCCATTTCAGAAGCATTTCTAAATACTGAATGGTAGACACCCTAAATCCCTATTAAAATTTCAAAAGCAATTCAGAAAATTAACTTTAAAATGCTTATGGATCTGAGCCTTTTTCCCTAGCACAAAGTCTTTTAGGAAAGAAACAGCTTTGGTTCAGAACAAAATGAATGTGGCTCTGACTCGATCACACTGCCTTTTGAGTGAAGCAATCTATTTTTGGGCTATACATAAAGAGGCAAGAGATCTACACTAGCAATAGGAATTTTGTTTGAAATTATAAAGTTATTTTGAAGTGATTAAAATTGCCTTGCAAGTTCTCTTTAGTCAGTATATTTTTGCCTTTTCTGCTAAGACTCTTGTGTGCTCATTTGCACAAAAATAGCTGTGAACTAGAAAGCCAGTAGCCATTCAGTAGAATCCCGGCTCACTAGAAGCATTGCCACCAGTTACAGCTTGTAACAATGGAAAATTAATATGGGATAACACACTTTCCAGACATTAGAAGGACAGGGACATATAAAGAAGTCTTGGAGATATAAAGTTTCAAGTTATAATATAATTTTGTCAACTCATTTCATGACCACAGGAAGGTTATGCTTGGTTCATCGAATAAAACAAAGGTATTTTCATGTATACAGGGTGTAAAGCATAGCAGAGCTTTACTAAGTCTCTCAGAGCAGTCTGACTGTCCATAATTAGCAATAAAGAAATGGTTAAGCAACCATTAATAACAAATAAAATTAATAGTTTATATTAAAATTAGTGCATAATTATTATAGAATTATATATTTCATAGAATTATTATTTTCATAAGTTTTAGTGCTTTATTTTGGAATTGGATAGCTGTGTTAGAAGCAGATATGTAACCTACCTGGAGTTGCAGTTCAAAGACAGCTGATAAGCACGACAGTTCAGGATATAGGTCTGCACTATAGCCACACTAGGGAGACTGTATCTCTGAATAGTGCCAGACTCTCTTCCCTAGGGAAAAGTGATCCTGGCTTAGCAAGAGAATTTTTCCATCAGTAAACTTTTTAAAATGGTTTTATTTATATGCTGTCTTAGGCAAAAGAGCTTTTGGATAAGTGACAGAGCGCAAGTGGAAAGAGGGAATATCACCACTCTAAAAGTTCTGAATGCTGCTATTTAAACAAGATGCTACAACTGACAGATCTGCTTAAATCAGTGATGTTAAAACAAATAGCTCTAGTCCACATACAGCCCACAGAACAGAACCTATGAATTTCCAGACATGGTCTACATAACAAAAAAGAAGAACAGTCAAAACATCCTTGTCCTATGCTGGGACATTTAAAAGGAAATGCTGTAAAATACACTGGTTATTCACAGGTTTGATTAACAGGAAACAAATCTGAGTACTGATGTGGTTTATCTTTATTTTGCTGAATGGCACACCCTTTCCCTGTGTCAAGACACTATCAGGCCAACAGTCTGAAAGGAGTTTGACATCTCTGGACTGAAATGGTCACTGCCACTATTTTCTCTTTGTGTTTCTGTAGACTGAACAACACATCCAGTTTGGTTTACCTACTGTTTACCTACTGTTCAACTCTTATGCTGCAAAAGAGTCAACATTAAACTTTAAGGTAGTCCAAACTTCATTCCTTTTCTTTTCTCTTCCCCCAAAGCCAACCCTAAGATCCTCAGTGTAAATCACCATCTTTGATTTTTTCACATCTGTATGTGCTATAAACTAAAAAGGAGATTTGGTCAGAAGCATTAGAAAAATCCAACCACTGCAATATGCGTTCACCTTCAGCACATTTATCCGGAATGATCTCAAAGGCATTTCCTCTCATTCTCTTCCTTTTAATCAAAGACACTGATTAATTATTCTCTGTATTTCATTTTCTCATTTCTGTTCTTCAAGCACAAACAGAATCCCATAGTTACCAAATAACTCACACTTTTTTCATTCATGCTTTTTCTTGTGACCCACTGATTTTGTAAAATCCAGCAAAGGATATAACAAACAACAACAACAACCAACAGCTCAAGTAGAAACATGGGAAAACACCAAGGTCTTTCTTGGAATGTGGATAACATGAGGAAACTGTTCTTTTTCTATCTTTGTTCTGCTCACTTAGTTACTAATATGGATATAGCAAACTACCATACATTATACCATTAATATGTAAATAGAGAAACTTTGTAAATCTTTGTGTCTAGAACACAGAGTCTAAAAGAGACTTCCCAGAATTCAGATTGCAGAATTAAATCTTAACCTGGATTTTATCAAACCCTATGTATAAGTATCAACTCAGGCAACTAGTCTTAAATGTTAAGTAATTTGTGAATTAGCCCTCCTAAGGAAAGAACCCAGGTTAACAGAAGAAACTGTTAAAGTTATCTCTGGGGAAGTTTAGAAAGAGATTTTATCTGTATAAGTTCTAAATTCACAAATGCTTTGAAATTATGACTGCTTATGACATTCTGAAGAAGAATCTCATGCTTACAAGCACAAGGAGCAATTAGGAGTTGTTTTAATCATGTAACTTACCACAAGTAGTATCTTATCAGATGCTGTTATTGCACAAATTGGATCTCTTGTTCCCTGAAAGTATAGAAGCGATATCAGTATCAGTTTTACTGCAAAGGTAAGAATACCCTGCTAAAAAAAAAAAAAATAAAAAAGGGTTTTTTAAAATATACAAGAATGTTGCTAAGTATGCACACGAAAAGGGGATATCAAACCTTGTGAGTATACAGTGTATGGATGGGTTTATAACATTACTAACATTTGTTATGGAATATTGACAATAATATTAACAGTTTCATTTCTTCTCTTCCTCCAGAAAAACAGGAAACAAAAAATATAACAGGTGTTCAACAGAAAACACAGGAAGGCAACTACCTCTGACTTGTGTGCTCTCTAATTAATTTCAAGTATATTTGCAGGTATAGCCAGCACTCACACACCACATAAAGTGAAAATGGTAAAAAATACTAGAAAAGATTACAAGGGTTATTGAGTTTCAACAAGCCTGTATGTTGCTGAAGAGCTCTTTCTGGCCACGAAGACAGCATATAGATACTTCACTCCAGATTATACTTTTTCCACATTCCCTACAGTTTGCTGTACATTTCCAGTAATGCATAATGACACAGTAACAACACTAACCAGAGAGAAGAAACATAACGTGTGCAAAAAAGGTAAGAATGAAAAAAAGGTTTAAGTACAACCACTTCTACTAATGAAAATCTACGAAAATAAATAAAGCTAGCGACAGCTCTTTCAAGCTACCATTGAGACCACAATAAACCAGTTAAAAAACATCACTCACTTCAATAGCTCTGCTGTAATCAAGGCGTCCATCTCCAGATCCTGAAGAGGTATCATCAATATGATAGATCCTGTAGAAAAAACAAGTCCAAATAGAGGAGCATTTCTGGTAGCACATAGCTATCTCCAATCCTTAGAGAAGAAACCACTGGAATTGGAGAAGAGAACAAAAGCTATGCCTGTTCTTATGTTCCCATAGTATCCCCCTTGATAAACCTGCTTTCTATTGATATAAAGCTATGGTGATTGCTTTCCCTTTCACAGTCCCTGATGGTCATTTCCACGTGATCTGAGAATTTTCATTCTGCAGCAAACCATCAACCACCTTCAAACATGCACTTCCATATTTCACCAGGCTCTCCTCTATACTTATGAAGAGCTTCACCTTGATAGCCACAAAACTTACGTAATTCCTGTGTTATTCAATACTTCATTATAACTTCTCTTTTGCCTTAAAAAGTAGCATTGGGAAAGATTTTAGAATGCTAAAATCATCATTAAGGCTGAATTACAACTATTTACTTTTTTCAATATTTTACCAAATTTACAATCTTGTCCAAGGCTAGGACATTCAGGTCCTACAACAACGCAAGTTATTACACCACGTACAAGTAATTATTCATTATTATAGATAGATAGTGACAGGAAATGTTAGATTTATAGGAAGATTTTACAGCATCTCTATGGAAGAACACACAAAGTAACACAAAAGGAAACCATAACAAAGTTGCAAGCTCATGGAGGTGACAGAAAATTTAATGCTAGAAATGAGCACCTGGGAAGGAAATATTTTGGAAGCAGAATGATGTTGATTTTGGCTTGTTTAGTTTGAGAGGATAAAAGTCCATACAGGATTAGTTGTCAAAGCCACAATCAGACACAAGTGTATTTAGAGAAGAACCAGCTGGACAGACTATGTTCTTACAGGCAGTGACACATGAGAAGCAGTTAAAGTTATCAGAGGGAATATAGCTGCCTGGAAACTAAGAGCATGGAGGAGATACAGGGGAGGGGTAAAAAGGCATGAAGACACAGAGCTCCCTAAGAGAAACACGTAGAGAGCAAATGGAGACACTGAACAGGAGCTAATCCAAAAATGTCTAGGAGATTTGGATAACAAACACACATTTGTTATGAAAAACTAGTATTTAATCTTACAAGCCTACAAGTCAACAACTGTGATTAGAAAAATGAGAAGAGTTTATATTTTAGGCATGGGAGTGTTGACCTTTATCCATAACACCAGAGCAAAGGAAGAAAAATGACAAAGAGTGAAGACAAACCTTTCTCTGCCTTCTTTCCTGGTCCGTGCTACCTGATTGATTTCCATTGCTGTGAGCTTCTTGGCCACACGGTACTGCCAGATGTAAAACGCTCCTTTGGAAGCTGCTATCACATGTGTTTTGGTCATTGTGACAAACAATGGCTCTGTATGAAACCCAAAGGGTTGCAAATTTAGAGTGGCAAGCATTGGAGTAGATGCCAAAAAACAACAACCATCCCCCCCCACCCCCCAAAAAAAAAATAAAAAAAAGCTAGCAGCAGTTTTTGTTAACTGCTAAGAAGTTTCACAGGGGCCTTGTGGCCTTGTCCAGAAGAACAGAGAAGTTCTTTACAAGTTCTGATTTTACAATTAACACTTTTCTCCCTATTATTTCAGCAGATTTCCATGTGCTAATGTCGAAAACATCAAACACATATAGATGAATTTTCAGGTTAATGACCAGTTCAGGAATACCTGGAAAGTCTTTAATAAGATCTGTAAAATATCTCCATATCTGACATATTTGTAATTATTCAAATATAAACAAATGGAGTGCTACTCGAGAGTTGATAGTCTAGAAGAGATTCTTTGATCAGCACCACTTAAAAACAGTTTGTAAATTTTAAGTTAGACAAGACCTAGAAATACTCTTTGTATCTTAGTTAATAGCTGGGCAAATATCAATTCTTTATCTGAATGTCAGCAAATTAAATACTTAGCAGAGCGTATGCTTAGTCTTACTTTATTATATCCAAAGATCACACTGTAGGAATGCAGGGACTTCTTACTTCAGCCCTAAGTCCACTCAGAATATGTGCATAAACTGAGTATCTCATTGCTGCTGTTCATGTTCAGTGAACAAATATAAATATATATATGTACACAAACCATTACAGTATTCTTTACCTGAATACTGCCTTGAATACTTAATCTGAATACACTGTCTTGACTGCATTGAGGTTCTTTTTTCCCTTTTACAATGCTTTGTTTCATCTTTCTGAAAACCAGTGAATGCACATAAGAGGGCACAGAAGAATGAAGAAACCTAATAAGTAAATCCCCCAATGTCGTCAAATTCTACAAGTAAATCATTACATTACCAAAAAAAACCCAGGCAAATTCAAAAGAATTGTATGGCCCAGCCTGGTGGGGGAACGCAGAGTCATACTGAGCACAAAATACAATTCTTTTACAGTGGGTCTTATTTTCTGTATTTTAGCACAGAACAGAACTCTGGAGGGAGCTATAAGCCTGCCATAAAGGAGAGCAGTGCTACAAGAGACAGATGGGGGAAGATTGGTTGAACAGATTTTATTTCTTTGAAACCAAGAGGATTATATAAGCCACCCGATGGCTGTAGAATACTTTTTAGTAAAAATGTAAATACTGGGTAAGAAGGCTTAATGATGATGCTTAACATGTGAGCAGCACAGTTGTTTACACTATATGCAACTCAGTGTATTTCATGTATTTACAACACTTCCAATAATTAGTCACATTCAAACTGCAGGATACAGTCTCCTGTTTATCAACAGTATTAATAAATTCTACATATTTGCTCTGTTCTTTTATTAACTTTCAGCCATACATGCTGTAAAAATCAAGCTTTTATCCTTCAAAAATGAAACATCGGAATCTTCTGAGCTGAGAGGGAATAAGGTTTGCTCAAATCACTAAATTTTTGTACTAAGCCTCATACTGGGACTCAACTTAGTCAACATTTAACCACTTGTAGTCCAAGACAATGCTAAACCAGGCCCACACCTGAAAGCCACGGGCATTCCTCACACTCTCCAGGGGACCTTCCATTTGAAACTGCAGCTTCCGTGGAGCCTGAACTTACTCATTTGTGCACAGCTTAAAATACTCCAATCCAGGAGAAACGGATATTCACATAAGGTCTGTTGTGATCCAGAAATAAGATGGCAAACCATCCATGCCTTATCCAGGGGATGCAATCAGTTAGCCATTTTACAAACACGTCTAAGATTTAAACTGACTGTGATTGTCAAAAAACACACACACCCCAACCCCTGACACATTTCCCTGCCACTTCTTTTATATCAGCTGTAAGAGCAGCTTGACAACAGAGTACATTTGATCAGTTCATTCATCTAACTGACCTCAAAATTAAATAAATAAAAGATTAGTTTAAGTTGGATTAAAGAGAAAAATCACAAATTCTGGAGCAGGCAGGAATGAGCAGCCAGTATGGAGGGCAAGGCCCTCCCTTCTTTGCAACAGCAGGCTCAAGGATGACTGGATTTAAGCCAAATGTGAAATCGCAGAGATACACAGCACACAACGCAATCATCAGGATCAGATCCATTCAAAACCACATCTGGAAGAGCAGTATCTACATGTGGGAACTGATGGCTTTACAAAACTGCCTGTATAACTTAAACAATTGCATAAAAGTAAGACACATGATTTTTTCTAGAATTGCTTTAGCATTTTATACTGGTCAGTCATGGAACAAAAAACACAAAAAAAATACAAACAGAAAAATCTGTTGAAAAAGAAACTAAAATCCAAGTCTAGACTGGACACTAGGAAACACTTCTTTACAGAGCAGGTAGTCACATGTTGGAACAGGCTTCCTAGAGACGTGGTCAGTGCCCCAAGCCTGTCAGTGTTGAAGAGGCATTTGGACAATGGCCTTAGCAGTATGCTTTTGGTCAGCCCTGGACTGGTCCTGAACTGGATTGGTCACTGTCAGTCCCTTCCAACCAAAAGTATTCTAGTCTGCCTTTTCACTGGAGAGCCTTCATCACTGGGCTAACTCTGCTCCTAAAATGTTCTCCTTCTTGACTGCATAACAGCACAGATTCAACACAAGGGAAGGATGGCCTCAGTCAACTACAAGTTTAGGCTGTTGCTGAGGCAGAGAAGGAAGGAATGGGATTTCTCCTTTCCTAGGAAAGGAAAGATGCACATTTCAATTCCCTCAGGCTGAGGAAGATCTAGAACCCCTTTCAAGGCAACTGGTTTAACTATTTAGTTTCCTTTACTATAGAGAAGTATTATCATCTTATACAGTAGCACTGGTTTTAGCAGCCAGTCCTGCTCACTTGAGCATCAGTGCCCTTCACAGAATCTGTGCTCTGACTATTAATCAGACAGAAATGCAAGCACCTAAAGTCTGAAGGAGGCAAGATATTTGGATACTCCTCTGCTTAGCAATTCCACTGCATAGCAGCTTTCCTTGCTAAACATGGACTTCTGAGATAGTCTAGCTCTTCCTGCTGATTTTGCAGATAGTCAGCTTCAGTACTAAGACAATACTTAATTTTCAGACCTTGAAAATACGTATGGAAAACATTTCAACAGGTGCCTTACTTTTCAGTGATCAAATACTCAAAAGTACTAAACATACCATCCCCATCAAAACAACTCCAACATGTGAAACAACTGCCCTATAAGTTTTCTCTGGACCTTCTTTCTCTTCTCACCTCATTTCTCTTCACTGTTCCTTCATAAAACCTCCTCCCTGAAGGAAAAAAGCTTTACTTCTGAGATATCCAGGAATCTCAACTAACCTTCCGCAACATCTGCATTTTATCCACACACACTCCATCTCACTTCAAAACTGTAAGAAAACACCTGCTTTCATGTCTGATCTTCTTATAAAGATAGTAAATGGAAAACAAACTTAATACACGACTACATCACTTTGCCGCATGAAAAAGCTGAGATACTTTCTAGTATACAAAAATGGGATGCACAAACACAAGACAAGCAAGTCATCCCACCTAAATCTGATGGAAAGGAAGCAATCTGACAGACAGACACAATACTAAACTGTTGTTTTCATACAAGTCTGATACAGGCTGTTCCTGAGAAACTGGAATGAACTTAGTCTAATCAACAAAATCTACCTAATTTTAAAGCTTGATTCAAATGTCTCGAGAAGTGTTGGCTCACAAATAAAAGAAAATGTCAGGCAGCAGCTGGGACAACTGAACTGCATGTGGGACAACTCATGAACAAACACAGTTTACAGAACACAAAGAAATACTTAAAATCAGTTATAATTTACATTAAAGGGTTCAGCTTTAAGTAACAGCAATTCAAATGCTGTTTCACACGTAGCTCAGTCACCCTTTTCAAGGCATCCAGGAGGGAGGCAAGACACCTGGGCACAACTCCAGCTCTCTGCCTTTAATCCACCTGTATGTTGGTCAGGCTGTTGTATGAATTTCACTGGGTACTGAGGCACACTCGAAAGATAACACTTCCCTGTGTCAGTGCTCCTAAGCACATGTAAGAAGATGATATAATCCAGCCTGAGTGACCTTTTCTTAACAGATACCATCTGTTGTGTTTCCATTAAAAAGATATTATATAACAAGATATTTAACCTTCTGTAGTTTATATTTAGTTATTCATCAAAGGACTTCAACAGAAAGCCTGTAAGGCTGTGAAACAAGCACAGAAGAAACTGTGTTGGTTAATTTTTGTACCAGAGTAGGATGGAATGTAATAATGCTAGACAATGAAGAAAAGACTAATTTATGGGCTAGCAAACACAAGCTATTGTGAAGGACCTCAAACACAAGGCACAGGAAGCACAGGAAGAAAAATGCCTTTGGACAAAATAAAAAGCAATAAGAGGAACAGCCTGAAACTGTAACCATCCATCAATGTCTAAAGAAAGCTGAAGTGATGGCCCTTCATCAGATAATGATTAATTAATCATTTTTTGTCACTGTTAGCAGAGGCAAGCATTAGAAAGCTAATGACATAATTAAAAATTCAACAGAATATAGGACATAAGCACTTCTTCTTTTGAGCCTTTCTTGAATTACTGGCATAGAGCCCAACAACCTAAGATTTGTATCTCCTGGAGGTGAATCAAACATTGCACAATGTCACAATTCATTAGGAGATTAATAGCACTTTGTTGGAACATTATAAAATGTTATAAATTGACAATTCGTACAAGTTGTGCCTTAACACAATTCTCAGATGCATTATTCAAAGATCCTGTCAACTACTTAGCATCTCTAAATGAGCAATCTTTTTTCTCCTCTATCAATTTCCCACCAGGACAAAGCCCAAGAGGCTTTGCCCAAGAGCACAGAACCGCAGTCTCAAGGAGAAGTAAATCCTTTACGCTCAGGAGAGCACCAGGTGATTGCTGTTCCAACAAGGGGGAATCTGCTAAAAACCAAAGATGGTGTGTGTTCAAATTGCAGCAATTACCGCCAGTCAAACAGAATTTAGACTCATGGCAGGGAAGAGCACCCACTCAGCAACAGGAAGGAGCACACAGATACCAAGTGGTTTGTTGAGGACATCCTACAGCATGAGAAATCATTTTTCATAAGTATTTATGAAAATCAAATAAAGTAAGAACCTAAGTTGTATTTAAGCCACTCTGAAAGACAGCAGAAACAAGAACAAGAGTTCAAAACAAAAGTTACCTAAGCAAATTATTTTATGGAATTTAATGCAACAATTTACTGCTTTATTAAAAGAAATTTGAAAAAATGTATTGGTAGAAAGGAGATGAAAAAAGAGAATTTAACAAACAGATGATACATTTTTCATAAGTCAATAACACCCCTCCAATTATCTTGAGTAACAGTTATGTTAATTTTGCTTTTGTGCTGCTTATATCTTAAACTATTAATGATTACTCTGACCTGAAAATTGATATAATGCTGATTTTTCTCATTCATAAACAGGACAAAAGGTAGTGATTTTGTTACAAATTATGTACCTCCTGGAATCTTACATGAACTTTTGGAAAGGTCTTCTGTCCTTAAAGTTTTACAAGGTCTTCTCTCTCTATTGACCTCACCAAGGCCAGACAGCTGCTTAAGTTCAACATACTGTCAAAGGAACAATTACACATCCTACTGCCAAGAAGCTCCAACTGTGATAAACAGCATGATATACTGTACAATAAGACCTTGATTATGTACAGCTGTCAACCCCTCACACAAACTGACCTTATGTTATAAATATTTCAAATTGTTCTATAAAGTTGTATCTTCAAAAAAAAAAGAAAAGTAACTATGATGAAGCCAGCACAATGTGTTCAAAACTGCTGCATTTAAAGGCATTTGCTCTTCACTTTTACCTTCAAGCTCTTCTGTAATTTTGGTGGGCAAGCTTTAAAGGAGTCTTGCAGGATGCATATATTAAAAAAAAAAAAAAAAAGGTTGAATCTTAGGCTGTGTTTACTAAACAGCAATGAAAGACTTGCTTTTAATGCTTGAACTACTGAGGCTACAGAAAATTTTCAGGACTCAAAAAGGCATATATTCCCGACCTCTGGTATTTGCCCATCTATGAGGTTGAAGGCTGTAATGCCCAGCATTTTCACAAGTGAACTAACACTAGGGAAGAGCATTGCAAATCTGTGCACTCAACTGGTCCTCAGACACTGGAGAGAACAGCAGGAGGCTGCAGAAAGCTTAGTTATGCTAAAGGAAGAGAAGCATTTTCCAGATCGTTTAATCTCTTCAAGACAATTCAAATACAGTTGGAATAACAGCAGCATTTTTCAGTTAAATAGCATTTCATTATAACTGTTTCCAGTCACTGGAGAAGATTCTTATACAGGCAGCTGTAGGAGATGGGTCATAGTAGAGCAATCATAAAGAAATGGATACCACTGTTCATAATATAAATAAAACTATCACAGATAGATTCAGAAAGCTCACATAAAGAGAACACCAGAAAAATGCCAAGCAAAAAGTTTACATGCAGAGGTAGAGGTGTCCATGCAAAGCTAATTTTTATCGTCTGAGTGGGATTCATCTCACCTAATTTTAGACATCTCTGACAGATGAGCTGTCTGCCCTGGGCTTCTTTGTACCCAACAGAGAGCAAAACGACCCCTTTATGAATGATTCACTGAACTTATTTTAGATGTCAACTGTAGAAATGAGACAAACTACTCCCTCTAAGTCCCTGCATCCTCCTCCCACCACCCCAATCCCACCTGCTCATTATGTTCTGGAAACTGGTGGGCACATACAGCATGTGTAGACACATACAGGACAGGGGGGACACAACAGAGACCAAACTCACACCGCTATCATCCACCACATCATCTTCAGTGTTCAGGTTTGGGTTTCTATTTTCATCAGGAGGGATGTTTTTGGGGACTTTGGGTTGGTTGGTTGGGGTTTTTTCCCCTCCATCCATTATAAAAGTTTTGGTATTGAATTTCCTGGACACCTTATTCCTTAAGATTCTGATGTGCCACCCCTGTTGTGAAAGGTGGCAAGAGGACATCAAACTGACACAAACAGAAATTAAAAGACTAAAAACTTCCACAACATTTCACGTACGTTCCATAGGACAAAGTAATGAAACTCATTTATCAGCACAGGATACTTTTCATTTTAATTATGATCTACAATATTAGTCATGAATTTCACCATATATATATATATATGACTCACAGTTGATTTCCTGCTGCTATCACGAAAAAAATGAACATTAGAAAATGACACAGCCTTACAAATTTAGTTAATTTTTAATAAAGAATAAAACTGTTTAGAACCACTGGTTAAGGAAAATAATCATCGTTATGATCTCTACTATTTCTAGTCTTTGGCTGATTTTTTTTCCTACCTATATTCTTCTGTGAATTGCTGTTACTTACTTGTCTAATAATTCTTCACCTTACTTTCCTTAACATTTCTATCTTACTAAAACTTTGCTAGACACTTTTCCCATCTATTTTATCAGACAGAATGGCTGTTTATTGTTTAATACTAAAAGCAAGTATTAGCACTATGGCTTGGAACTAACTTCTCTGATGACATTAATTTAGACAGAAGAGTTTCATTTTTGCAGAAGAGATGAAACAATGGGTCTAGAAGGCAATTGACACCGAAAAAACTTTGAGGTTTTCTGTCATAATAGCTACATCCCTTCCTGGCACAAGCAAAGAAAAGATTTTGGTTCAGTTTCATTAAAAATTAAACCTCAGTTCTGCAGAATCAGAGCACATAATTTCCAAAGCTATATGCACATATTAAATAGACACCTTTATATTAATAAAGTGAGAGGGGAGCAATTTTTCCAGATTTAAAATAAACAATTTTTTTATCCATAAGCTGTTCCAGTATGCCTATGCTCCTCTACTGTATCAGACAAGTGGAGACTATTTTTTTTTCCTAAGGATTTTAGTGTGCTCATAAAGTGCCCCATGACTGATCACAGCAGAGGGTACAGGGTATCCCACCTTTCCAACATAGGGATCACATTTGATGTCTACTGCCAAATACCCCTTCTACTTTTCATCACTTTGTTAAGAGGTTCAAAAACTAAAAATAAGTACATACTTTTCATTTAAATAGCTAGACTCCCCTTTCTCATTCAAAAGCAAATAAATATTTTTGCTAAACCTTCATTACAAATTATTTAGCCTTTCAACAAAACAGAAGAGTTAATCAACGAATGAAGCTTCAAAACAAAAACTGCAAATGGGGTTCACAGTGTCTACTCTGAATCCAAATTCAGATCTATTTGGAAAACGAACCAAAAATAAATCAAAACCCAGAAGAAACAAAAGTGGATTCATTAATCAAAAAGCTCTTTAATTTGACAGTTTGTCCACATTTCCCTCATCTATTTAAAGGGAAAAAAAAAATCAATTATCTTTATCCTCAAGCAAAATTCCCAGAAAACACTGGTTTGCAATTACTTGGCAGTGTTCTGCACCACACCTGCAGCAAACAAGCAGTAGTGAAAGCCTGGAGTTCAGGCCTAGGATTTAGGGGTATTTTCGTACTTCTGTTACAATCCACTGGGGTTTTTTAAATTGAATTTTAATTTATAATATGAAAGTATTTAGATAAAACAATTGTGAGGAAGATAAGGAAGAAATATTATCAACACTGAAACACAATAATTTGGGAAGCAGCAATTTTTAAATCTAAGTCCAGATCAAATTACTTCACTTGCTCTGATAAACTAGACCATCTTCAAAGTACCTTTGCCTAAAAAGGAGTTGAACTTCACTGTTGTGAAGAAAAATTGGAATCACCAAAACATCCATTAAAAAAAAAAGGAAAAGTAAGAATTTTTTAAGTTTTAATGTAGCCAATTTTACAAGGAATATGACTAGTTTTATAAGCCACCGTTTTTATTAACAGCATAATTAAGGGGTTATTTCCAACACAGATTACAGTTCACAACATGGGAACTTCTGATTACATGTTTATTTTATTAGAGAGATTCCAACTAGAAGGGAGAAGCCAATATAAAATCATAGTTACAACTACATATAGAACAGAAGGTCACAACATTTGGATGCAAGGGGTGTTAACACACAGTGATTATATCATTGAAAAAGAGACTTGCATAAGAAATTAACTAAAAAGACTAGAAAAAAAAGCCAACAGAATAAGATTATCGCCAGCTGCTTACCAATATCAATATATTTTGGGTCCAAGGGTGTGCCAATAGAATTGCAGAGAACGAGCACATACTGTATGGAAACAAAAGCAAGGATCATTACTACCATATTTTTTCTAAATTAGTAATCTGCACAAGGCTTTCTGTGAAGGTGTATCTCATAACCCACATCACACAGTTTAATGCTGATCAGCAACAGAAAACAGAGGGACCATGACTGCAGTAAATATAAAATAGCATAAGCATGAGAGTAATGAGCTATTTGCCAATTAGCACTATAAATGAAGAACAAGCACAAAACAGCTGTTTTAAGCAAAGGAGCAAATCTACCAGACAAAATACAACAGGTAGGATGTACCACCAGCACAGTCCACAGACAAGACGTGGGCAAGAGAGCCAGTGTGTCACCTACTGCGTGTGAGGCACTCACTGCACTGCCATTATCTACGAGCATGGTCCACCAGTGACTCAGGGACTTAATTCTCATCAGCTGTCCATGCAAAACATAACCTAAAAACTTCCACAAGTTAGGAGGACCTTTGTTCTATCCTTCACAGATCTCCATCTCCTTGAACCTCTAAGAAGGTAACAGTGTGGGGAGAATGTGACAAGGCTCTCCCTTTGCCCTGCAGTATCACAGGTGCTACAAAACTGGTGAGTTTTGTTAGTTTTGCCCTCCTTGTAATCCTGCTGGGGAAGGTTCTGATAGCACAGGAACCTCAGACTGGGCTGTTAAATTCAGGAAGGTACAAATAAATAAAAATTGACAAGACACCAATGCTTCACTGTTGTAGCAGATGTATTTACTTCTCCAGATCTAAACCAAGGATAAAATAGCCTAACAGTGATTGTATAGGAAAAGGTCTTAAATGACAAGTGTGAACATTAAGAAGCAACTTTTACTGTCAAATCTTTAGACCTAAAATAAAATAAAAATAAATTAAATATACTGGGCTACCAAGACTTGAATTGCCTAAGAGCTGATACCCTGACTCTCCAGGAAATGAATGATAATTAGTTTTTCATAGCTCTTTCACCTCCTGAACAATTCCTGTAATTGTGATAGCAGACCAGAGCAACTGTGCAGCTTACCCCTTTAAAATGACAGATTGACAGCTTATTAATCACATGAGAACAGCTTAGTTTAGCTTTTTAGCTACTATATGAACTTTACTCTTTTGAAGAAAAAGATCTGAACAAGGATTTCTTTTCATGAAAAAATTTACTTTTTCAGGTTCTGCCATCAATAAGCACCTCACAAAGATAGTATTTTTATTTCTTTGTTCATGACTTAAACTTTACACCAGCATACTCAAATTTCTCTTTTCCAGAAAAAAATATGTTGAGCCTTCACCTCTGTAGGAAACCACACTGGGCTTTTTTATTTCCATCATATTTACATTATACCCTCTTTCGTTATCTCTGAGACTCCAGGTCAGTAGATCAGAGCCTGACAAGGGGTGATGAAGTAACAGTATCCACGACAGAGGTTTACAACCCGCACAGAGCAGTGCCAAGGGCAGGGAGTTTGCACTCTGATTTATCCAGCCTTACTATGGATATCAACATTAAGTCCTTCCTAACTAACTGACACTCACAACCTACTTGCAATACCTTTAAAAAGGGCCTGCTGAAATCAGGGTTTTGGCCCCATCAGCTACTGCTGTACATTCTGCCATTTTGAAATCGCAATTCTAATGACCAAAATCTCTTGTAAAACAAATCTGTTTTTCAGAAAACAACTCTAATGAACTGCTACTCATAAACTCATTTCCTAAAAGCTGGCCCCTCATGGTGTTAATAATTATACTGGAGCCATTTCAAAAAACCTGAAAGATCATTATTATCTGTAATTTTCCGATGCTAAAATTAAATCTCTTATTTATGCTCAAGAAAGTTACACTAAGTCCCTCCACTGTTTGTTTCCTATTTTTAAAATACAATCCAGAAAAAACTCATTATATTGCACTCAACTTCACCAAATGTTTTTTGCCATGTATATTTTCAGTCCATATGACACTACACCATTTATTGCACAATCAAGCAAAGCAGCACTAAAGCATGATTAGTTGTTTTTTTTTACCATTGCACCAAATGACTCTGTCTCATTCTCCTCCTTGGTAAGCAATATACAAGTGATATAGAAAATAATTCAGAAGTAATTGCATAAGAAAAATCATTTAGCAGTTAGCATGACGCTAAATGAACATTCATTAGCCAAAGGATACATTTATCATATCATTTGTCAGTGCATATAAAATAAATTAATAAACAGAACAGTTTGTAGTAACACGTAATTTTTATCACCTAAGAAATTGCCCTTTTTTTCCATTTCTGACTGATGAAATATTCATTACCATTCCGATGCTCTCCTGCTTTTAGCTTGTCTCTGGAGAACTGTTCTAAATATTTGTGAAGAAACATTAGTCTGGAATTCTGCAGTTTTATTATGTTACTAATGGCTACAAGGAGTTTTAAACTGTAGAGGCAATTAATCAGTTACTTTGTTGTTTGTTGGGGTTCTTTGTTTTTAAACACTGAGCCCATTCAAGTGCCATTCTGACAAAGACTTTTCCATTTCATCTTATTCTGGCTGTAAAGAACTGACATGTGGAACAGAGCATTTCAACTGAAAATTAAAAGACAGGCTTTACCTGAGGTTGATTTTCATCTGCTTTAGTCGCTAAAACACAGAAGTCTCCATAAGTTGTTATGGAAAGAAGGCTCTTGACATACTTTACATACTTCTCATTGTTTTTTGTGTCCCAAAAGACTACACAGCATTCCGGGCGATCAGGTCGGGTATAGGCATAAACAACTGTGTTGGAGCAGTAACCCCACTGCCAGGAAAGACAATTTGGATAAAACCTATCAGAAATTATGAGAGTTCAATAATAAATTGTTCACAGCTAAGACAGAAAGGGTTTATTTCATGTACATCATCAGCATTCAATACTTTTTACCTGCCAGGCGATCGACTGATTTATTTAAAAGCATGTGAACACAGCTCCACTAATAAGTTATTGGGATAATATTAAACTGGCAGAAGAAGCCTCCCCATCACACTGAGTAACCTCAAAACTGGAGGATCAACATCAAAATATGACAAGATGTCACTTCCCCATGTTTCTTCCTTCTTCAGTAGGTACACAGAAATACCCACTGTGATGCTGGTTTTTGCCATGAATGTGCTCACTCTATGACTACTGATTTAGAAATCCAAAGTTCATTTCCCAAGGGCAACGTAATGAACACCTCAAACAGTGCAATCCTAAAGCAGACAAAACTAAGCAATTATATGAGAGCACTGTAATAACTCACATCACCTCTTTCCTATTTGTAACATGAGAAAAACCCTCCCTTCCACGCAGAAGAATATAATTATTCATGTAACAAGCAGGAGAAAGTGCAAAAAGGCAAAAGAAATGGAATATACAAAGAAAGATGCATTTTATTGCCTTCAACTCATTTAAAGTATAGAATTTTCTAATACAGCAGAATCAGAAAATATCTGAGAAAGGAGGTGAAGATGTCAAATAAACCAGATATAAAACAAACCATTTAAAGACAATGATGCAATTGTAGAAAAAATAATAGAATTCTCTACATCAGCATCTATAAGAGAGAGGAGGGGAGGAGAGGGAGAGGAGAAGCCTTGCTGGAGTGCTGGCCAGAGGGGTTCCCACACTCCACAGGAAATGAAATTGAGACAATAAACTAAAGCATCAGCAGAAGAACTTCTAGAACAGATCTCTAAACTGAATGGCAATAAACTATCAAGCAGAGTTGAATTCTATGGGAATTCAAATACAGTGCTGTGAAATAGAGCCAGAGGAACCAGAGTGGGCAGATGTAGAAAGCCTTATGATTCTAGGAATCACAAATCAATAAACCCAGCTTTCACACAAGGTAGATATGTAAATAAACAAGTGAATAATGGGATTAGGTGGACATGGATAAATATAACACACTGGACAGTCATCACGTTTTTAGCTCCTTTATTATTATATTTCTGAGAAACAACAGGCCCATAAATGAAAATTACCCAGCTGATACAACTCACTCGATCTTAACAGCTGGATATCAGTTGGATTTTCAATAAAATCAAGCTCATTTTGGATACAGGAAAAAAAGTGAAAGGATTGGAATAAAAGTAGTTTTTGATAACCAAGCACAATATGCACAGGGTCCTTCCCAGGGATGCAAACTGGAACTTATACTACTTTGAACATGCTAAATGTACATGAAAGGAGTAAGTTATGAGGTAACAAGTCAGTAAACTGTAAATCATGTTTGTCAAACATAAAACCGATTTCAAGAAGTGGCAAAGGACCCCAGAATGCTGAATAATGACATTTCTACATGGTGGAATATAGATTTCTACAAGGTAATACACACCAGAAGAAATGTAACTACAGCTATAGACTCTAAGTCCTTATTAGAGCTCCAAAAAGATGCTACGTAAAGCATGAATAGTTTAAAAAAAGATCAGCTCAATTCATAACTTTTACTGTCATATTAATTTAGAACCCCCTTTCTCTTATTACACTCATGTGAAAGAAAAAAAATAAAGGGAACCAGATTATTCAGTGGAGTGGTAATGTGATACCAACACTTCATCTCCAGGTCATTAATTCCAATCCAGCCTAAATTAATAACAGCTTTGAATCACTCCCATTTAACAACTGCCACCTTTTAGAATATCTACTTCCTAAAGGGAGTTACTGATATAATCAGAACATAGCAGAAGTAATGTGTATTATTTATTAAAGGAAAATATGTATCATTCACTAATAAAAATATTTAACATTGAAACTGAGTACACTACCAACACATTGAGAGTTTATTTGCTGCAGAAATAAAATAATTTGAACACATCTTTTTCCACTTCAAGTGAAAGGGGGGGAAAAAAGAGCTTACACATGTAGTTTCTAAAACTAAGGTTTCGAAATATTAATTTGCAAACTGTGCCAGATTCTGAAAAACAAATGGTCTTACAGATACTGATGAGTTTAAGAAGAAGCAACAGGCCTGTGTTCCAGCTGTTACACACTTCCCAAAATAAACATTAGGTAGCATTTCCTGCAAGACTAATTTCCAGCTCAAATTTCCAAAGTCTTTTCCGGCAGATTTACAACAAACTATTTGAGATTGCTTCCTAGATTTGTGTTTATAACTCCCTGACCACTGTTTTTTTCACAACCAAGTGGAACAATACAATTCAATATATCTGCAGTATGTTCCTCACATTGCATTCTCTCTCTTTAATCACAGTGGTTACACACTGATGATTAAAGAACATATCCTGTGCTGGGGGGGGGGAAAAACCACAATACTGCATTCTGGAAAGTAATTGCTATTTTTTGTTAAACTTTAAATTTAAGTGAAATAGTCCTAACTCTTAAAAAAAAAAAAAAAACAACCAAAAACCAAGTACACAAATGAAAAAACCCAGCTGACAGTCAAGATAAAAACATTATTTAGAATTCGCTGTGAATACACACTTCTAAAAAGTATATTGGGAATTGAAATATAAGTAGGAAATAAGTCTATCAGGTTATATTCATTTTTACTGTCCAGGTTTATACACAACTCTCCTGGTTCAAACTAATAATTCACCACCGGAAAAAATGACACTAAAAGTATGGCTCAAATAATTCCCATTGTATTCCTTAGCCCACTTTGGTTAACCAAACAGCAATGAAAACATTGGAGCCTTACCTACATGACAGCCTCAATTACTACCAAACTTAGAATTGCACCCAATTCTGTTAATATTAATAATGCATATATTTCCTCATTATGAAAACAAAATCAAAAATTCATTGTAAAAGCAATGACAAAGTCATTCCATCGGCAAGACAGACACTCAGACTCCACAAAACTTCAAGTCCATAGTGTTAGTCAAGCAGTAATCATAAGTTAGGCAGTGATAGACATATATTAGACCAAACTACTCTTTCAACCTGTTCAGAAAGAAATAACAGGAAACTTATTGATACAATTAAGCATCACGTTACTACATACCTTGTAGTGTGGACGGATGTTTGCAAAATATATGTAATAATCGACAGCCAGTGCAATTTTCAGTCCACCTCCCTCCCAAGACAAGGAGGATATTTGTTTTCCAGGAACCTTCAGTGTATGTAAATGCTTGGTTAAAACAAGGAAAGAAAAAGAATCTGAATTTATCACGGGAAAACCTTTTTAAAATAGATAAACAACAGTTGTGATAGTGGATGAAAAAAAAACATAGATCTTCTTAACAGGACCCCATAATGACTCTCAAATTGCAACACATATGCCAACAATGAAGGAGATATTTAACGTGCAATACCATAAAGTGTTCTTTTGCCTCAGGTTTGATGTTTGTTTTTTTTCAAAGAGAAAGCAAAACCAGGACTCAATGACAGCTCAAGCTTTCAAAGATAAAGAATAGATGGAGAATGACAGTATAAACGTTCAGCTGGTAATTTGAATCACCTTTGTCATTTCAGTCACAACTAAAACAAACACAACAATAGTACCGATCCTGACCTGCCTGAGAAGTTTCATTCATGCTGGAAGTGTATTAGTCAGTTGCTACACAACACCCTTAACTACAGCTGATAGTTTAAGCAAATAAAAACATATTACTAATCTATGTCAAGAGCATATAATGAATTAGCTGCATAGGTACACAACTTGCAGTGAGGAAATGGATGTTTTCCTCTTCTCTATTCCTTTTCAAAAAGAGTCTTAGAAAGGCAGTTATTACACTTTTCCATCTATTTTTAAGATCTTTACTTTGTTGAAGAATTTGAAGTTGAATGAAGGAAACAACTGGGAAAAAAATAATGTTTTCAAAAACAATAACAGTCCCACAGAGCACTTCTTTGTGAGCATCTTTTTGTTTGCAAATAACGTAGATGAATGTAATAAATAATCTACTGTTTACTGTAAGATTTTGAATAATCTTAGGCTTTAAATAAATATAACATTTTACTGAGTGGAATACTGATTCATGCTCAGATTTAACTTTCCTTTTTAGGGCAAAACTTTGGGCGTATAGAAACTGCTATCAATGAACTTACACAGTTCAGCACCCATTTTGTGCCTCTGACCAGGTAAGTCAAAATACTGGTCACACATTATTCACAGAAAATACCATCTTTCAATAAGTTCATATCTAAATATCAGAACTAGAACAAAACAATTCTAAAACCTAAAGAATTTACTTCTAAACACTAAATACAAAATCTGGAACACCAGATTCAGTTAATCTGAAGGACACTAGCAACTAGAGATGTAACATTATTGCCAAAATCTTTGGTTCCATTAAATACTGTCAGCTAAGGAAACCCCTACAGATGATGCTGGATCTTAACCCCTTTCACAGCACAGCTCAGAGCTGCCCAATACTTCTCTGTACAAGGGACAACCTTCCTCACACTCATAAATAACACCAACTTACTGATTTCCAGATATATTCCTAGGAGGAAAAGGGACATTACCTGAAATTACCCAGCAAGGCAAAAATAGTACCATTAACAAAAATATATTGGAAAGTTGTCTCTCAACTATTGAACATTTAGCATACTATAAAAAAGATATACTATAAAAAAAGACAGGATGTACAAAAAACACTTACAAAACAATATCCCCAACAGCCAAATGAAGATTAGAAACAGTTTACCTCCCCTGAGGTTTCTGAGCCATTGCTTTTACTGACACCAGATGCCACTTCTCAAATAGAGGGGATCTTTCACTGCCATGTTTTAAGCCCCTAATCCAGAGATGTCCAGGTCTTGTACACAGCCAATGTAGAAAGGCAAGTACCTCTGGATCTGATACACAGATGTTGACATCTTGACTGCTGCCTCAGCTCCAAATCACTTACTGTCTACAGTCTGAGCTCTGGTATCTGAGTCAGGTGTTCCAAGTCAGACACCACAAGTATCCCGTCATTTAGTGTTTTATAAGATGCGCTTGGATTTTCGTGCTGGCCACTATCTTGCTGTTCTAAAGGGGCACTTGGTCCTGCGGCATCTTTCCAGATCCACATGGATATCCCAGATAACTTAGAGCACGCTGAACACACTAAACACCTGCATTTTGGCATCCAAATTCCACCAGTAATGACCATATAGACAAGACGTACTAAGATTCAAAAAAAACCCAACCAAAACATTTGCACTACTTGAGTATATCAAATATTTTTACCTCACCAAAGGGAGTATAGAACTGCACAATGTTGGCATCTTGAGAAGTTCCTTTCACGGAGCCTGCCACCGCCAATACACTTCCACAGGGGTTCCATTGAATACATACTACGTTCATACCAGTGTCAATCAAAACAGGATCTAGTTTTTAAGGAATAAACATTAAGAATATCAACATAAGCAGATGTTTTGGGTCAAGAGGAGCTCAAGTAACTCGCACCCCACATTTTGTACCTACTGTAGTCATTCTCATTCCTCATTATCTGGCATCTTCCATTGTCATAGCAGACAGCAAGGCAAGGACAATCAGGTTCGACGTAGCCTTCGGTGCCGTGATACCAATGTATCCCAGCAATACTGAATGCCCCAGTTAAGTTCACCAAACAACTCAGCTTCATTTTCACCTAGGTAAGAAAGATTACTTAAAGTCATACACACTTTGCAAAAATACAGATGTCTAAGCAAAACTGCCTTCCTGTCCAGAGAAAAATTTTCAAGTTCTCAGAATTTCACAGGTTTAAAAAACTTCCTTAGATGATCAAAGCCAGATCAGACATATGAAAACACATATTTTTAATTACAAAGAAGTACCTTAATGTTGGCATTTTCATTCTTTGAAAAAATAACTTATAAACAAAGAAAACTAACAATTTAAAAAACACACCACACACACACACTTGTGTAAACACATAGAACTCTGCTGGAGCTTTTAAAAAATAAAAATTATTTCAAACCATTCCTGGCCACATTGTTTTGTTTGTTTTTTTTTAAAGAAACCATTTGTAAGCTTTTTCTTAATAAGTCTGCCGTATAACATATAAAAGCGGAAAAAAATAAGTGTCCAAATTAGAACACCAATTAAGGTAAATTAACTTTTGCAGTAATTAGCCCTGAATGCCTGGTAACATATGTAAGAGCTTTTTCTGAAAGGTAAGAGTATTCCTGGATCAATTCAAAGAGGGAAGCCAGGTAAGCTGTGAGGGGGAGAGGAAGAGAGAGCACAACCATACATATTGTTGATATGGTGGGGGAAGTGACAACAAATTATTTAAAGAATTTCAGTAATTTGTAGGAGTTGGAAACACCATGACTCACACAGTGGGAAGAAAGAAAGATACAGTGGGAGGTTAAAGAAAAGAAAATGGGAAGAGTAATAGATACTTTTTTGGGGAGGCAATGGAAAGGAGGAGAAACTTTGCCATATTAAGCATCTGAAAGTTAAGAACATGGCCCCAAATACTTTGTTTTTAAAGCCAATGTTTTATTTCTATTTAGGATTTTGTCACAGTCGTATTCCAGTAGTCCAAGTAAGTAGACAAAAATAAATAAATAAATAAACCTAGATTGTAGGAATGCATCAATATACTATAGCTTTCTCCTTTCATTCTCCCACTCACTACCAGATTTTCTCTAAAGCACATAATATTCCTTATGTAATAATGAATAATAGGAGCAACGGGAAAATAAAATACTGCTTCTTTCTAAAAGCAAGCTAGGACTTTCAGAAGCAGAAGCTGTAAGAAGGTTATATCCTTTAAGCCAGTATTAGTTCCTCCAAATAATGAAAGTAAGAAAAAATAATAGCTAAAAAATATTAAATCTGACCTATCATCATAAACATCTTCAAAAATAAAAGATTTTCAGACGTCCTAAAGAGCTTCATTTAATCTCTTTAGTATGACCATTTCTACTTTCACATTTTCAGTAACTATTGCAAGGCAAAAAGGCATTAGCTGATGTGACATTCATTTAGCTATCAAAAAAAGAAATAATTATAATTAAAAGCTGTAGAACTTCTGAATAAAAGTTCTGTACACAAGACATTGTCCAGTTCTCAGTATTGAAGTCGACCAACTAAACAAACAAACATGAAATAAATTAAGAGGCAGTAAGCTTTGATGCCTGTTGAAGTTAACACCTTAATTATACCAGTATGAACTTACAATAAAATTTCCCTGATTGTCATAAATGTGAACCTCTCCATTTGCCATTCCAAAGAGTAAAACTTTGCTATCAGAGGACCAGGCCACGTGGCACAGGTGGGAACCTTTCAAGTCTTTTCCCCAAATGCGATTGCCTGTAACAGAATATTGTTTGTACTTAATAAATACACCACAAAATTAAAAACAGGATGCAAGTTACCAACGTGAACACTAAAACAGCTAAAAAAATTCAAAGCAACAATTAGTAAGTAACTATTAATTGTATTTACCTAGAGAAACAGGACCACTATGTACATAACACTGCAAACAAAAGTTGTGTAATAGCACGACAATTAGTAGAGCTTAAATTTTACCATCCACTGATCCAACAATCACAGCTCCATCTTCATATACAATACAAATCTTTTGTCCATCAGCATTCCAGCTCATACTTCGAACAACTGATTTATTTCTGTTGTTAATCATCTCTTCATACCAAGCACCTATTAGTAGTGAATGAAAAACTGAGTTACACTTGTGATTTGATAATCCTCTAGAGGAATCAAGGTACACACTAATCACTGAAATCAGAGTTAAGTTACTCTTTATTAAAAGGTATGCAAATGGGATGGTAATGACATTTCTTAGCCATATGAATTCCCAAAGTTGTTGCAAAAAAACACAGGTTAAACATAATAGTTTATAAAAGTTGCCAAGCAATCACATTAGGTGCTCAATGAAATGGAGAAACCCAAGAAGGGTGTTTTTAAGTAAACATGATGCAGTAACTTACATGTGGCTTTGCAATGCAATATACAACAAAAAGTTACAAAAGCAATAAGTTTTGGAAGAGAATTGTTCCTTGGAAACAAAGTTCCGCCCTTTCAGTAAAAGTCTAGCAAGACAGTGTCCCCCAGAAGACACAAATATAATTATTGTGAAACCCAGTGTTCAGATGTGAGCAGCTTATTTCTGAAATGAATACTGACAAATGAGGAATCAGAAAGGGGAGCCAAAGACCAAGAGGAAGAGCTCTGTGCTTAAATAATTGCAGAACTGACAAGAATACACTAGGAAACATTATCAGAGGGAATAACCATCTTTGCTAGGAATAGGTAGTAAGTAATTTACTGAATATTTCCCTAAACGACAAGATTATTTATGTGACAGTGGTCACCATATATCAGGCAGAAAGACTAATTGAGTTACATTCATTACTCTTGAAATGAGAAGCAAAGCTGAGATTTTATTTGTTTCCATTTTTCATTAAACTAAAATCCCCAAGAGAAAAAGAAAACCCTTTATTTTCTTTTTTTCTTACATATGTTGGGAAGTGGTTAACTTGACTGTGAGGTTTGCTGGCTTTTAAATGAACTGAAGTGCACCAAAGCAGAACATGTAAGTGTGAAAAGGTCAAGAGCAATTAAAGATTATTACAGCAATACACTGGTTAATCATATTCGTTTACTGCCTAATTAAACATTTCTAAAGATTGTTTTTATTAAAGTATTTAATTGATGCTCTAAGCAGGGTTGCTAAGTTCTTGCAGTGCTACCAATATGTTTGCGTTTGATGCACAATATATTATTTTCCTCCAAGGGAATAAAGTAATAGAGATAAGAAATTTAGAACAGTTTATCAAGCATATGGCTAAGAACTGATACATTCTCTCAAGGCAGCTCTGCAGGACAAATGCCTTTTCACATGTGACTACACTATAAAAAATGTACACAAGTCTTACAATAAAAACTCAGAAATTTTTAAAACTATTTTGAGCTTTACAATCTGGAAAATAAAAATTCTGAAAAAGAATTGCAAAAAATGCTGGGGGGTAAAAAAAAAAAAAAGACTTCTCACAACATGGAATACTATCCCATCTCAAGTTTATCCTGCAGACTACCTTTGTACAGCATCCACACAATGATGAGACCATTTTGATCACTGGTAGTCAGTTTTTGATACTGTTCATTCCATGTCACAACTTGCACAAAACCTAGAAGGTGATACAAATTTTTAATTTACATTACTTAAATCAGTTAACAAAAACCACCATATCCAACTCAATCAACCTGAAGCTTTTTAGAGATTTACACAGCTGACTTTGACTTTCAAAATTCTGCTCAACTGGAGCACAGGAATTTGTGGGTTTTTCTTCCTCTTAGTAGTTTGATCCTCACTAGTGCTGCACTTTTAAAATAAAAACTCCCTCACAATTACCAAGAGCACTCCACACACAACTCCGTCAGACCCTCTAATCTCATACAGGATCCTACTCATAAATATTTGAGTTGACTTGAATCATCTTCAAACCATATTTCATCAGTTCCATACTGGATATGAAGTTGCATCATGCTTTTTCATGCCCTTACTGTTAGTCACCCATTTTCTATGTATCCTTTCCATTTTTCAGTATTTCATTCATAAACTTTATCAACGGGATATCAGAGATATCCTGAATTTCAGGGGTTTTTAAAGTAACAGTGATCTATTTCAGAATCGAAAACATCCATTCAAAGAATCCTCTAAATCAATTCCTCACAATTTATTTGTTCCAATCTTATTTAACCAGGCCCTTAAAATAACCTGATTCTTGGCAGGTTTCAAATGGAAATTCTCATAAAAAGTCAATTTCTCCAAATAATGCAAGGATTTTAGCATTCTCTTCATATTCCATTGTCCATGGGATAAACTTTGTTTGTATACTACAATGCAGTTTAAGCATGTACACATTTTGTAATTCATCAATAAAGGGAAAATGAAGATATATTTAAGACAGAGGTAAGGTTTACTGAAACTAATCTTGATTTCTTCAGAAGAAAATGTAAAGTTACCATAACATATAGGCAAATCTCAGAGACACTATAAAAACAAACCAAATGGACTTATCCACATATGAATCACTAGAAAAAATGCTTAAGGCTTTTCGTGTCATTTCAGATTCTACCCTATTATACAAAATTTATAACTTTATATATACAGTGTGACAGAAAATTGTTCTTTTCTTCTTCTTTTTTTTTTTTAACTCATCAATTCCAGCATCAACTGCCCATCAGTTTATCTTTTCTGCCATAAAGCATTCTTTATCTATCATCTACCAAGGCAGTGTGTGAGCAAATGTACAGAAGCAAAGATATCATGATCTTTTATGTAAATACTTAAAAATGTATTCCTGTCTCACATAACCGAGTAGCACTTCCAGATTAGCCTTGCTGAAGTCAGAGACAACTACTATACCAGTAACACTGCACAATTTTAAAAAAATAAAAGCAACAACAACAAAAGTCCATTGTAATATAACACATACAACAGCATCAGCCACTTAAATAAAAATCAATATTTTCTTCTCAAGATGATGAGCGGGGACCAAATAATTTGGAAAAAGCAAAACTGAGGTAATACAAAGCATAAGTCAGGCCATCATGTCAAAGTTCAGACTTATAACCTTGCAAAATCCATAAGCAAACTGGAAATCATACCAGGAATAGCAGAGATTTTTCTGAGCAGGATCCACTCTGCTCCACACATACAAAATCAGCCAGGAGAACCGAGGCAAGGTTGAGAATCAGTTTGATTCTCAAACAGTGATTCACTTACAGATCATAAAATATTGACTGAGGGTCTTTCATCAGATAACTTGGTAAAAACTGACAGCCAAGTTGTTACATACTTGACTGAATACTGCTAACCTTTATTTCAGGTTTACAGTAAAAAGTTATACCAAAATTACTCTATCATCTTCTATGTTGTATCTTTTTATTCTAATCAAAGGTAGATTAAATGCCCAAATACACTTACCACTGTGACCTTCAAGAGTTTGATTCACAGAAACATTGCTAGGAGCTGCCAGTCCCTTTATTTTTGCTTCATCTAAAAACAACAAAAAGCACATAAAAATAAATCTAACAAAAGCATACATATTACTGTGTCTCTAAAAATACTGCAGCTCTAATCACTATTTAATCAATAAATCACTTAAAAGTATGTAAATAGTAACTGCAAGATGAATTTCCCGCCTATCAGCTCAATGAGTTCACTATTCACATCCGTCATCCAAACTGATATATGCTTTATGGTCTAGCAGTTTTTCAGCCAAAAAAAACAAACCAAAACAAAATAAACAAAATCTCCCACAACAACAGCTGTGGCTATCACATTTTGTTACATTCAAAAAAAGGTTTAAAAAATTTTAAAAGTAGATTTTACTTTTCTTGGAACATATTTATTTAAACGAAAATACACAGCTTTCTCCCGGAAATTACTAAGATGGCAGACAGAGAGCATTCAAACAAAAATCAAGAAATCATGAAAGAAGTTCCAAAATAAAGGGAAAGTCTACACAAAAAGCACAAGAACGAAATATATGCCCTGAAAAAAGAAGCAGAAGCACTGAAGAAAACGTCAGCGGATATAACAGGTAAATTACACATGCATCATGTAAGGCCAGCTGCAGAAAAACTGTGTTCAAATTAATGAAAGAATATGACGTTAGTGCAAATATGTAAGTAGCCAGGTACATATTTAAAACACATGCCATATCAATAAGTAACCTGTGTAAGAAGTTATGTTTTATGAAGTGTGATGAGTGCTGTTCTTTAAAAAAAAAATAAAATTAAATTAAAACCCCTCATTTACCTGTTTGTGTTTCTAATTTTAGAACTTTCAGCAATCCATCCTCTCCCCCACACGCTATGAAACCTTGGTTCTTATTCCAGGAAATACATTTTAGGCGAACGTTACCAGGAATTGCAATCTGAAAAAGAAGTCCTTTGTATCTCTACACAGTTGCAAGAGTCACGTTTTATTTCACGTACTCTACCTGAACACCTCAAAGACACCTACGACAGCACGTGAGACAAATTTATTCCTATCAGCAGAGCAGTACACGCAAAAAGAGACCAAGGAGCTGTGCCACACTCGAGCGGTCGAACACAAGCAGTAAATAACAATATCGGGACACCTTCAAGGGTGTGCTGACACAACAGGAGAGAGGGCTCACACAGAGCACAGGGCTTTGGTCTCCAGAGCCTCCCGGGGAGCAGCTGGAACACTGGAGACCGAATCCCACACCCCAATCCCAGGCCGAGGGAGCCGGGGGGACAGAGCAGGGCAGCGCCCTGGGAAGAGCTGCACCGGGACCAGACGGCCCGCAGCGGGAGAGACCCCGAGGGTCCCTCAGTGCCCCGCGCTCCCGATCCCGAGGAGCTCCCGGGTGAGGCGGGGAGCGGGGATCTCCCTCTCCCCCAGAGCCGTCCGCGCCCCGCGTACCCCCCATGCCCCAGCAGCACCTTCTTGCACAGGTAGATGAACATCCCTGCGGAGCAAAGGGAGCGGGCCCGGGCCGCCCCTCACGGCAGCGGAGCCGCCGCGTCTCCCTGGCAACGGGCGCGGAAATGGCGCCGCTTCCGGGGGGGAGCGGACGGGCGCCATTACCGGGCCGTGCCCGCCGGGCCGCGAACGGGACCCTCCGGGGCGGGGCCGACGGGACCGGGCGGGCCGTGAGGGGCCGGGGCGGCCGAGCTGGGGGGTCGGCCGGCGGTCAGTGCCTGGCACCGGCGTTGACGGGAGTACTCGGCTTGGTTATGCGTTAATAAGGATCACTCTGCTTCTACATGAAGCCAAAGCTTGTGAACCCCCAAGTTCTGGGCACACGGTGCTTGTAGTGTAACTTTATCACCGTAGAATCACAAATGGTTGGAGAGGACCTCAAAGTTCCAATCCCCATGCTGTGGGCAGAGACACCTTCCAGTAGACCAGGTTGCTCAGAGCCCCATCCGACCTGGCCTTGAGCACTTCCAGGGCTGGGGCAGCCACAGCTGCTCTGGGCAACCTGGGCCAGCGCCTCACCACCCTCACAGTAAGGAATTTCTTCCTCGTATCTAAATGTATCTAAGAGAGTCTGTATCTATCTAAATAATCAATGTCTCTCTTGAGTGTGTAATTACTGGCTCGTGGCACATATGGTAATCCCATTTTTCTAGACAATAGCATGTCCTATTTAAAAAAAATTGGATTTATCACCTTAGAATTTTACCTGGTACTCACAAAATGAGACCAATAATTGCTCAGAGTGTAAATACTATTATTTGTAACATAAAATGGAGTTATGAATACTAGTGCATGAAACAAAGCTGCCTAGCTGACAGCTTGCAAGACACATCTGGCCTCCAGGACAATTTTCCACTATGGTATAAAATTTTACATCTCATCTGACAACTGGCCTTAGTGTAAATGGGACTGATGTCATCCACTTTAAATTGCCAAAAAGTTGTAAAGTCTTGCATTAGATTTACAACTTGTTTATTCTTACCAAATACGGAGGCCAAGGCATACTTCTGGCCCTATAAATCCCTGTATAATACCCGTGTCTCAGCAGAGGACATGAAAGCAAGCAAAGTGCTGGATATAAACCTCCCTGATTTACAGAAAAAAATATGCATACACAGCGCTTTGAGGAACCAACTGTAGCATAGCCAGGTTGTCCCACTCTAACTTTAATTGAACTACAGCAAATTAATACCAGTGGGGACACATCACAAAATATTAACCACAGTCCAATCTGGCATCCTTGGACAGTTTACAGTTTGGTTTTTAGCCCTTGCTGAAACTGTTCACTTGCGCTATTTAGTGTTATATTCCAAGTTAACATTACTGTATAGACATACCTGAAGTCTCACTCCCATGTGCAGTGAACATAACTGGACTTGTTTGTATCTATTATGTGCAGAGTATAAAATATGCACAGAAGTTGTTAATATATTCTTGGCAAATCAGCTACCAGATATAATATTTTATGTAATTACATTGCAAGGCTCTACAAAATATATTGGAATTTTTCCATTAAAAAAACTTAATCATAGTTTTGACTCTGAATTTAAATATATATTCTAAAGTGTTTGGATTATTATAAATGTCAGTGTACCAAACTAGTAGATTCCTTTTACAATAATTTTTTTAATTGTTAGCTTGTGTATTTCCTTCTACAAGCACAATAGACACAAGTAGTCTCAGTAAAGCCCTTGGTATGACAGGAATGATTGACTAATAACCTAAGTAAATCTAACAGGATAAAAACCTTATATTGGAGGATATCTGTTACCCTTCTGAATGTAAACCAACATTTTTAATGCTTGAAAATACTGTTAAACCTCTTACCTATACTAATAAGTACTTGTAGGTTTTAAAATCAAATGCTTCTTTTTCCAACTATGTGACTTGGGGATAGTACCCTGTTTCATTCTGTGAATTTCTTCCATTTATGACTCCTTTATCTTTGAAGTTTCGTCTCTTTGGGTTTTTTAAACCCTTTACTTTATAACGCACATCCTTTAAGTTTTATACAAAAACACTTCCAACATCAGTGTGCATATCATATTGTATTTTATTAAAATAACTTACAAGATCTCAACTTACTTTCCCATTTAACAGACAGAAGACATAGGCACATTTTTTCTCTCTGTCTTGCCATTAAATAGTTTTATATAATGTGATATACTGTATCCATTTACTTTTTCTGTATTTACTTTGAAGTATGAGAATAAAAAATGCAGTTCCTGCAGAAAAGCAGTATCTGCTGCTCTGCTTGCAGTACAAACTGAAGCACAGCAGGTGTAGCTTTATGGCTATAAAGTGACTGTACATGAAGATCCTCGGGGTCACTGTATTTTCAAGACTGTTTTCTTCATGAAGTCTTCTTGGCACTTGTCAATAATAAAAAAACAAATCTTGTTTTGTAAGCTGTGCAACAAAGTAAAGCTGAAAACTACAAAAAGGTTTGATTCTGAAAGATTATTTTAAAGTCAAGCAGAAGGATAACTCAGACAACCTGCTGTCTGTCTTGATATGCCTGCAGCTTCTCAGATACTTCATCTAGTGGCCAGTTGTTAAGGGCAATAAAATAGATGGCTATAGGGTTTGTTTTATTTTTAATCTTTCTCATTGCTTCATTTTCAACACACATTTCAACACACAATCTGTTTTCTAGATGAGGTCAATACATGCTTGAACCACAGATTTCAAAACATTTTAGAGACCTGTCAAAGTCTCACATCTTCCCAAATGATCTCAACAACACTCACTTCTTAGAAGGAATTGGATCAAGTGACATTCAGGGCTAAGAAGCGGCAGATGATTGTCTGTGCTGTGTTTTCCAGGTTGCCTTGAAAGGATGCTGGGGATACAAATGACCTACCAAAGAAAAGCTCTGAAAGGAAGCATCAGTTCTTTTTAATCAAGTAAAATCCAAACTTGAAATCACTGCATTTTTTTGCTTAACATTAGCTCTTGAGGCAGAAAAATTGATTTCTGAAGGACATGCTATTACTAAGATGACATTACCGGTTTAATTATTTTACTGTTCACTTTTAACTATTTAGATTCAGAGAAATATATATTATAACCCAAAAAAATCAGTCTTCCCTTCAGTTTTCCCAGGCAGATAAACTGAACTCCAGACACAGTGCAAGAAGAGGAATTTGCAATTAGATCTCATAAAAATAACTTTGAATTTATTCAAGCTCTGGGAAAGTCTTTTGTCCTTGGCAGAAGTTTTCATTTGACTTTTAGAAACTTTGGCAAACTGAAAAAATTCTTTTATCTGTCTAAATTATGAGTTCATGTCTAAAACTTACTAGTTTGTTCTCCTTCTCTGATTAATCCTAAATGGCCCAATCTTCTTTGAAGCCCCAAGGATCAGGATGACTACCACTGACATAACGCTCCTGTAAATCAATCCCTCTTCAAACGAGAGCACCTTGTACAGAAAAAAACATGCAGTCTCAAAAATTTCCAGCAAGGAAAATCTGCCACAATCTGTGATAAATTGTAACTGACCAACCCCTCTCACTTTAAAATTATGCTTTATGATGGACCATAGCTTGTCCAACTTTAAATTCCTGTTATTAGTTCCTGCCATGCCATCTGAGGGCATTTATTCCAGCATTCATGTTTGTTGTTGTACCACAGAGTTCACCGCTTTCTTTTTGCGTGTTTTTTGTTTTTTCTCCCACATGTTTGTGGAATGTTAAATCTGGGAGCTGACCACATTTCTTGGCACCCTGCATTGCAGCTCTCCCATTTTCCTATATCCCAGGAGCTGGTTATTAATAGGCTCACACATTTTCACAGAAAAGAAGGTGCATGAAAATCCCTTGGGACAGTGCCTGCCTGTGGAGGTGGGATGCAGAGGAATACCACATCTAAGGGGACTCTTGTCACACTGCGTGTGAAGTTGTCTCTAAAGTTTTGGGACATAATAGCAGTGCCCAAAATTGAGCATTTGCTGTAACAGTAAAAGTCATCTGGAAGAATTATAAATAGATCAGTGCTTGATGTTCAGCATGGGATATGTAATCTAGGGGATGTGGCCATATGCATTTGTTATATCTGTATCGTGATAACTAACTCTCTTCAGTGAAAGGTGAAAACATAGTGGTGTTTGCAACAACCAAGATTTTTTTTTCATAACTTTTCTAAAACCACCCGGAAAATACTTCCTCTTTTGAGGGATATTTCTTCCCTGGTTTATATCAAAACAGCTACCTCTAAAATACCAGTAAAGTGCTGAATGCAGGAGCTCAAGTAAGAGAAAGGATATACTTTGTGGACAGAGCTTCAAGGCGTGAGGTGACTGAGTCCTGGAGAGCAGCTATGGCCTCACACTTACAGGACTCTTCAGTTGTTACGAGACTGCTCATTATGGCTCCTAAGAGAGAAAACAGCATTTAGAGTATTTATTACAATTACTGAACATTTAAATCCGAAGAAAACGCTTGATTCTGCAAAAGGAGTTGAACCCATTCTGTGAAATTACATATAGACTGCAGCCCAGGGCAGCTGGGAAGGAGGGACAGCAGTGAACAGGGGCTGGTGTGTAGCCAGAGACCTGATGCCATAGTCCAGGACAGTCAAGAGAGATCTTGACTCTAATGAAGAAGGAGGCAGAGCAGGAACTTCCTTTTCTGCCGACCTGTATCCTCTGCACTTTTTAAATTAGACCATTACTGAACAAAATATAAAAAGGGGTGTGGGTGCAGGGACCAACTAACCTACCCCATCAGCTCTGATTGCTAGACTAGAGTGAATCTTCCCTTCACCTGTTATCTCTCCCTCTCATCCAGAATATCCCCATGCGAAAAAATAGGGCACCCTAGGAAGTAGAATAAAAGTGTTCAGGTGATTCAGACTGAGAAGAACCTGCAGTCCAGGTCTCCATCTTCGAAGCAGTACTTTGACCATCAGACTGTGCACACAGGAAGGCCACTGGCATCACTGTAAACAGAATCTATTCACTTGGATGCATTTAAGGTCATAACTAAGTTGTGCTTCTCTTCAGAGGAATGATCCTATGATGAAATGGTTTCGGTTGGAAGGGACCTTTAAAGGTCATCTAGTCCAACCTGCCTGCCATGGGCAGGGACACATTTCACTAGACTAAAGCACTAGATGCTTTGAAGCCCCATCTAAACCAGCCTTGAACACTTGCAAGAATGGGACATCCACAGCTTTTCTGGGCAACCTGTTCCAGTGCCTCACAGCTCTCATAGTAAGGGATTTCTTCCTCATATCTAAATGTATCTAAGAGAATCTAAATCTATTTATACAAAATCACTATTGCTGCCCTGTCAAAGCTGTATTGTAGTGACATTTGGGGTACCCATCACTCCCAAACACAGGACTTCTGAGAATGCATTAGTCCAAAGTTAAGCCTCCAGGAGTTTTTAAGCCAAGCAAGAAGGCATGCAGTGATTTTAGAAACAAAGAGTAGGTCAGTGCCAGAAATTAATTGTTTTGCATCAGTTTCTGAGATGTGGGTAGAATTTAGATACGTAAGTTTCAGCTTGGGAAGGAATTAGAAGAATTGAATTTACCTCTTGGCAAATAATACCAAAAAATTAAAGCAGGAGCTCATGTATTAATTTTACATACTCTGCATCAGAGGTTCAGCTAAATCATCAGTGTGTATCGCCCCCCAGGTACTCTTGGTTTTTAACACTGGCAATATGTATGCATAGGGAGTATCTTTTTTGGTTCAACAGGTGTGAGCACAAATCCATTCCAATGTCAAATAAATACAGATGGAGGGAACTCCATCATTGAAATAGACCCAAGTGAATTTAAAATCCAGTAGAAAGGCACAGCAATATGACTGGAAGAGCCAGTTAGTGTGACAGAGAAGCCACTAGTCTATTAAGAAAGAGAAAGCAAGTATTGTCATACTCCACTGTAGTTCCATTGAATCTGTTCCTAGGTCTTGACCTCAGTCTTCCAGACTAACAGGGGAGCAGCCTCAGCTGTCCTCAAGAATTCCCTTTTCTCCATAATTCACAAAAAACCCAGGGCTCAGAGAGAGGATAATTTCATTGTGGTATAGTAATGTCAGGCATCAGCTGATGGCTGTGAGTTCTTAGCTGCATGAAAGGCAACTTAACCTCATCTGCTACATAAATAAGTTAAGGCTGCACCACTTGCTGCAGGCTGAGAACAAACATATCAACAGCTACTGCAACACAGGTACTGTAGTGAGATAACCATCTACATCGGAGACCAGAATAATAAATATCCAAAGGCAAAGCCTTCTTAAAAGAGGGTCTACAGTTATGAAATACACTCTCAACAAGTTATCAAGAGGTATCACCTGTATGTAATACCTGTCTCTTCATATATTTTTTTTACATTGCTTGCAAAGGCAATGACAACAGATTATTCCATTATTTTTTTCAGTAGATATATAAATGCATAGTTGATCAACGTCAAACAAAGTGCTGTAACAATGAAACAATGCAAATATTGTACCTGGATACATTTCTCTTTTGTTCTGAATTGGTTTGACTTTTTTTTTTTTTTTTGCCATTTTGCAGAAAACGAACAGATTTATTTCTAGCAGTGCAGAAATTCATTTGTCTTAGAGCCTGTGTTGAAACTGGTGTCTCCTTGATTCCAGTGAACCTGTATTTGTTCAGCTCCCTTCTTTGGAGCATTGCACCGGCTTTATGGTCAATGTACAAAGAAGAGCTGTTCAAGAGACAGCTGGAGGAAGGCCAGTTCAAAACATCACAACAACACGATTGGTTTCCAACCAGCTGCCAGTTAATTTTTTTATGTCTCATTTAAATTCTCCAATGACAGATACAGATCCTCCTTGGATTTTGTCTGTTTCAACAAAATTACTTTTCCAACCAACTTTGGCTGTTGTCCAGGGGTACTCTGAATTCTCCTTCAGTCCTTCTGTGAAATTGGGAGTCTTCCAGTATTTGATATTCAAAATCTGGGACATTCCTGTTGCCACTGGGATGCCCAAAAAGTCATACAAAACACCCTAAAGTTGTGTTTTTACACTGCATTTGTGTTTAAGTCCAGACCAACAAGAAATTATTATTTTTACAGATGATGTTTGGCTATATCCACCTATTTTATAACTGCTGTCACATAGGGTCTTTGGCTACTTGATGTGATGGCAAGCTGTTCCTGCTCTGAGCCTGGGGTCGGACTAGATACCTTTTGAAGTTCCTGCCAACCCAACTTAACTTATGATTCTATATCAGGTTCAGCCAATATTTGATGCCCTTATTGCCCATCTGAAGAGAAAACAGTTGTTAAATTCATGCCTGCCCCGCAGCTTGGAGGAGTGGACAAGAACAGAGGGTCTAGCACTGCAGTAGTTCTTACACCAGTTCTGTTCCCCTCTGGCCCTCCACCATTCACCAAATGCTGATATACAATTTACACCCGCATCCCAGAGACCCCGCCTTGCCAATGCCCCCAGTTATATACATTTCATAAGGAAATGCAGTTTATAACAGATTACATTTTCAAATACAGAGAGTCCTTAAATGTGTGGTGACAGATAAGAGTCATCTGTAGTTTTAAATACAGTAACTGCTATAACTAAACAAGAAGGACCAAACTAGCTCAAAACATTAGTGGAAAGAGGCATAAAAGAATGAAAAGAGATTATACGTCCTGGGAGCTTGTGAGTTGATGGAACATTTCTCAAACAGATTAAAAAGATTTAACACATTAAAGATAGGTGCTTCAATAAATAAATATATTCAGAAAAAAAAGCCCAACATTAAATTATTATTTGAGCATGTTTTGTTATCTGGATTAAAGGTAAAGCCTTCATATCACATAGACCTGCTCACAGTCATGGTTTCCTGGTGCATGTACATCACTTCTTACAGAATGCACTTTGGAGGAACAGTTATCAGAAAACAAGATGACATTTTTTAATGCTTCCCAATGGCAATGTTTTTCCATGCTGGGAGCCTGTCCTGTATGAATCTTACCAGAAACTACTGAGATGTGTAACTGATCTTATCTTGGAGCAGTGAGACAAACTAATTGTCTTACTTTGGATAAATGCATTAATACAAGGGATACCTCAGTCCTTGGTCCCTCTGACTGCAGCTGCCTAACTCCACCTGATGAGAAGTGCCATATGAGCTCCAAAAGAATGCTAGGAAAAGTTTCCAGTACACGATAACTTTACAGTAAGGAGAATAGGAAGGAAAGAAACTCTTCTGAAATTATTACATATTTACTGTAACACAAAGTCACTGAGAAGCAAAAGAAAGGAAGAGCAACATGAAATTCAGCCTGGAGGGGAGGATGTCACATCAGGCTGTCTTGCAGGGTGATACATAGGTTTCACAGTACTGCAAAGTATGACTAACCCCAACTCTTCAATTATTTCTCAGTTCTGGGTTTGCAGAATATTGCATAAATTAGTGAAGGCCTTAGTTCTAAGATACAAAGACTGAATGATAAGCAGTTACTAGCATTGTTGCATAACAAAGTTCTTTGCATCTCTGAATTTTGCTCAAAGTGGAAAAGGCGGAGTGACATAGAACTGCCTTGTAACACCTGAATGCATATGAGAGTTTCTCAGACAGACCCAAATATATTAACCTGCTAGTGAGAGCTATTGCACCACATGCACTTGGCTGGGGAGGCTGTGAGGGGAAAGGGAACAGCGATCTGGTCTTACTTGAGCAAGTCTTCTTGTCTGGGTTGAGGGTGTAGCCTTGGTAGCAGTCACAGGAGAAGAACGGATCATCTCTCACACAGACCTGCTCACAGTCGTGCCTTCCAGGCGCACACACGTCAACAGCTGGGGGAGGCATTTGAGAAGAGAAAAATATTAATCAATATCCAAACTTCAGCCTTTAGAGTTGATGATAGTAATTCCCATTTGCAAACGTGTCTTCGTTTGGATTCAAACCAGGGTGTTTTTATTGCATGTCAGCATGCCATTCACCAGAGCAGGCTGCACAGAGCGTGTTTTTATCTGGCTATCAACATCACGAAATTAATACAATTTTTTGAATACTGGCAAAACTTTCTTGCAGTTGTAACAGATTGCAAAAGGAATGGAACTAGCAAGGACACAGTTACAAAACAATTATCCAACAGAATCTCAGAGAACAAATATCTGGATTTTAAGAGACTCTTTGGCATTATTTCACCACTAATTGAGTTGGAGAAGACACTGTTTTGTGGAGTCAAAAGACCATAAACTGAAAAGTATACATGACTGATAAAAAAAAGAGACATGACACCCACTGCCAGATACAAAGTGGGCACTTTATGTGTGAGGCTGCTGTTTTCTGCCAAATTTAACACGTCAACTCTGAAAGGGCAAGCTGAGAAGGAGTTCCTATATTTGGATATCTTTGCAGTAAGGAGGCCCAGTAAGGCACAAGGAAGGGTAAAGGAAGGAGAAAGAAAGCAAGAGAGGAAGAGAGGAAGACAGAGAGAAAAGGGAGAGAGAGAAAGAAAGAAAAAGAGGGAGAAAGAGACAGAAAGGGAATGGGAAAAGAAAAAAGGGAAAATACCCTCTCCTGAACCTAGACTATTTTTGCATCATTCTTTGCATGTCTTTGTGATATAATTATCATGAAGACCTGGATGATTGAGAAATCATTAGTAGCATACTGCAAAATGAGATTTAAAAGGGAAAAAAAGCGAGCATACTATGAAAATAATTTCAAGTTTGACTATGCAGGAGGAGAATCAGTGCTATGAAATGAGCTCTGGATTGGACTCTCAAAGAGGATGCCTAAGTGAATCTAAATTCCCTCACATGTTTATTTCCTCTCTATAATGCCAGGTGAGAGTTAATCCTAGGCAACACGTTTACAAAATCAGCTCTTAAATTAGACAAGAAGAAATACTGAGGCCCTCTGGCTTCACCTCTTTGAGATGTGAGACCTGTGACTTGATTGAGGAGATTTGCCTAGGAACCTCCTGGAACTGGAAGCTTAAGTTCAGCACTTTGTCACACACAATGCAGTAAGGAAAAGGATTATAGTCCAATGGAAAAAAACCCAAATTTGTCTAAATAAATCATCAGTGAGACATCCAAAGAAATTAAGAGTGAAGTTCAAACCCTAATGAAGATAATATAGAGTGCAGATTATCAATATACTTACATGTACATCCTTAAGTATCATCTACATCTATGCTCCTGTTCTCCACAAGAGACCAGCACTGGAAAAGAACATTTCCCTCCATCCTCTAGAGCTCTAAGACTGGAGTATTTTTAAGGTCTCAACACATCCACCAGAAAGAGCAATCACACTCATGACAATACAGACTTCAATCTCTTTTCCAGCACAGTCCTTGCTCTCCTTCGTCTCTTTCCCTTGTGCTGCTTTGCTGAAGAGTTTTCTCACATCACATTACCCATGTGATGGGTAATGCACATCACATACTGGATATGGGAATTCATGCTCCATGGGTGTAAAAATACCATGAAGGCCTCAAGGATATGCTAAATGGTATTTTAATATTACCAAATACAAGCTTCACACATCTGTAGAAGAGCCATGGGTCTGAAATTACTACTGAAGAAACAAAGTAGTCCTGTGTTTTAAGGAATAGTACATAAACTCTTGGATAATTTATCAGAAAAATAACATAAGTTAACCTGATTTTTAAAAGCTACTTGCTTTTAGCTGAACACAGTATTTCCATAATCAGATCTTACCTGAGCAAGTCTTCTTGTCTGGATTCAGAGTGTATCCTTCATAGCAGCCACAGCTGTAGGATCCATCGTTACTCAGACAGACTTGGGCACAGTCGTGCCTTCCAGGTGCACACATGTCCATGGCTGTGGTGAGCCATGGTTTAGAAAAAAAATATTAATCTCTCCCAGACACTCAAGAGTTTTAAACGTTCAACATCTATAATTACAATTTAATTAGGAATCAACCAGTGTCCTACTACATTATTATATTATGCTGCAGACAGCTGAATTCAGTTAGTAATTATTTAATGGAGAAGGCAGATACCAGGACTGCAAGACATGACTATACCACATCTCATGCAGTTCTTACTTTCATCAGCAATTCCAACAGTCCTGAATATCCCCAGTAAGGATGAAGCTAAAAAAACATGAGATGAGCCATAACCTGCCCTGTGTCAGACTAAGCAGCTAAGCAATGTTTATGAAATACTGTGAAGACCATGAAATGGCAGATAAGTGCCAAACTGCATTTTTTAATGAACAAATATAATGAAAACTGCAATTTTGTTGTTACTGTAATCAAGAGGAAAGTCTACAGGTGAGTTCTCATTTTAAGGATTGACATCTATAAGCAATTTTTTAAATAGAAATGAGGGTAAATCACAGAAAGCATGTCCATATCTCCATGGGTTTCATATATTCAAGTAGCCTTTAATTCTTACCTGAGCAAGTCTTCTTGTCTGGATTCAATGTGTAGCCTTCGTAGCAGTCACAGACATAGGATCCATTGTTACTCACACAGATCTGATCACACTCGTGCCTTCCTGGTGCACACGTGTCCACAGCTGCAAGATGCACATTACAGAAACAATTCATTGTTAATTAAAAAAAAAAGTAGTTTGGATGGAGTGCACATTCACATTTTTTAATATATTTCGATTTGGAGTCAGTTCAGAAATGGCAATACTAATTGAAGGAATTAGAACAAGCGGTAGGAGAAAATATCTGTACAGTGTCTACATCTGAAGACTTTGTTCTGACATCTGGCCCTCATGAACGAATCTGTAGGCATAATTAAATAGGATGGTGATGGAAACAAACTACTTTTCACCATTACTTGCAGCAGATTTTTATTTATTATTCATTACTAGATTTATTATTATTGGAAAAGATACAGATGTTCAGTCTTTCAACAGAAGTATGCAAGTAGTTTCTCAAATCCAATTATGGTGTTAAAAGCTGATTTTTTTTTCTAGTTGGTCACATTTACTAAAGGAACAATACATGAGCAGGTTGTCTTATCTGGATTCAGAGTGTAGCCTTCAAAGCAATCACAAAGGTAGGATCTGCCGTTCCTCACACAGACCTGCTCGCAGCCGTGCATCCCGAGGGCACACGCATCCACAGCTACAAAGGGCATTCACAGAAAGGTACTTTAGTCATCCCAAAGGAAAGAAACAGGCATTAATCATTCATGATTACAGAAGTACATCTTGCACTGTTTGCTGGATTAGTGGTAGTAAATGTCAGTGCTGTGTCACTATCCCAAAAAGTTGCATCATTCTGTAGCCAACAGGGAGAGGTCATAAATGTCACTGAAATAACTCACCACCTGAGGTGGCAGAGGAAAAGATGAATTGAAAAGAGTACAACAGGGAGAGATTTTAAGCATTTAGTAACATTACACTGGAACGGAGAAATCAGCAATGAAAAGGACTTTCTGGTTTTTTATACCCAGTCCTTTCTGTTACAGACAACCAGCTGAAATAATGCTAAAATGTATCAGTTACTGTCTGGTGGCTTACAAACTTCAGCTCACTGGCACAGAACCCGATCTATGAATTGTTGCTGCACTGGAAAACACTCCAATGTAAACTGAAATGAAACAGAAAGCAAAAAGAAATTAATTGAGAGGAAAGGGAAAAGGAAAAGGGAAAGGGGAAGGGGAAGGGGAACAGGGGGGAGGGAAGGGGAACAGAGGTGAGGGAAGGGGAACAGAGGGGAGGGAAGGGGAACAGAGGGGAGGGAAGGGGAACAGAGGGGAGGGGAAGGGAGAAGCAGAAAGAGCATCAAGACCAGAAGGAACAGAAAAGAGGCACTAGGATAACATACTGTCTTCTCATGAATAAAGAGTGTGTCTGTGTAATGATGGTCCATTTGTATCAGCCAGCAAGGAAACCTACCAATGCAAGATGGGGCTTGTGAGGGCTGCACCTGCCTAGACCCATCAGATTTTAGAAGTCAAAACCAAAGAAGGATATACAGGAAAGTCTCTACAGTAAGGTAGCTTTACAGGCACATGAAACTCCTAATTGAAGGAGAGTACAGAAATAATGTCGGAATCTCAGAGAACCAACCGAGAAGCTGAAACTGCAAAGTACAAAATGAAGTTCAGTTTTCAAGGACCCACTGATTCCCCAGCAAACAGTAAGGCTGTCTCAGCCTAAGAACAGACAAAACAGTGACAAGAAAGCAGCATGATGGATATGCAGCTGATACAAGTATGTTGTGGTGACAAGGCAGACAAAATGATTGTGCAATGTACTGTATGTGTTGACAGTCTTTTCCTTCACAGACTATGTAGCTAATTAACTCCTGACCAGTTTTTCTCAAGTGTATGTAGCTGCTTCTCAAGTGATCTGCTGCCTCTTTGGTCACCTAAAGATGCCCTTGTTTACCTCCACAGACTGTAAAAGAAACATAGATACTCAGTTAAACTTAGATGCTTTTGAGATTACTAAATTGGGGAAGAAAAAGGGAGAGGGAAGGGATGGGAAAAAAATTGGAGGAAAAAAATGTGAAGGGATAAAAAAGCAGAGACAATAAGTAAAGAAAGGAAGAAATGAAAGAGGAGAAAAATGGGAAGACGAGAATGTTTTTACCTGAGATTTTACTTAGACTAGTACTTACAATGTGGGTATGGACTACTTCTAAAATCAAACTCCAAAGCAATAGTAGTGAGATAAGTAATCAGAAGCAAGAGTTTTTGAACCTTCTCATGTATGTCTGAAAACAAGGCAACATTTTCCATTTTCTGAAACATGGAAGATTTAGAAGTCCCCTGATAAGGCTGATAGTGTTTTGTCTTTCCATTGGTAAAAACAAGTTTCAAACTAAGACAGCACCTTTTCATTCTGCTACACCCTTGAGAATAAGAGAATTAATCTCCATGATTTATGAACAAAATCTGTGGTGGGATATTTTCAAGCATAAGTGAGAAGCTCAGACTCAAATGGTCAGATTTTTGTGGTAGGAAAGTCAAATGTCCATTGACTTGGACAGCAATTCAAGGCTAAGATTTTCCATTTCTAGGATGGTCTCCTGTTGAATAATGCTCTCAATGCATCAAGAATTTGATCTTAGAGAACCGTTTTTCCCCTGAACATTAGTTTTCCTGTTTTCAGTTCACCCTGCAAACAAATTTATTTACCTTGTTAAAAGCAAATTGTCACTGGGGAGTCCAGATTTCTGACCAAAAAGCAGTCTGGAGCTGGAAAAGGATCCAGTTTACCACACTGTCTTACAAGACCCTCTTAGATTAATTTGGTTTGTAGGAACATTTTTAAAAACTCTCTTGTGGCCTGTCTTTGGTCATGAATTCCACAGATTCTGGCTAACTGCACGCAGGCAACTCAGAGTTATACTAGAAGTGTGCATGTGTGAGCTCTCTGATTTATCCTCCAGTCCTGCAGGGGCATAATTTCTGTGCTTCAGCACAAGAAACAGTAAATTTACTCTTGAGAACAAGAGATTTTTCTTTGGTGCTATAAAAGGACTTGTTTTGACAAGACCATCCACAAGAAGGTGGAAAATTAGTGCTGTGTTCACAGCACACATACATGTCCAGCTACGTGGGTATTTGTGCCCACTTCCAGCTACCAAAGAGAGGATCTGGTCACATCAGTAGCACAACATGGTGTCAAGCCAAACCTCAAGGCATTTCCTATGCTAGTTATTGGGCAAATTGTCCTGTCTGGAGACGGTCCTACACATTTATTTCATACCTAGAGAAAGAGGTCTATTGACTCGAAACATGCTCAAAAGGTGTGGTGGTAATTTTCAGTAAGGCTCTGAATTAACAGAGTAACACATTGCCAACTTTTTGACAATTCAGAAACTTGTGCAAAGTAGATATTTGTAGTAAATTTCTAAGAAATTCTAAGAAATTTACTAGAAAAATCTACTTTGTACAAATTTTTGAATTGCCAAGAAGTTGGCATGAATTTTGTGAGTAGGGCTGTGTCACAGCTATCTATAGGCAGTCCTAAATACTCCAGATGATCTTTTTTGTTCTGTAAATGACAATAACCACTCCCTCTGGCCTAGCATCATCAGTGGAATTCTAGCCTAAACCAAATACCTCCAGCATTTTTCCAAAACCAGCCCTGAAAGAGCGAAGCTAATTCATCCCATCCCACAGTTCCTTGTCTAAATCATGTTGTAGAGAAACAGAGAGAGATGCGACCCTGGCACACTGAAAAAGCACAGCAGTGCCTACAGAGTGAAAGCCCATCCCAAGATGACCTGCCACTGGGCTTGGGCACTTCATCCTGCACCAGATTTCTCAAGCCAGCGTGGTGGTTCACCTGCCAGCTTCCTTTCCTACTCTGAACCTATAAGGAGCCCTTCCAGCTCTACATTCCCATCCTCCTGGCTTCCCAGCAAGATGAGAAAAGAAATGAGCAGCCTGCAGAGCTCTCATGTGTGCTCTTGGTAAGCCAGTAAATATACACAGCCAAACCCCGTCCAGATTGCCATGATTTCTCTGGCACTAAATCTGACCACCTGCACAACGAGGCCCACTCAAGTCAGGTCTGTTACCTGCATGGTAAGGTCACTATTCAAAATGAAAGGTCATTATTTGGCCTCCACTGAATAAAAGGGTTTGCTTGTTTACCCAGTGGATGGCAAAGAAAATATTTAGATGGGATACATAACACTTCTGAAAAAGAAGAACTTCTTTCTCAGGGAAACCACAGTAGAAGCCAAAAGGAGCCAAATTACCCTCCTGGACTGGCCCCCTTACCACAGAAAGTCTCTCTGAATTTTGATGTCAGCTTTTCAATCACACCGTAGGTCTCCACATAGAAGACGTGTTCATCCAGTGGCTCACTGGCCATTATCCTCAGGGACTGCATGTCTGCCCGGTCCACCCCAACCGCGTAGATCTCAATGCCAGCTGTCCGGGCACTCGCTGCCACATCTTGGACTTGGTCTTGCGGCCGTCCGTCTGTCACAACAATGACCACCTTGGGGATGTGGAGGGTTGCCGGCCGGGTGCCCATTTCCTCAGTGAAGACTTCATCCATAGCAGTCTGGATGGCAAGGCCAGTCATGGTGCCAGCAGACAAGGGCTCAATGCGAGACACAGCCTCCTTCAGAGAGGCTTTGTCGAAGTAGGTCCGCAGGGGGAACTCCACCTTGACAGTGCTCGCGTAATTCATGACCGCCACATGTGTCGTCCTTTCCCCAACATCCAGGGTGTCAATCATTTCTGACAAAAAGATTTTCACTTTCTCAAACTCTTCAGGTCGGACACTACGGGAACTGTCTACAATGAAGACGAGGTCCAGGGGCCGGTTCTTGCAGGTGGTGTCTGTCAGGAAGGAAAGGAAACACTTCAGTCATCTCCTACACAGGATAGGAGCTCTCACCCTAGAGGAGGGAGTGCTGACATGGCAAACTACCCCTAGCATATAACGATGCTTCATTCTTTAGGAAGAGGCTTAAAATTATAGTGAACAACACCTTAGAAATTCCTAAATATTAATTTTGACAAGTAATTAAATAATTGAACTTTTCTAAGTATTAACACATTAACAGATAGGTGCACATTTAAGCCCTTAAAATGACTAACTATCCTTGAAACTAAGGGTTGTGGCTTTCATGTAACAGCCAAAGCAGAGAGGTTGCAATGATATATAAATGTATTTACTGCTTATTTTTGTAAAGATAAAGTCTGAATTCCATTTTTTATAAGATAAAGAAATAAAATGGCAAAACAACTGGCCAGATCACACAGTGAACAGATGCTAATATCTTTTAAGATAGTAACAGTTTAGCTTGCTAAATAGGAATTATCTCTTTGTAATTCACAATCCAAAGTATACAAGAAAAAATAAAGGCCAACAGAAAAAAGTCACAAATGATGCTGTATAAAGATTTCTTTAGAAGTTGTTACTTCTAAAGTTGTTTTAAGGCTTCTAGAGCATAGAGAAAAATTAAATTACTTATGAAGTAACTTTACATGTAAAAATGGACATTTATACACTTACTTCTAAGTTCCAAAATTCCTCACTGACATATAAATCTAGGAATAGAAAAGCCATAGCTCAGATCGGAGACAGGCATCACTTCTAGGAAGACAAAAACCAACCAAGACAGTGACAGCAGGTACCCAAAACATACCCTCCCTGTCCTGATACCCTGACCTGACACTGACCGTGCCATGTATTCAGTTTATACCATCAAGGTTGGATTTGCAGCTGGTTTATGAAAAACACACAACCCAAAAGCAGAGTGTTTTCTATAAAAGAGCCATTCTGGCTCAAGAGTGCATTAAATAGTAAAATATGAGGTGTTCAGCTTGAATGCGCTCCCTGAGAGCTGTTTTGCAAACACACTTCTCCTGGCTACTATCAAGTTCACTTTTATCATTCCAGCTGAAATTAAAAAAAAAAACACAACAAAAAACAAAACCACTTCACAGGTCTTTTAAAAGTAGAGGTGAAACCAGCACTTTTTTTCAAAGCATTAAAAAACTTTTTTCTGTTGTTAAGTGAAAACAGAGGGGAAAAAATCAAATTACATGGATTCTATAAGGAAGCACAGCAGCAGAGTTGATTTTGCCTTTGGACAGAATAACAGACCAGACAAATCTAGGATCCCATCCAGGTATATTCTATATAGTTCTACATAACTCAGTTTTGCCTTTGGGAAGCTGAGAAAACATGAAGAAATGTTGGTGCGTGCACACGTAGCTTAAGACATGAAGAAAGACACCCAAGGTTTGTCCTAAAAAGAAAAAAAAAAGGAAAAAAAGACCAAATGCAGGATTTGTAGGTAGAATTCCCTTTTACAGATTAAGGAAAAAAGAAAAAAAAGGAAAAAAAGGAAAAAAAAAAAGCTTTTCAACAGCCGCGAGTCTGAAATAACGTTGTTGGGAGAAATGAGCACAGGCGGGGGAGAGCTATGCGTGTTTTAGAGCCGTGCCGGGAGAGGCAGCGGGGCAGCAGCGAGGGAAGAGCGGAGCGAGCGGGGCCGGGGCAGCGGCTCGGGGGGTCCCCCGGGGTGCGGTACCTGCGGAGGGGCCGCCGGGGCGCGGCTGCCGGAGCGGGCGGAGCGCGGAGCCCCGAGAGGCGGCGGGCAGCGCCAAGGCCAGGCAGCAGCCGAGGATGCCGAGCGCACTCCCCACGGTGCCGAGGATGCCGAGCGCTCGCCCCATGGTGCCGCCGCCGGCCCCGCGCCCGCGGCACCGCCTTTAAAGCTGCCAGGACGGGCAGAGGGGGGACGGGACACCGGGGGGGCATCGGCCGCACCCGCCGCCTCCTCTCCAGGAAGGGCCGGCGGCTCTCGCTTCTCCGCCCCGGCGGGCGCTCAGCCGGGGTGGGGATTAAAGCTCAACGCTGTGTTCCTGCGGTTCAAACCTGGGAGCAGGGGGAGCTGAGACAAACCCACAAGACCTTCCTCCACTGGAAGTGTCTGGTCCAGGCTAATTTTGCACTTCAGTCTCCAATGGCAGCATTTGCAAAGAACGTGGGAAAAAGCTCACGGCGCGATCCCCCAGGCACAAGGAGCTGCCTCCCCTGTTGCCAAATCTTAACCATGGGCATTTTGTCTGGTTCCTGGCACTGGAAAGCCTGCCAGTTCCTGTGGGCAGCTGCAGTGAGTTTTAACAGAAAGCACAGCTCAGGACCCGAATCCACCATGATCTCCAGCCCAGCGCTTTAGAAGACACCTCCGCCAAAGCTGTATTGCGTTGTACTGCACGACCATCTTCTCTCCCGTCACCTCCATAAGGGGAATAGGAAGGCCCGATTTAGAAGAGGAACCACCAACCTACCAGCTGTACAGTCTCAGGCAGGCACTGACTCACTTCAGCAAGTTCTGCACAGTAGACTGCACAGCAGTCTGTGTACCATGGCGTTCAAAAGGCTGCAAACAACATCAGGGAAGGGGGACCACCACCCTCCATGCAGGGGAAGACCACAGGACAGGGCTCCATGGGAGTACAATAGCTCTCCTCTCCCACAGGGTGCTGCAGCTTTTTTGAGGAACAGCATAAGCACAGTCACACACACCAGACGAATTTCAGGCAGTGCCTGCTGCTGCCAAACACTGCTCACCCACATGATCAGCCACCCACTTGGGAAGTCTCAATATCCACCCCTTGGCAGGAGCTCTCTGTCCACATTCAAGTTCCTCTGGTGCCCACTCATGGTCAGACAGACACACTCACTCCCTCAGGGCAGATGAATCCAGAGCAGAGCGTGTTCCAGGATCAGTATTTGAGTAGCACCCAACAGTTTCAGCTGTTTTCCAGGCCACTTTGGTTTCATATGGTCTTTCAGCTTGACCCCCCTTCCCTTCCAAAGTCCCATTTAAGCAGTCTGTCAGCATCTGAAGATCCTCTGGATTTAGAGTCTCTCTGGGAGTCCAGATCCAATTGCAGTTCCTCATAACCTGGAAAACCAAGTACAGCTGCCCTCAGCCCTGGTGCACTCCAGGTACCCCCTCAGGATACCTGGGAGGGCAGAGCACTGCCACAACAATGGCACAAGATGGTCTCAGACCCCTGCAGTTCAAGTTGCTCTCACATGTGGCACCTGAGGGAAAACTACAGAAACTATTGCCAAAAGCACACCCATGACAGAGCAATTTTAAACATGTACAGAGGTACATACTGAAAAAAGAATAACCAACAACCTGTAGCAATTTGAATCCTTTTTTTCCAGAATTTAATCCAAAATAGAAAGCCATTTTTTAATTCAGAAATGAAATAAGTAAGTTATCTTTTACCTCCTTATACCTCTTGTTACAAAAGAGGAAGAGTAGAAGAGTTGCTTGTAGATTGTTTGGGTTTAATTCTTTTTTTAGGACACTTCCGAAGTTATGGTGTATCTCCAACAATGCTGGATATTTTCCTATATATATAGTCCTAATGGGTGGCTGTCCTGCTCTTAACACCTGAGCTCTCCAGACATCAGATTTCCCTGAGGGTGAAAAGCTTCCAGTACAATTCCCTTTTCCCAGCTCATGTGTAAGTACCAGTCAGAGAAGTGGAAGAGAGTACTTGAACTGCAAAGGCTTTAGTACAGGATTATGTGTTGGAGGGAATCCATGTTTTCCACTCACATGATAATAATGGCCAGGCTTCACGAACGAAGAACCGGGGAAGGTCTTTACACCTTCCAGCCTGCGCATTGGATTTTTTAGGTGAGTTACAGTGT
>JAYRBT010000114.1:105695285-105708578 GCA_036023395.1 Myiotriccus ornatus
GGCAGTGAGGTCCTCAGGACGTAGATGGATTGCCTTACAGGGCTAACGAGCTCCATCTGCCCGGGGAGTGGCCCTGATCAGGAATCGAACCCGGGCCTCGGCAGTGACAGCGCCACGTCCTTAACCACTAGACCACTTCTGCTGAAGAACAGATCAACCACTAAACCCGTAACTAAATATGTGGGACTACCTGCAGGATACTGAAGAACTTAAACAAAAAGCCACACCAAACAGATCAACCAAGGCTACGGTAAACATTTTGTAAAAGATTTATTTAAGTATCATTTATCACAAAGAGGAAAATACATAGAAGATTAGAAGCATGCAACCATCTTCCACATTTCTATTTATTTTTCTTGCATTCACAGCACGTTGTAATAGTACTCCTGTGCCATCTCACTTCTTCCTCAAAAATACTATGTTTCAAGACATAGGATAACCAAAAAAAAAACACAATAAAAGGTAAGATAACATATGAGAAAAGTGCAAAGTAAAAAAAAGTCACGTATATAACCACATTCAAACCTCTCCCCTTCCAAAAAACGGATAAAGGCAAACTGTCATTTTGCTGTACGATCAGATTGTCTTTATGAACTACTTTACAAAAAATTAATATAAATTAAGGGCACGATCCTGCAGACACTTATAATTGTAGCTAACTTCAATCAAAGTGGCTCAGTTGGTATTATTAAAAGCCACAAGTCAGTCACATGCATAAGTTCTTGCAGTGTAAGGCCCTAAGGCAATAAAATGTTTAAGAGCATTAAGGAGAACAAAAATTAAAGCAAACAAAATCACTCTCAGATGTGTTTTGCTTAGTAAGTTTATATCAAACATATTTTAAAACAGAACAGTTTGCTCCTAAAAGCCCTGAATATTTCTATTACTTAAGCAGTTTTGCAAGATTAAAAGACAAAACCCCCAGGAAGCTGGTACAGATGTTAATTAACATAAAAATTGCTTCAGGCAGGTATGTAGGGAGGTGGAGGTTCCTTCTCGGGCATCTTCACTGCCATTTCATAGGTTGGCAGAACATACTAAGGAGAAGACATTTTGAAGTGATTAGTGCAGAAGGTTTGAAAATAAGAAAAAAAACAGAACAAAAACATACATGCCCCATCAGCAACTTAATCCTCTGTTGCAGGCAGAAGTTTTTAAGAACTTACTGCTGTTTCTAGTAAGCAAATGAGGAAGCGAAAGAAGGTGCAGGAGCAGTTTATTGCTCTGCTGAGCCTAACCCTGTGTCATTCATTCCAGCCCACTGCCTCCTGGCTTTGCAAAGCAGCAACAAAGGTTTGGACTGGTGCAATCAAAGCTTCACTCTACTACAAGAAAAACATTCTGGGACTTCTCTCTATTAACCCTCCTATTTTAGGCACCATAAGAATGTAACTGAGAAATAACCCACCACAAAATTAGCTGCTTTAGCATTTTCAATCTTTCCAGTCTTTCTTTAGAAAGGTGCACAAGGCTTAGAAACATACATGGATATGGTGATTTTCTACTTAATTAAATGATGCTGGTTGCTTTTATCTCAAACAGAGGTTTTACCTGTGGAGGAGCTTCAAAAGCAGGGTACACAGCAATCTCTGTCAAATTTCTGTTGCTGATGTATTTATAGCAGTTCCATACACAGTTAATTAGATACGCCTGAAAGAAGAGAGATTTCTCTTTTTAAAGACCTCATATGCATTGATTGAGTCAGATGTTTGATTACATTCCTGTGACAAAAAGGAGCATAAATCAACTTAGGCAATACATATCTGAGGAATGGTTGCCGTTTCACAGATCTGGCCACATACCTATTTCTCCCCATTTAGCTTTGCTGTCACGGTGACTCAGAGAGGATGAACCACACAGGTTTTAGCAAAAGAATTCACAGATCCATTCAACTAATCCGTCAGCCTCAACAGTGCTAATCAAATTAATCCCCAACTGGCTCATGCTTCTGTGGATCTCAGTCCAAACCCGCCAGGAGGAGGAGAGGCCAACAGTACAAACCCACTCATCCCCAGGTAGCACTATTTGTCCAACTGCCAGTGTGAAGGAGAGAACTCAAACACACAACCAAGCTGGCAGCAAAGTGATGGCAGAGCAAAGTTGGTTGGACTTTGAGTCAACACTGACTGCTGTAGAAAGACACTACCATGATCTGATGAGGATTAGGGGGTTTATATTAATTAGTGTAACAGTAATGTTTCCCAATCTGGTATGTTAGCACTTGGTCATACAAAGAGTAACATTTTTTTATAGATTGGGAAATTTGATATCTACTGTATTAGGCTTCCACTCTCCCCAGTCAGACATTCATAGTGGAGAAAGTATAGAAAATTAGTAAAATTATTTTTCATTAGTTCATTTTTTCTTAAATGCAATCTGAATGCAATAAAAGAGTATTATCAGGGCAAATGCATATTATCAATTCATTTCTCTAAGATGATTTCTCTGCACAAGAGGTTTTGTAATTCAAATTAATGCCTCTGTATTTAGATTCTCAAAAAGAAAGTAACTAGTAATATCACCCTTCAGTAGGAAGGAAGATGCAGCTCTGAACTAGCTATGCATTTCGTCATTCTATCATCTTCCTTCCAAAATATGCATCCTGGTTTGTTAGGCCCAGTGAGGGATTTTAAAAGTTTTGTTTAGAAAATTGTATGCTGTACCTCAATATTGTTTCACCACAAGTTTAATTACAAATATTAAAATTATCTTCACATAGGCAAAAAGATGGTATTTGAAGTCTTTTTGCATTACTACTTCCTCCTAAGGAAGGGCAGAGCTGCATAAACATGCCCCACTGCACACACACGAGTTAGCTGAAGACACCAGTACACAAAATATTAAAGTCATACCATAACTGAACATCTTAACAATTCTGCCTAAAGAAGCTCTTATCTCAGCTTTAAGAAGCCAGATGGGTTCTGAATTCAGCACTGAGAATTAATGCAGATTGACAGCATCTTAATATTTAGTAACTCTTGAAACAGACATATGCTTAAATTTTACCTTACCTTTAAAATGATAAATAAGGCAAAGAACACCAGAACAATAAACAAGAGACAGCTGGAGTCCAAGGACAGAAGGTCATCTTTGTAAGGGAAATCCGGCTAGTCAAAAAAAAAAAAAAAAGGTAGAGAAAGGGAGAAGATAAGAATGAACACAGCACAGTCAAATATAAGAGAAAAACATCCAAACTTCATATCAAATGAAACAAACTCTTGCATAAACTACTCCCCTAGAAACAAAAAGTTGTTTCTCACTAGTTTCTTCTCTATGCTCCCACAAAGCACAGCATTTATCCTGCCTCTAACCTGCAAGAACAGGTCAGTACAGCACTGTCCATGCCCACAGTCACATTATCAGTCTCATGCTAATAAAGATATCCATAAAATTTACTTTTACACAGCTCCAGCACAGATTTTGTACTTATGGTCCTCTACAACTCTTTAATGACTTACTATTAATTAACTCTTGTCAGTCTAACCTGTAACATCTGTGTACAGAGCAAAGAGGTAAAAAGTTGGCCCCAAACTTCAGAAGAGCCAAAACAGAGCTTCTTCAAAACTTCAGACTTCACTCTCCCTGACTACAGTAACAAAGCCTCTCTCCAATACCAATCCAACTTTGTTTTAAAAATTACTTTTTTAAACATCTGCTTGATCAGATCTAAACACCAGCCAGAAAGAGTTTGTGCTCCCTGTTAACCGACAGTGCATTTTATCCACTGAGTCTTCATGCAGTTAAATCACAGGCAGTGTTAATGAGAACTACATTCAGTTTTCTTAGAAAGTATTGTTGCAAAATAAGAGCCACATAGAATGTAAAAAGAAAACCTCCATCTCAGATTCCATCCAATAATGCTGTAGGACCTTTCCTACGCTTTTCTTCCCCTTCCTTACCAAATAAGGGCCAATATTTTTTAATCTGAAGTAAATTTGCCATAGAGCCCCACTGTTTAAAGGGTTACAAGTCCAGTTGTAGCCAACACGGTTTACACCAAAAATTCCCATCACAATTCTTTATTCTCCCAGCTTTCCTCAGCAATACCTTTGGCCCTTCCACTTCTGATAAGCTGCCGTTCTCATAACCACCTATGGCTGCTGCAGGTTGAGTTCCTCTTTCTTATGCACAGGAAGGGAACTGTAGATCAGTCACTGATCCAATTAACCCCAACTTGAATTTCAGATGTAAAATACCAACTTGAGCTGAACACTTACCAACTGATCCAGATAATCCTTGATTCTGGGCAAGTAGGTTAGAGAGCTGATGGCAACCAGACAACTGAGCACGAAGTCAAAGAGTTGGTAACAGAAAAATGGGATCAGCCAGCCTACACGATGCTAAGAAGAAGCAGAAAATAGCAGCAGCCTGTAAGTTATTTAGTTAAAAATTCAAGTAGCAAGTTTAAAACCATAGACTATAAATATACTTACAGCAATGGCACCATACACCATCATTGCACTGATTGTGAACATGAGGAGGGAGATGGCAAACAAAACGCAGGCATTTTCTGCATTAAAAGAAAAACAATAAGAATCAGTCATTTCCTGGAGTTGTCTCACTGCAGCTGACAGGTACCCAAGCTCTGTTCATTACTATGATCTCAACTGGTTCATCTGTGCAAACTAGCAGCAGCAGAATACAGTAGCTCAGATCTCACCTAACAGAGAAGGATCTGGTTCAATAAAACCAACAAGAATTTGGAGAAATCCCTTTGCCTTAATCAAAAGCCTGACTCAGACACACCAATTAGAAGCCTGACATAGTTTGATAGTAATGCACTATAATAATGCTGATTTGCAATATGTGTCAGTGCTAAAAGTATGTGAGTAAATAACTTTACAACTGGAAAGAATCTTAAGTGAAGCTAACAGTATCAACCTTTATACTTGAAAATGGTTTGGTTATGTAATTCGGTCATTGGCAGTGGGAGCAGCACTGCTCCTTCAGTAACACTAAGGAAAACAGGAAATCACTGTGTGGAAGGTATCCCATTATTTACAAGAAAAGGCAGTTGAACAGAAGCCAATTTGTAGCAAAATCCAGGACACTCATGGAAACTGCATGATAAAGATTCTCCTTGTGCATCACAGTTACTGATGACAGAAGCACAGCTGCTTTCCATGAGCTACATTATACTTTTCTCCTTTTTTAAACACAGAGAAAGAAACCAGCTTGAGAGTCTACAGATGTGGTAAATAAATGTTTTTTAGCAATATTGAAGCCAAACTTTTGTGGTTCCCATGCTTGAAAAAGAGATGATCTGAGAACACTTTCTAGTCTGAAATTCATTTGAAAAGACTCACTATAGAAGGACTTATGTATCTTACTTAGTACAAGAGAATATCTACACACACAGTTGGCATGAAGAGTCCCCCCCATGTCTGAAATGCACTGTGTTGATCAGACCTAAGTCTCAGCAGTCACCAACATGTGTGGTTTTCCTCTGAGAATTTATTACTCTCAGTATTCACATGCACAATAAAACCTGTAATGTTTCTTCATGCACACAAAAACCTCTAGCCCAGATTACAACATGGGAAATAAGAATCTTTAAGTCAAAAGCATGTTACAGACATTTTACACTAAAGAGTTGAAGAAAGAACCTTCAGCTTCAGAAGCATCTTTCATTTATATAAGCTTAAAGCTACCAAGTACACCAACATTCGTTAAGAACATAAGACATTTTACAGACATCTGCTGTAATTTTACTTAATATCTTCGCTTTATGAGGCATTTGGTCCTTCCTCCCACTCTCATTTCATTGCTAATAAATGTGAGTTACGGTCACAGGTCAGAACTGACAGATCCTCAACTTAGGTCGTGAAGAATTAACACAAAATGCTCAAAACCCATGTTTGTGCTGCACTATTTATTCTTTGCTGCTCTGGATCCAACTCTCCCTAAATTTTCATATAATATAACAGACTAAGACACGGCATGTTAGAAGTGCAATACTAAACATATTTCTGCACATTTAAAAACAAGAGAAACAAAGCATATGCACAAGTTTACAGATATGATAGTTAAAAAGTTTGGTCATTACAGACAAAAAGCTTGACACAAATTACTCTTGTACACATCATACACTCAATCAGTAACTGAGTGAAAAGGCTTAATTCTTCTCATGATGTTTTCTCATTACTTTCTTCTGCAGGTCAAACTTAAAGAAATACTTTGGTTTTACTCAAATACTTGGTGTCCCAATTCTTCCACTTTTCTTAGAAAGATGGCATGGTTTTCCTCTTTAGTAAAGTCATACAGAATAGCTCTAAGCTCTTTCCTGAAATCCATGAAGATCAAGAAAAATTCTCAAAGTCTTCAAAACTGTTTTCTGCTGTTTTACTGAGACAGCAGATAGTAAATGTTCATGAAGAAAGAGAGTTAGATATGTTCCACACATACTTCATGATTCAAAGCATTAGATGGCCAGGAAATCTTCAGATATCATCTGAGATGCTTAGGCATAATATGAAGTAAAAATAATAATCCATGAAGTTTTTTTTTATTCTTGTAGAAGAACTCAATCCCAGAATAGTTTAGAAGAAGTTCAGAAGACAAGACGATCACATTTAAAAGCTCTATGCATATATTACACAGTAGTATAAGGCAAATCCACCACAACACTACTTTATTTTCTAATCAGCCAGCTGAGTTATGGACCTACCAGCCATTCTCTCGGAAGCATAATAATTTCCAATGACTTCATACTGGATATCAACTGTTGGCACTATATTTGGATGAGTCACTTCTACTGTCAACAAGATGCCCATCAGCAAGTTCACCACCTGAGAGAGATCACAGGTACCTCAAGGTTATTTGCATTGCAACAACTAGGATCATCTTAATGACACACTAATAATCCTTTATTTCAGTTAGAAACACATTCTTTGCTTTGCCTATATGTGGAAGAAAAAAAAGAGAGCCCAACTTACAATTAAATATCAGGCTGATTTAGTAAAATCTCTACCAAAACAACCAAAGAGCACCAGACACTTGCTAGGTTATCACACCAGAATAACTGCAAATTAAGGGGATGGATAACAATCATAGGGATTCAAATCACATAATTAATAATATTATTATAATAATAATTAAAAGAGCCCAGGAAGGTAAAGGCACAACAGACATAACAAGAAACATTTGGAAAGTTTCCACTTTCTGTAACAAATCAAGTTAATTTAACCCACAAATAAAGTACTAAGTTTCTGTCATATTACAGCTTTCATACAAACTGAGGAAAACCATCTCCCTCCCCTTCCTAGAGTATTTATTAAAACCTCATCAGTACTTATCAGAAAGGCTACACAAACACAGGGGAAGTAAGAAATACCTCACACAAAGATTGAACTCCAAAATGTGTAAGCTTTCAGCACAGGCTGTGTGCTCACCAGTCCTTCTCCTCCCTCACACTGCCACTGAAGACTATTCTGTTACCCAGTTTTGGTACATACCAGAAATGTCTTCAGTAAGAGCTCAAAGAATCAAAAGTAGCTTAAGCCTCTGTAAAATTGCCTTCAGAGCATTTATAACCTATTCAAGACTTACAGGGGCATAGTTTCTGTTACTAATATCAGGAGAGACATGCCAAAGGTTGCGTAACAAAAAAAGCCATGATGGTATTTTCGAGCTGCAGATATTTTCCAATTAGTATTCAGTACAGACACCACCACTAGCAGGATCTTTTACAATCAGCCTCAAAAAGAAAAAAAAACAAACTGGTTTGATGTTTCTCACAGCTTAAGAATATTTGCCAGGTATTTCTTCTTTTACTGGTCTGGTTCTAGGAGTCAATAATAGTAATAAGGGGAAGTCTATGTACAATTATTGAAGCTTTCAGTAAGGAAAAAAGCTTTTAAACACTTAAAAGAAGCTTTAGCTTTTGAGACTCATGGTTCCTATAACTTCTTTACTCCCTAATGGTTTTATTGTTTGGGGGTTTTCCCCCTGAGGTTTAGAGATATGACAGTGATAAGCTTGCTTGCACTTTATGCTAAAAAGAACCCTTTCATGAAATCAAACCTAGTCTCTTTGTATAAATGCAGTCATCTCATCATACATTACACAAACTTATTAGAATTTCCAGGTATTTTGAGTCACTTGTATACACCATTTTATGCCTTGGAACATAAAATACACTAGCTAGTACAGCTGGCAGTGAAGAAATAGGTTCAACCACCACTATCTTTAGCCTTGAAACGAGCATATTTTCCCCCCTTGCAGGACACAGGGTAAACTGTGAAGCTGCTCATCTGCCACTTGTCTACATATTTTATTTTGCTTCACCACTGGTCGCATGTACAGAACAGGATAATCTCTCACCTGCTTAGTCCTTCTGTATTCTAGCTTTCTGCTCTCAACCCTTCCATTTCCTCCTCTCTCTGTAAGTGAACTGAGGGTATCAAACTGTACGTTGGAAAATACCTTCCTGCTCTAACTTGTTTTAAGAGGCAGTTGAAATGTTGATCTCTAGTTCACAAAGCACAAAAGGACATGTTCAATTATAGCTAAATTATTTATTCTTTACAGACAGTCATGAGTTTAACTGAAATGATGTTATCTGGCTATACAACATGCTATCTGCCTCAAGAAAAAGAGCAAGCAGCACTTGAGTTACTACAGAAGTACTGAAGAACTGGATTGCCTTGGAATTTTGAGACTGTAATTCCACATCTGTCACTTTTTTTTCTTCATCCTACCCACGGTCCAAATTTAGCATACAGAAGTTCTAGTAATTTCACTAGTTTCTGAGCACAGTTCAAAGTACTAAAGATTAATTTTCTCAACCTGAAACAATGCGAAAGGAAAACAGAGAATAGTCATTCAAAATACAATCTATTAAAATCAATGAGACAGAATAAAAACAGTAACTTAAAAACAAACAACCCAAACCTTTGCCAATTAACACCCCAGGGTTTCCAGTACTCCATTGTTGCTGTTTAGGAATCTCTCAAGGCACTGAGCAATTCCTGACATTCAACATATGGATTTCAATTAACAGCTATAGAGCCAGAGCCTGTATTTTAACTACTTCCATCCTTTCACAGAAGCTTGATAACAGCAAGACCACAAGGCTTGTTTCAACTTAACAATCAAAGTAACGAGGAGCAAGAATATGGTCTGGACTGCAAAGCATCACTAGAGCTTGAAAGTATATACCCACTGCAAATCAAATGTATGTTCACAAATGCCTACATGGAGAAGAAGTCAGAAAAAGATATAACTTATGTATGCATCAGTTTAAGATGAGGATTGAAACCACCACCACCACCTCTGCCTCAAAAAATTCCCCCAACCCTGACAAGACAGCACTCAGTAAATAGTGCAGTGTTCTGAGGTAACACCTCAAATCCCAGCAGGCCCCATCCTCATCCTTTTTGCTGGGAAATCAAAAATAATAATAAAAAAAATTTGCAAAATGCATTTTCAAACTCTTATTCAAAAGGTGGTTCAATTAAGATGAAAGGCCCCTTAATGTAGTTTTGTAGTATTTTACTTTCTGTATTTGGGAAGGCTGAGTTTAACACAGTTTGGTGCAGCCTGTATCAAAATTTAAAAATCAAAAAGCTGACAACCACGTAGAAAGTCAGCATTTACTACACAATGGTAACAAATATTAGCTCCCCATATGATTAGAATTCAAAAGACAGTGGGACTATTAAAGAGCATTAACTTTTTAATTAGCGAGTTTCACCTCCACGGGGTACACTTATCATGTAAGTGCTTAATCTCTCAGGAGGCCTAAACATGAAGTCTAAGTTTCCCCAAGCACTCAGAGTGACTTGAACAAAAAAAACTCTTACTTATAATTTACTTATTTCCTTTCATGAGGCAAAAGAAGGAAATTGCTTTGCACTACTCTACTTCCTCATTTTCCTCTCACTTTTCCAATATTTTTCCCCTAAACATGCTCCCAAACAAAAAAACCAACATGGAGTTTCTGATTTGTTTTGGTTTATTAGATTGAAATAATAAAAACTGAAAAAGAATTATCTTAAATAGGGTACTTCAGAGCCTCTAGCACTATCAGTATTAGATTGAGATCAGTTATAGTCCCTATTTCTGTAAGTCTTGTTTAGTGAACGAACGACTCCAGAGATCCCCCCTCAGCCTCCTGCTGATCAGCAGCAGTTGCATCACTGCCTCCATCGCTGAAGTCTGCTGCCAGAATGCACCAGCCCCTCCCTCCAAAACAATGCTATTGCTTTTAGACTGTTTATTGAACTCTGATCCCATTTTTGCCAGTACAGTGTTCATGATTCCAGTTTCTGGGAAGCACTGTGCTTAATATGAAAGTTTACAGGAAGAAACAAACTTCAAAGCCACACGTTTGCAATTACGGAATGAGGAACAGGAGGTTTCTTTCTCCTTCCTACACAGAGCAGCAGCGGGTGTTGCAGAGCAAACCAAGCTCTATCAGTCCTGGAACTCAAATATGATTCCACTGGAAGTGTCCTTAACTCATCTCTTTGCAACTGCAGTGTTATTAACTGATCACAAACAGCAGCAGCCCTCGGATCAGTGCTTAAGACACTGATCACACAGCATCAAAAGCAGGCATTTTAGAAGATAATGTCCTTGTTTTCTCCAGACTTGCAGAAGCACTCAACAAGAACAGTGATACAACTGTTTTAGTGAGAAGAAAACTTAATTAGATGCAAGACTTGAGAGTATGCAAATAAGCAAGGAATAAGAAATGCCTAAAGAAATGGTTACATAAGATAACACGCATGTATTAAGTAGACAAACCCTTATCTTAGTAAAACATCTGGAGTAGATTGTTATGAGACTCCATTTTATGTTTGGTATCAAATTCCTTCAGGACTGCACTGCACGGGAACCCAGTCTATTCAGTAAAGAGCAAGATTTTCAGCAACACAAACCTATTCTGGAACTAAACATTCTCCCCCAGCAAAAAGCTACTTCCTTCAAAAAAACCCCAACAAAATACAAAAAAAACACAAACAAAAAAACCTCCAAACCCACAAACCAAAGAACCACTACCCTACAAATAAAGTTATTATTACTTGTCCCACTGTAACTTACAAGCAGAGATTATTAAGTTGATTTAGAAACACTTCTCATGAGAATCTGAAAGACTAAGTTCGTGCTACATTTAAATGGTGCATTAATTCCATTTCTAAAGAACCTGACATACTCTGGACCATTTAATTTTTTTTAAAGTTTGGGAGCAGACAGATAAGTCTAATTTTCACTGTCCAAACTGTACTTTGCCTTCAAAAGTGTATAAATTATCGCTTAATTCTGATTTAAAGCATTAGGCAAGACAACATAAGACTTCATTGCAAGACCTTATTTCAGCTCAAACAGCCAACAGCTGTCAGACTGAAAAGTTCTCACCTTTTCCCAGGTCACAGCTGGGAAGAACTGGATAAAAATTTTCAATGCACAGTTCAACAAAGCATTTAATATATTTTATATAAACTTTTTTTATAGAACAACACGGCTGTGAAGCACTTCGTGTGCCCCCCACTACCCCTAAACTCAACTCTATTTTTCTCTCCCGCAGACTGACTCGTTGCACAGATCAAAGCCCGATCCGCCCCTGGAGCAGCAGCCTCATGAGCGCCCGGCGCACTTTTCACCGTCCCAGCACACATTCAGAAAGAACAAAGAGGCGCTGCAGCCAGGCAATAAGGCGAAACATAAGCACAGTAAGAGAGGTAGCAGCTGGAAGTACTACCAGGTCTGCGGCCACGGAAACACATCCCCGTCCTCCGCCCCCAGCAAGTTCCTGGGTTTACAGGCACTCCCGCGAACAGGAAACGAAGTGGGGAAGGCTGCGAGGTGCTTCTGGTCTGTAACAAGGATCAGTCTCCCTACTGTTACCGATTTGTGCTTCTCCTTGAGGTACAAGAAGAACATTCTTGAATTCCATCCATCAGCACAAAGTAAACCTTCCGCAGGTTTTGCAGGTTTCCAAAATAAATCCAACTCTTAATATTACAATGGACATTCATTTTTCTATTTTATATGAATTAATAATAGAACCTAATCAGCACCATGACATTTTTTTCCAATTTCTTATTGAAAATGAAAGATAGATCCTTTTCCTAGAGTTTTGTTACATTTCCAACCCCCTACTTTCCTTTTTCTTCCAATCCTCTCTCCAGCCACTTTTTTGATTGACTTTACATTTTTTTGCCAATGAAAGGACCGAAATGCATAAAAATAAAGGATCTCCCCATACTCGCTGAAGATAAACCATGAACTCTCCAAACTCAAATCCCTATGCCTGTAAAATGAGTTTCTGTGCATGGCTCTTTCACATCAACACGTTGAATTCAGCATTCTCTTTTTTTTTTTTTTTTTTTTACAGTCTGAGGAAGCGTAAAACAAAATACAGGCTTTGGTTACAGCTTCAGGAGATAAAAAAACTTGTGATTCAACTTTTGTAAACTACCTTCTCATTTTTACTGCTCACGAGGGTAAGAGGAAGGAAAGATGAAGAAATCACTTCAATAAAGGGGAACTCAAGTTCCCTGAAAGGGAAGTTAGGGCTCAAGGCTTTTAACTTTCAGGTACAGTTTTCACGTTTCTATTTCACCCTAGTTCAGAATTATCTCTACCATTTCACCTTCACCACCACCACTCTCTCTTGGAAAGAAAGCACTCACCAGGCACAAAGCAAAGAGGTGTTTTGGAAGCCAAATTTGTTTCCATTGCTCCTCAGCCCGTGCTGAGGACACCAGAGCACGGAATAATCGGGAACTTCCCCTGCCAGAAAGCTCTTCGACAAGAAGAAACGCTCATTTTGGAGACAGTGACCTTCTTCTCCGAGCTTACACACCACAGCTCATCCTCCTATAACACACCCCGAATTCCATTCTCCCCAAGCTCTCCTCCCTTCCCAAGGACACGCTCAGTGATGTTTAGGAGTCTCAATCCCTCCAACCCCTCGAGACGCAGATTATAACGCTCTGAACTTTCCCTTCACTTTCTTTTGCCAAGCACAACAAGAGAGGCCGCCGAGGGACAACCGGGCTTGGTAAGGGAAGGAAGAGGGACTCGAGCCCCGCCGGATGACCCCAGGAAACCCCTTCGTGCAGCTTCCCCTCGGGAAGAGAACAACTCCCGGGCCGGGGGAGCCAGAGCTCCGCGGCCCCTCGGGAAGAGAACAACTCCCGGGCGGGGCGAGGGGGCCGGGAACCCCGCGGCCCCTCAGGAAAGGGAGCCGCTCCCGGGGTGAGGGGGCCGGGAGCCCCGCGGCCCCTCGGGAAAGGGAGCCGCTCCCGGGGGGAGAGGGGCGGGAGCCCCGCGGCCCCTCGGGAA
>JAYRBT010000114.1:105708678-105742777 GCA_036023395.1 Myiotriccus ornatus
CCTCCCTCCCTCCCGCCCCCCCGCCCGCCGGCCGCCCCGGGCACTCACCATGTACCAGGTGCCCAGAATGATGGTCCCGGTGCGCACATGGCAGCAGCCGCAGCAGCGGGTGCTATAGAAGCGGTCCCGGCTCCGCTTGAACGTCATGGCGGCCGCAGAAACCTCCGGCCGCCGGACCCGCCACCCGCCCTCTCCAGGCAATTCCCCAGGCCCGGGGCCGTAAAACCCCCGCGCGCGCGTCACCGCAAGCGCTAGCCTATCAGAAGCCGAGAGCGGGTCGCGGGGCGGGCCCGCGTTGCCGCGGCAACGGGTGATCGGCGGCTCCACGGACCAATCGCGCCAGCCTTCGGAGCGCCGCCCCGCGCTCACCTGCGGCGGCGCACCTGGGGCGGGGGCGGGGCCGTGTCCGCCATGTTGTGTCGCCCTCAGAGCCTCGGGCGGTGCTTCTGCCCGCGGCGGAGCGGGCGGGGACGCGGCCGGTCCTGTTCGCCCGGGGCGCGGGGAGCAGCTCGCCGTGCTCCCCCCGTGCTTCGCCGGTGTAGGCTGGCCGGTCCGAGGAGCCGGGCCACCGTGCAGGCAGCAGAATCATAGGGGTGAAGCTGTTGTCCAGTGACGGTGCGGTTTCCCTCTGTTCTCTGCACTGGTGAGGGGCACCTCGAGTGTTGTGTCCACTTTTGGGCCCTTCACTACAAGAAAGACATTGAGATGCTGGAGAGTGTCCAGAGAAGGGCAGTGAAGCTGGGGAAGGGTCTGGAGAGTGAGTCCTGTGAGGAGCGGCTGAGCTGGGGGTGTGTAGTCTGGGGAGGAGGAAGCTCGGGAGTGACCTTACTGACCTGTACAACTGCCTGGAAGGAGGATGTAGCCGGGTGAGGGTCGGTTTCTTCTCCCAGGCAACAAGAGATAGATAGGATGAGAGAACACGGCCTGAGACTGTGCCAGGGGAGGTTTAGGCTGGACATCAAGAGCAAATTCCTCACAGAAGGAGTCATTAGATGCTGGAATGGTCTGCCCAGGGAAGTGGTAGAGTCACCATCCCTTGGAGGTGTTTAAGGAAAGACTGGTGCTTAGTGCCGTGGTCTAGTTGACATGGAGGTTTTCAGTCATGGGTTGGACTCAATGATCTCAGAGATCTTTTCCAACCTAATTGATTCTGTGATTATGGGGCAACCGTTAATTCCAGAATGTCTCCTGATGTCCTGGTTTGGGCCAGGACAGGCTTAATTTTTTGCAGTAGCCTGGAGGGGGCATGGTCAAGACATGGAGGTTATTCTATAACACCTTACAGGTATTCTATACCACCTCATGGCATTGCTGGGGGGAGGGAAAAGGGCCTCTCCCTTTCAGGAGAAAGGGTTCCTTGCAAGAGAAAGGCAGTCTCACTTCATGAAATGATTTGTGGTTTTTTTTTTTCCTTGTGAATAGTTTCATTTCATATACCCTCTGTCATTACTATTGTTGCTGTTACTCTTAGTTTTCTTACCTCATTGCTGTTTCCAGTAAATTGTTCTTATCTCAACCCATGATCTTTGCATTTTGTGCCTCTAATTCTCAATTCCTCTGTAGGGGAAATGGGGAGTGAAAGGGGAGGGGAGAGAGGGAGCATGGAGTGCAGTTTTTGGAGAGTCTTGGTGGGGGCACTGAATTGGGGAGTACCATTTCTAAACCACAACACCTGAGGAGAGCCTGAAGCTTTGAGATGCTGCTGACATCCCCCAGCTTTTGCTGAAATTCAGCCAGTGCTGTAGAAGGTTTTTCATATGAACCCTTTTGCGTTAATCCCTTGGATTAAATAATAATATTAAGATTATACTAAGAGGATATGTCATAACAGGGAAAACAGAAGAGGTGAAATTCAGTCCACAGAGGTGCTTTACTTTGTTGGTGAGTCCAAGGCCCTGTTGGTGAGTGGGTAATGGGAATGCTTCATTAGTCCCACTGAAACCTGCAGGTGCTGTGTGTGTTAGTGTACATGTTAATTAGAAATAACATGTATAAATCCAAGTGCTGCCTTTGTATATGTATGTGCTAAGAAGTTTCCCCACCACTTAGACACGCAGTCTACTGTTCCCACATGGAGCAAGACCTATAAACTTCCCCGGACCCAAGGGTTTCTGCAGACCTGAGCTGTTGATACAGAAATGCACTGTTTATTTTACTCTTTTATGTGCAGCTGCAAGTATGTCCTTCTTGGCAGTGTACAATCAATTTGAGACACTCACAAAACCGTAAATATTTGCCATGCATATATACAACAAGATGTATGTCAGTATTAATACTGAGCTTTTTCACCCTGAACAATGAGAAGGTAATGATAGTGACTGTGCTTGTCCTTTTGATGTATTCCAGATCCTACAATTAACACATTTTATTGTTTTAGCTGCTTAGTCTATTTTTAAACATGAACTGTTGCTGAGTTGTTTGAAATTATTTACTTAAAGGCTTTAAAACTGACCTTTTTATTTTAAATCCCCAGTGTTCTGTAATTGGTGTTTTTCTTCCTTAGGGCATATTTTATTTTTGAATAAACATGTTCTAAGTGCTGCTAAGACTGCTGTAATGATCCTATTATAAACTATTGTTTGTTTCTCTAGTGCTCCTAATGTTCTCAGCCCTGTGCACAGATGCCTAATTATCAACACTGTGATTTAATGTAGCAAAAAGGGGCTAATTTTAATCAATATACATGCGTCCATGTAAATAAATAGAGAAAGAATGCTCATTTTGTTGTAATCAGTCATTTAAAAAATCGGTTTTCTCACAGATGGCACATTGGGAAGCCTAAGCCAACTGTTCCTGCTGCATGCATGCCTGAATTGATTACACTGTTCTGTGGAGCTCAGAGACTCTCCCTCCTGTTGGTCTGTCCCTGTGTGAAACAGGAATTCACAGTACTAGAATGAGTCAGAAGTGAAAGCCAGAGCTGCTCCCTCGAGCTTGGACATCAATTTGGAAACACCTAGATCCCTCTCAGTCCAAATGGTTTGTGAGGGCAAGTGTTCCAGCTTAGATCTTGCAGTTGGGCACTTTGCCTTTGCTTGGATCACTGGCAGCTCTCGTGTCAGGCTCAGATCTTCAGGGCTATTTCCATGAGATGAAAGAAATCTTAATTAAGTGTTCATATCTTTGTCAGCCAGACTCAGAATAAAAATTGATGCGATTCCCTTGAGCTTCAGTGCTTGTTATACCCTGCAGACAACAAAGATACTGGGAAGAATGTGAATCTCATTTAACATCACAAAGAAGCTTTCCACAGCAGGATAGACTGATGTGGAACTATTGAATGGGCATAAAAAAACCTCTTTACTTTCTCTTCCCTTCAAAAAAAAAAAAAAGGAAAAAAAGGATTAAAAGAGTGTTTTGAGAATGATTGCATTGTTTCCTGTACTCGGGGGAAGAGAGAATAGGTTAATGGTTTTAGTCCTACCCTCTGTGAAAGATTCCAGTTCTTCCATGCCACAAGCAGCCCAGATGACCTCAGGCAAGACACTTCCTTCTAGCTGATCCTTAATTCTCTCTTTTTTGCTAGTTCAAAGAGGATTTGTGAGGCTAAATATATTAAAAACTGAAGGGCTCGTCTTATAGCCATGACAGACAGAGCAAAATCTCTGAGAGACAGAGAATACTGGTGATAAAACTTTTCCTCAAACAAATAGCGAAAAGACCTTGGCATGCAGGACCAAATTCCCACAACACTAAGAGCAGGAAGCAGATCTGCAAGTCCAAAGCAGCTGCAAAAGAATGATTGGGATTCCTTTACTAGCATGACACTTAACTCCTTCCTCTCAGCAGGTAGGGAGAGTATGATATCACGATGTTCCTCATTAGCCAAGCTAGTTAGGGCTTTCAAAACTCTTGTCTAGACAGGAGATTTACACTTCTGTCTTGAGAGGGCCTGGCAATGTTTTACCAAATACAAATTAGTTTTGAATAATCATATTTTAATAAGGTGAGAGCAGAACAGCTAGGATCAGGTAAATGAGAGATCAGGCTGTGCGACGGTTGAAGGGGACAGGGAGAGGGACTCCAGGCTAGAGGTCTTGTCCTTTTACCCCTAGTCCTGGAGGGGAGCGTGCTCCCTCCCCCCTCCCCCCCACCACAAGGAGGGAGGCAGAGAGAGAGTTTATTGTTCTGGGTAGCGACTTAAATACCTCCTGAGGGGATTACAAAGTGATCAGTGGGGGTTCAGGAAGTCTTACTACCAGCCAATGATAACAAAGGGTTAACAACCAATAGAGAGACTTTCAGGTATCTCTCAGGACATTCCAAAGGTATAGATAAGGACTGAGGAACCTTGGGAAGAAGAAGGGTGAGTTTACACAAGTTATGAAAGCCATTTTGGAAGCATGTTCACTTAAACATTAAAAACCTGTTTCCTTTTATGTATTGCAAAACTACTGCAACAAGGCTGCATTCTCCTTCAACTTCTTCCAAAAATTTAAGTTCAGCACTCACAAGATGTCAAAACCATGGAGCCCTAAGGCTGTTTTCTCCTGATTTTTGTAATACTGCAGTCTTTCCCTTTTGTGCCATTCTTCAGTCTATCCTTGGCTCGGAGATTTTGGTTTAACGCTGTCACTGTTACTTCTGTGCATGCACTGAACTATTGCCAGGATGGAAATATTTTGAAAGTTGAGCTACAGTTCTGCTTCAGCATTTGCTCTGTTATGTGAAGGGAAACCTACAGACCCTGAGCTGATAATCATATGTAACCTCCTCAGGCAGAGTTCATATCAGTTTATAATGAAAATATTGTCCTGACTGGGGTTGGGAAACTGAGTCATGGTGAGATGAACTGATTTGATCAACGCCACAGAGGTTAATCAAAGTTCTAGGAACATCAAGCAAGTCCCTTGTGCATTGAGTTCTTTGCTGGGGAGTAAAAGGTGCAGTGTAGGACATGTTGGAGCTCCTCCATCCCAAATGGAAGGCACTTAACTATGAGGGCAGTAACAAGTTACTCCTATATTTTTTTCCTATAACTGTGTGCATATGTCTGCTACTCTGCCTTCTAAAATTAAAAAAAAAAGAAATAAAATGAGGAAAGATAGCTTCTCGGTTGTTTTTCACACTGAACAACCATTTTTAAATTAAAAAAGCGAAGGTTTACAACATCACAGGGAAAGTAATATCTTTACATAGATATTGCAATATATAACACTGTATCCCATCAACAGAATTTAGAAAAATCCATAGAACTGTTGCAGAAGGTGTGAAAAATACCCAGGCTAAGAGCATGAATTGACTTTTTGCTTCCTTAAGAAAGATGAGAATGTACTAAAGTAAAAGCAAAGCATTAGCATATCAATGAGGGAAAAAACCCTCAAATAAATTACTCAGGGGGAAACTTTCCTCTTTGTGACTCACACAGTGAAATCCTAGATATCCTGAAGTCAGCATTAACAAATTTTACCAGCCCTTTTCTCCAAGATGGATTCTACTGGAAGAAAACACTCTAATTTGGAGGGTCAGTGGTTTCTTGTAAAAGAGGTAAGAAAGTAATAAGAATGTGTCACAATGACTTTTGTGGTTATTGAATTTTACTCTTGTTTACTGAATTAATCAACATCACTTTGGGATTCCTAATATAATATTCCAAGCTTCTGTACTATTTGTTCTAGTCAATTGCTGTTAACAGTAGGAATTATCTTTTACCAGCAAGAGTCAGTTTAACTCAGTTCCAAAGCTTGTGAACTAAAGGTTAGAAAATCAGCTGAAATATGACGGCATGATGTAAAATTTCTCTAAGCACAAGACTGTGTTTCTCAGTAACTTGCTGTCTGCTCAGGTTTTCTGAGTCTCGAACACTGAATAAAAATTCTCGTCTTCGTATAGAGAATCAAAATCTGATAAACTAAAAGAGCTGTGGCTCATTTATAGCAGCCTCCACACAGCTGAGGAGCTATGAAAATGTCTAAAAATAACACGATCTAAAATGGTACTTGCAATTTCAGATATCTCAGTGCTTTCACGAGAGCTGGAAAGGGGAAATGTCCTGTACTCACCAACAGCTTCCCCCTTCCAGCCCTCAGCCCGGCCTTGCCCTTCCATGAATCTTGGCAGGGTGAATAGGAGGAGCCCAAGGACCTGAATGATACCTGTTCGGGGAAGCAGGGTGTTCCCTCCTGGTGGGTGTTATTTCCATACACAGTGACTCTTTGACTGAGTTTGCAATTTGGGATGCCAGCAAAGTTTTCCAGGAGGAACACAGGCAGGCAGCTGATGCTGCCAAGTGAGTTCAGTAAAGTCATTTATGACATGTCTCTGTAACATGCACTACACAGAACCAAAGGAAAATCGTGCGTGCAAAGAGAAATTAAAATTTGATAGAAAATAAAGTTTGCCAAGTTTCTGGTATTCTCTTGATGGGACGATACAGGAGTCAATTTATGTTACAGTGGCCTTTTCCACAAAAGACACAGGGAGTTTGTTTCCGAGATCAGTGCATTACCATGTCCATTCAGTACGGGAGGACCTTCTCTTTGCCGATGGGAACATCTGTGGGACCGAATGTCAGGGATGGCACATAGTGCAAAGTTCAGTTTGCCTTGAAAATACTCCTGGGTCTGATTCAGTACGATTGCAGAAGGACAAGGTTTCCTCTATTTGATCTTTGTAGCCCATGACTTAAAACCCTCTCTCCTCCCAGTGTCCAGCTACCCTTAGAAAATATTCAGTGTTATAGAGCAGGCATGTGAGTGTAGTAAATAAATTATATATTTTCCTGCCAGACAATTAGCATGTGTACCTGCTCCTTGGCTTGTGAAGATATGTCGGCTGTGCCACCAATTTGCAGATTGGGTGGAACCTTGATAATTATAGACAATTACAGTGGTCAGTTATGGAAAATTATGGACCAGCAGGCCAAATTCCTCTCTGCGGTTGCCCCACTTAACCCTGGCAGTGTTACACCATGGTTGCAGTGTGAAGCAAAGCTTCAGCCTCTGCATCTGCATCCTGCTGTCTGCCTGCGAGTAAACACAGCTTTGTAGGTCAGCAGTTCATCACTTACAGCATCAACCACATCTTAGTGCTGGAGATACTAAGGATGCACCACGTATGGATATGGCCCTATTATTAGGGATACAGGCAATCTTCTACCTTCAAACGGCTGCCCACAAGAAAGAACATCATTACAAAAATAGAGCAGACTGAGTTTAAGAGAAAGTGGAAACTTAAAGCCATATATTTCATCATTTGCTGCTGGAACAATTTATTGTTTGCCCCTAACCAGATCATAGGTGTTTCCCAGCCACACTTCAGTCCACCTCCCACACCATGGCTGCACCAGAGGTTTGATTTCCAGCTGCTGGGCCATATGCAGGCACAGGAGAGCTTTTGGCTACTCTTAAGGCATGTGCCTCTCAAGCAGCTAATAAATTGCTTAGGGAAAAGGAGCTGGACCTGCCCCATGAACTGGAAATTAAACTACACTTGATGAATGACCAGAGAGAGGCTACTCTCAATTTACTCTTCTAAGGGATAACATTCAGCTTTAGCTCAAGCAATACTTCAGCTTGTTGGAGGGATGCTGAATCTTCTGTCTGAGGATTTACCCTAGACTCCAGCTAGCAAAGATCAGAGACTAGGAGAATGCGCACATCTAGCACATTCACTTAACCCTCCTGGAGGCAGAATCAGCAGAGCAGGCTGGTAATCTGCACAGCCTCACAGAAGAGAAGGGGAAACATGTTTTAAGAGCACAGAAACCAGGGAGTAACCTGAACATGCAGTGATGAAGGAGCGTTTCATAAGGAACAAAAAGATCTGCTTTTCAGAGCATCTGCGAAGGCTATTTGATAAGCTGGCTGATGGTCTTTCAGCTTCTGAGGACTGGAAAGAGAAAGAATGGAAGTTGACAGCAGTTGCTGAGCACTTTGGTTGTTTTTTTAAACTCAGTTCTCTCACTTTAGAACACTTTCTCATCCCTGGGAGCACGTGCAGCAGCAGCATTGGGAGGTGTAGTGCAGGAAAGCTCTTGGCACTACCACAGCCATATCAACTAAACAACCCAAAATACCCTTCCTAAGTGCTGAGAAAGCAGATGAATCACACAAGCAGGCTATACATTGCCACCCAATTTGCCCTGAAAAGTTCTTTTCAATTATTTAGGAAAGCCTCCAAACAAGAGTATTTAGTTGTAGGAGTGTATTTTCTTTGCCTACATTAGAATGGGGTATTAAATATGTGCTACTCTAACAGCACCACTGAACCCATCTGTATTACTGTGACAGCTTCCCATCTGTGCAACTGTAGAGCCAGAAGAAAAATGCAGCTCTTCAGATAGAACTGATGTCAGTAAAAGAGGCACTGATGAATTTGACAGAAAAGCTGAGTAATATAATCTGCTGCTGCTTGTTATCAGCACCATAGTCAACTTGGCAGTGTTATGGGTCTTCATTCTTTTTTCATCCTAACAACAGAAGAATGTCATGAGGATTTCCTAAACATAAAAGGGTTCAGATGAAGGGCATATCTTAAAAACATTTATAGTACCTCAAAAAAGCTTGAAAATGAAATGGTTTTAGCCAAAAACACATGCTCTCACTCACACACATACAAATTAAATAAAACTGCTCAAGAGTGCTGGGCTTTGAATAAAATTTTTCATTTTTCATTATAAAAACAGTGACATTTGAAATACTGAAACATTGAAATAAAACATAGTTACAAAGACATCAAAAAGTTTGCAAGCAGATACAGAGAAAAAAGCAGAAGAATTTTTTTTTTTTTAATGATAGAGGTTATCTTCAATGCTGAGCAGAGACCATGGGCAACATCCTGGCCCCAGTGAGGTCAATGGATGTTTTCCATTGGCTGCAGAGATAGCAGAACTTTACTTATTATCCACATACTCATTAGCACATCTTCTAAATCCTTGAACTTGCTGTACCTGTTCCTCCAGTGAGGCCATGTATTTTCTTGTTATGCATCTGCTCCAAACCAGTTACTTTTCAGCTAAAAGCCTTTTGGTCTAGTCAGTCCATTCATACACTGCCAATATTTTGCCTACACTGAGTCACAAACACCAAGATGTGCAGATTCTAGACAGTGGGCTGCTAATGGCATCAGTTAAGATTACCTCTCCTCTGCTTTTCTGAAACAGTCCTGCTGTGCTAAATTTCAGGGCACACTGTACAGCTAACTACCCCAAAAATCACAGCACAAGAGATCTGCCCTTTACCATATAGTACCTAAACTCTAAACACAAATACATTGCTGCAGTTAATTGCTTCTCTGGAGGGTATGGCTGCTTTGACAGCTATGTAACATACGAAGGCCATCAAGGTAAAAGTGTTGAGCTGCAGGTAAAGCTCAGACAAGACAGGATCAGGGACAGGGTGGCTGCCATGGCAGAAGCACAGAGATATCCTGTGATTCTGTGATGCAAACAGGAGTGCAGCCATGGCAGTGTAAAGCCCCATCCCTGGTTACTCAGTGTCCCAATGAAATGGGTTTCACAGCATCAGCCCAAAGCCTACAAGTGTGCACACATTAACATGCATTAGTAACGTAACCTTCCCACAGCACCTCCAAAGGCACACAGTCAAATGCAGATGGAGATTTGACAAACCCTCTCTTGTCCTTCGAGGTAGCACTTCTGGGATGGGTCAAGTCTGAAGAAATCCTCCCAGCTACCACCAAAGCTGCAGCTCCTCTAGGGCATAAAGGGCTTCTGCTTTAATGGTGTCAGCTCAGCATTGTTTATAAACCACAGTATTCAACTGTAACATGTTCTCTTCTCCGTACTGTGAGCCCTCTGACAAGAAGAAATACACACTCATCAATAAATACTAAACCGATATTTTTAAAAATTTCATTCACAACTTTAGTTTATATTAGAATATTCAGTAATATTCTGAAGTAACAAAATGATAAAAACTTCCAAATAACAGATAAAGAAAAATGTTTGAAAAAGTTACCTCAGTCTACTATAAGTACAAATGCAACATGCTTTGGACATACAGACTTTAAAATTTATTCCACCATGAAATCCAAGGAGAAGAAAGGGTTTAGACCAGCTTTCCAAAGAAGTTTAAAACCTCCTTTAGAAATGTTCCCTTGTGGAGCAAGCTAGTCTTATGTGGGGTAAAAAGTATATGGCAAGGTAGGAGGCAAACTCTGACTATAGCAGCCAACAAGGAGTTAAAAATATTTAGGAGATTTGAGAATGATCCGTGTTATTTTCCCCTTGTCTCTGAACAGTGCTTCCTTCTGTACATTACTAGCTTGTCGATGAGTGCCTCTGCCAGAATGCAAGAGGAGACCAGACTAGCTGGTGGATCCTCCATGGGACCAAAGTACAATCACAGTCAGGTACAGCCCAACTATTACTACAAGTAATATTATTACAAGTTGACAAATAACATGACAGTGAAAAACTGAAAGGACTTAACGCAACCAAGTCAAACCCCACTCAACACCTTTTGACCAAGGGCAGCAGTTTGCAGTGAACAGCCACTCTGTTTCAAAGCCATCTCCTGTGCACAGCCTGCTCACTCTCTCTGTTCTCTCACACACTCATGCTCTCTGGCTCACTGCTCCTCTTCTCCTCTTCCTCTCACTGGGAGTCTGCTGAAGTCTCCCTTTGCTTTGGGCTCAGCGTGGCATCGCAGAAAGCAGAATCCTTGCAGCTCATCAGTATGCCTGCCCCGTCGGGTTGTCACTCTGGCAGCTGCACAACCCCCTCAAGTCTCTTTCTTCATTTTCTTCCTCTTCCTCCTCTCCTTTTTTCCAGATACACCTGCCATACAAACAACAGGGGCCAGTGCACAAACATTCCATGTGCAGTCACATCCCTGAGAACTGTTGGCTTTTTGCCTGATGAAGGGGATTTAAGGGTTCTTAGATGTGTTTTACAAGGGCCACCTGCTTTCAAGGGTAATCCAAAGTCATGGGGAGGGCTCTGGATGTTTTTAGTGGGCTCTGACTCTCTCATACATACATTTCCTTCTGGTTTGTGTTGAAAAGTACTGTGCAAAAATTCCTGTCACTAAATGCAGTAGTGGCTTTGCTCAGTAACTGAGAGGAGCAGGAACAGGTATTTGTCACAGAAAACCCTCTGTAATAACGAGTAATGCAAAGGCTCTCAAAGAATTAACATATATAGCTAAAGGAGAAGCATTTTGCATATTTACGTAAAAATGCATTTGTGAACACTTCTCAGATTACATATTATTCTGTAAATTCATCAGATGTGCAAAAACAATCACTTACCATTATTGGGTGAATTATTAGCAACATCCAAGAATTTTTTGAAGGAAACAGAGGCTGCATCACTGCTATGCTTTGTAGATATCAAGTCCCTCGGGCCTTCTTCCATTCTTGTTTGCAAACCTTGCTGGGGTTTAATTGAAACAATATGCTTCACTAAGCATATAAGTTAACCGAAGCATATGCAAGTACAAAATATGAGAGAAAATGTCATTATTGGGGGCATTTAAAGAAACTGTAGGACAAATTAATTTTTACATGTTAGAGTATTCATTTACATGTTAGAATATGTCATCAACCTACCTTCTATTTGTTTTAGAGGGTATTATAGTGTTGAAATCATCTTTAATTACCATTTTCCCCTTGCTTCCCCCAGTGAATGGAAGAACAGCAAGAAGTATTGAGGTGAAAGTACTGTCGTTGCGTAGTGACACTGAAGTGTAAGGTGTGCCCAGTGTCTGCTAAATGTCTACAGTCCACAGAAACACTGAATGTAGCACAAGGCATGTGATGAGCACTTTGTGGATCTGGCTTCAAAAGCAATTTCATTTTTTTATGTCCATCTCTGAAGAATGAGCTTGCACAGCAGCAGACACCAGCGTTTGGGGCTGACATGCAACATGAGCTTCTTCTTTGGCCCACCATAAACGTGCCAGAAGAGCAATGCTGTCCTGAGGAGTCTGAACAGCACTGTTAAGATTATTCATTAAGGTACACACAAAGATAAACTAACTAATTGGATGTGCAAGAGAGCAAGCAGCCTGGCAGCACTCTGGGAACTGGTGAACTGGTCTAATGACTATGTGGATTGTGGTCAGTTAAAACCTTTTTGCTTAAAATGTGAGGATCTGGAGTTCAGGGAGTAAAATTGTCCTGAGGATTATGAGAGACCACAGTGGGTGTGACAGGAAGAGGAATGATAAAAACAACACAAAAAGCTGTATGAGTCCAGAAAAACATACTCTGTGACAAGTGAATGAAATACAATTAGGACATTTTGTGGGATTCACCCCCGCATTTCTCATTTCACAGGACAGCAAGGACACTACAGCCAAGGGCTGGTCCAGAATCCCGTCAACACTCCGTTCCTTTGCACTTCCCATTCCCAATGAACTGACACCCTCCACAGCCTTTCTCTGTTGCACTCTGAGAGATTTTTCTCTCAGTAAGTTTTTCACTGGTATAACACTGGCCTCGCTTTATCTTCACTGACTTTCGGGAACCACCTTTGCATTACTGTTTATATCTCTGGGTGACCTTCAGCTACAGATAAAACACAGCTCAATTGTACACTAAACTTGGAGTGCATCTGGTTTTAATCATGGAAGAAAAATGCTTAGGGAGATGCATTCCAAGTTTAGTGCACAACTCTCTGTTCTGTAAAATCAAACTGTTTTGCAAATCTGTTAGGGAATACCATGTTGCAAAGCCCCAGGGTTCACTGTGCTTACACTTCTTTTATGGGAAGGCAGGGAGAAAAGAGAAGAGGAAGCCAGAAGATAGAGAGGAAGAAAAGTCTCCCTTAGGTCACAATATTCTAACAGAGTAGACATCCCCCTCTGTTCTTGGAAAACCAAACACTACTCTTGGAATACAAAATACTCACATGCTTCAGCCCAGATCCACCCCTTGCTTCCTTCACTTCCAGTTTCTTCTTTTTCCGCTGTGTTTTGCTTTCAAGTCCAGAAGGGTAGAAAGGAATGCCTGCTTTGCCTTTTGGCAAATCCTGAAAGCATCAGAGATTCTGTAAGAGGAGTCCTGGGACAGATAATTCTTGGGGTTTTTTCAGGAAAACCAATTACCTCCAGGAGTGTGTGCTGACAGTGCACAAGCAGGGCATCTCTCTGGATAAGGTGCACACCTCAGATTATCACAGCTCTTTGCAAAAAGCTCAGCACGCTCTTCCCACTGCTGCCCAAGGGAAATATTTCCTGGGCTTCTAGAAAGCACTTAAACAGCAAGCCTTCTGCTTCTACCTCTGCCACTGTGTCACTATCAGCAAACCCTCTTATCAGCAAACTTAAATAAATATGTCCCAGCCACCTGGGATGCTGAGAAGGCTTGTGTCAGCTGTGGACTCCACACCTCTTTTCGGGCCCAGATATTTGGGGAGGTCAGCAGCAGTAGAAAGAGTTCATTCACGCAGGGTGACCAGCCAACTCCCCCCAACCCATTCTGCAAGAGTGTCCCCCAGCTCCAGCTATCTCAGACAGGTCAGGGGAGTGACCACACCAGGCACCTCCTCCCAGTGTGAGAAAGCCCCTGCAACCAGAGGAGCCCAGCTCCAGGGCTGGACTGGAGACCCCAGCCTGGATGAGACTGACCCCAGTGGAGCAGGTCGCCCTTGGACATCGACATCACTGCCTCACCTTCTCCTTCTCCTCCCCTGTCTGATGCTCCTCATCTCCAGTCCAGTTCCCCCACTCTTCTGTGGGAGCCTTCCAGTCAGAGTCCAGGTCAATCATTGAAGGGTCATCTATTAAAGCACGTGTACAAACGAGTTATGTTCAAATCCACACTACCTCCATCCTCACACGGGTAGCACAAATGCTGCAAAGAATACCTGTCACTGTTCTTCTTGCCCCTGGGTGTGCATGTATGCATGTGTCTTAAATGTACCAAGACATTTACAAATGTATTTTAAAAAATTATTAAAATATACACATCGACTACTAATTCACAGTTAGCGACTGCACTCTTCATGACAGGTAGAGAAGTAAAGAAGGGCAGAAAAACACACACAGGAACAAAAGTCCTACCAGCTTGCACTTCAAGAAAACAAGCTTTACAAAACTAATAGCATGGCTTGTCAAATATTTTCTCCTGATTTCATGGAGAAGGACTCAAGCACGTCCAGAAACATTGGCAGACACAGCAGGCTCTTCCACTCACCGCAGGACACCATCCTCTGGGCAATTATTTGTGTGGAAGGGTAATATTAGCAAAGGATTTGTGCATTCTTTAATGCTCTTATTGGTGTTTTCTTTTCTATAAAAAATAGAACCAAGTACATTCTTGACTTCATCTTCCTTTTCCATTTTCTTTTTCTGAATGTGAGCCGGAAAAGCACCATAAGCATTGTTTTCCAGACCTCCCTAACAAGCAACTTCAAACAGGCATGAAGCAGGTAACACCTACCCTGCATCAACTCTGACCATCTCGTGGGAACTAGGCAAGCATCTCATCAAAATGTTTTAGATTACTGTATCTTTCAGTATCTGGTACCTTTGAAAATCTGGCTGCAAGCCCCCAGCTGCCTCTCCACAAAGCACTGGCAAGTGATCCTTAGGCAAGAAGGCAAAACAGACCAGTCTAATTCCTTTACCCAAACTGAATGAGGTGTAAAAAAGCAGATAGATCAGCATAAGATGTTGAAAGGGTTATTTGACTATTTTTTAATGATTTGAATGCAACAATCTTAAGTCTTATCCTAAAAGGGAGAAAGACTTCAAAAACACAGCGTATAATAATAACTCTTAGCTGATTATGTCTCTTAAAATAAAAATAAAAATAAATTTAAAAAATCCCAGACCGGATGGAAAAACTTCTAGTTGAAGCAGGGCCAAAACCAAAAGCATGCTGGGGATGATAAAAGAAAACTGTTTCCAAAAAGTTGCTCTGACCAGTTTGCTGCCAAATGTTATAAATATAATTATAAACATTGCTCAAGTTTCTCACTTTAAAATCCATGCCCTCTATAGAGAGAGTATGTCTTTCCATCTTCAAAAGGGATATGAACGAGTCATTTTGAACATATTCCCCAATAAAATTCCAGTCTAAAATAGAATTCAGTCTCCCGAGCTGCAAGGCACCAGCTTTGCTGGTGGATACTCTTGCGGGTGTGCAAACAAAACAGCCTCAACTGTTGTTTTCACGTATTTAACTTCTGATCTCTCAAAAATTGCCTTTATGTACATACTTTTAAGCAAGAAGATAGTTTTAATGGCAATCTGCCTGCAATGGGCTTACATTCATGCTTCACCCTTGTCATGTGCTGGAATGAAGCTTGCCGGACAGTGGTGACTATGCTACATATCAGAATTACTCTTCCCAATACTTTGTGTCCCAGGGTGTTTAAAATCAACTGAGAGTAAAATTAAGGACAATATAAGATTCTTTAAAGTTTGCTGGATTTGATGGGGAAATTGGATTAAATGTACTTATCCCAAAGCATAAAACCTCTCCTCTTGTGTACCATATTTCCCTTCTACAGTGACATCTCTCATAATATCTTTAAACTTCGAGTACTCTTTAGTATTTTTAAATCAGCAACTGATTTTCCTTGGGTCAAAAATTCTTTCAGTCTAAAACTGATCAGTAATTGCTGTGAGCAGGAACACTAAAAGGAAAGTGCCATGCAGCAGCAAGTCCCCCTGCTCCCCATATATGTTTAGCACTGATGGGGATGATATCTCTCCCAGCACAAATATAGACCAACATCTTGATAATTCCCGAGGTTCATTTTTACAAAAGCAAAGCTGTTAAATGCCATTTTCCAACTAGGTTCTTGCTTGCAACCCACCTCAGTCCCCCAGCATCTCCACCCAGACAAAGCTGTACTTTTCTGCTGGCAGCAAACATTTACAGCATGCATTTCAGGGCCAAGGTGGTTTCCATATACCCCATGCAGTGAAGACACTTTTAGATCCTGAAAGGAACTATGTTGAAGGTGTCTTCAGAAATGAGGGAGGCTGTCAGCACCTCTGCAGGCAAAAAGTCCATCCCAGCACCAACCACCTGAATGCTCTTGATCTCCAGTCTCTCTCCTGTGTAATGCTGGGGAACAGCTGTCTGCATTCTGGGAGGCAAACAGGGCCCCACAGTATCAAGGTCTGGTCAAAAGAACAGTCAGCAAGTTCTCTGTGCCTGCTGATAGATAGGGTGGAGTACAGTACTCTACAGTCTGACCCTAGTTATCTGGCTTGGAAAATGACACTGGAAAGTACTGCAGCAAAACTCACTCTACGTCATCAAGATAGGGACTCAACATTTTCTAATCCAGAGTTATACATTTGGATTCTGATCTACCACCATCCCTCTTAGCATACACTCCCTAAATATGGGCAGCAGAAACCTAAGAGAGGTTCATCTGTCAGGGCAACCCCTCAGTAGGCTGCATATTGTCCATGGCACTGAGTCTTTCCATGGCTGCTGTAGAAAACCCAGCCCTTTGCAAAGGGCAGCCGACTGTGTAATGAGCACAGTTCTAATCCAAATCCTTACACTTGTAGGCCAAGTGTAATCCATTCAGTTCCTATGGATAGATAATTTCCAGTCTAAAGGTTGTGTTTCTGTGTTACAGGTCAAAATTACTGCTACCAATAGCTGGGTGTAGGAGTCCCTCATTTGGCACCTTTCATAATTCAGTAGAGGCAAAGTATCCAATAAATCCCGGACTGAAGACTTCTTTTAATGGAAAGAAGCTACTGATTCTCATGAAACAAAAAAATTAAAATTTATTTTAACCCCAGAACAGAAGGAAGGATGGGAGTCAGGAAACAGGGTCAAGAGGCATGGGAGCTTTCTTAAGGTTCCAGAGAAAACTTGTTTTGGCAATCAAGAAGGATTCATTGGGAAGACGCCAAGACACAGGTAAAAAGCAACTCTCATGATCATAAGACATGTTGCATATGTAAAGCAGAATGTGGGTTTTCTGAGACTGCCCTGTGCTGTTGCCAAAGCCCAGGTCCACTTCACTTGGAAGCAGATGCATGGGATAAAATTAGTATTCATTTGCCTTGGAACCAGACACAAGTGCTCCAAAACAGCCCAGCCAACTGCACTGTGTGGGTTACATGTTTTGTAACAGCAAAACCAGCCACAGCCTATGATGCATTCTGTGAGACAGCAAAGCATATGTACATAAATGTCACCAAAGGGGCAGTGGTAGATGTGCAGTGTAAGTGCACAAAGGTAGTACTGGGAAACACATGCAAGTAAAGCTTCCAAGGCAGAGGCAGAAGGATCCAGAACAACGCTGCAGAAGAGGCAAGAAAGATGCCTGGCAAAAGCAGAGCACTTCCTGGACTCAAAACTAAAGTGAATTATGCCAGGACCAGAAGAGGTTCAGCCCTCTTTCTTTTCTGTTTGTGGCAGGAATGAAAAGTATGCAAACATTAATGATGAGCAGGGAAAAATGATGATTAAAAAGCTTCCCACTTTGGGTCCCCCTTCCCTCGTGAAAGAGTTTTGGCCACCTCAGCCTGCCATTGGGACTGCTGGGACTGCAGCCATCAGTGTTGACCGTATGGCTTCAGCTCCAAGATATTGAATGCCCCTAGACAACAAAGGCTTAGATTGCTAAGGACTGATTGTTTGAATATGCAGAGAAAATGACTGATGACAGAATGAGGATTTCAGAATTGATGAGGTTGGAAGGGGCCTCTGGAGATTGTCTAGTCCCACCCCATGGCTCACAGGGGGCTCAGCTATAGCAGGTTGTTCAGGAATGCAGCCATCAGACGTTTGAGTATTTTCAAGGGTGGAGACTCCGTAAGCTCTCTGGGCAAACTGTTCTGTTGACTGACCACCCTCACCATAAAAACAAAGCTCTCCCTTATATGTAAGTAGAAGTTCACTTCATACCCATTGCCTCTTACCCACTCTCTGGGCAGACTATAGGCAACCACCCCACGAGGTTTTCATGCACATGGATGGCTTCTGCTGGACCCACTCCAGTATGTCCATGATTGTCTTGTATTTGGGAGCCCAGCAATGGGCACAGCACTCCAGATATGACAATAATTAAGAATTAGCCGCCAGCAACGTGTATCATTAATGAATGTCAGCACAGCAGTGTGTTGTTTGGAAACCAGCCTGATCGATAGTCTTTTTTCACTCCTGTATCACAGTGACCGTTCAGTTCTCTAACCACTAACTCCCTCTCTCCCTCCATGGATATACACTTTCAGCTGTGACAACACTTTAGCCTCTTGACAACACTCAAGCCTTTTGTGAGTGATGGTGTTACTATTGCTGGTACTTTACAAAAAGATAACCTGATTTGGAGCGGGGAGCCAGCAAAGGCAGCTCTGCTGGCTGGGGCAGAAGCAGGAGTCCAGCATCCAGTTCCTTTGGCTGCACCAGCACAGAACAAAGAGACTCAATACATGTACTGCTCTGGATTTGATAAAATGACCCCAGCTCATATTCAGGTTATAAATGGCTCTTTTTTTTCCAGTTTCCAGGCCTGCAAGAGCTAACAGGCCGTGTTTAACTGTCAAAGAGCTCATTTTGCCTGCAGCACCGACCTTAATGCCAACCATTACCTCATCTAAATTCAGGGAATACATGTTCGTGACACTCCCCTCCCCTGCATCAGTATCAAGGCTGATGATTCAAAGGAAAGAAAAAATACCAGGACAAAGAAGCAAGCTGTAAGGGGGGCAGAATAATCCTTCCAAACGCTTCTGTTCAGATGTTTGCAGGAGCAACCTGCTGAATTTGCTGCTGTCTGTTCTGCTCTCAGACAGACATGGCACTCAAAAAGCAGAGCTCTGCCTGGCTTTGCAACTGCAGATCAAGCCCAGAGTGTGCCAAGTCTGACATGTGCTAAATGCAGTGCAAGGGAACGCTGCTGATGAGCTGCCCACGCTGCCTCCCTCCATCCCGCACAGGCGAGCCAGGCTCCAAAGTTGGAAAGGGCCAGGCACCCTTTGGAGCAATGCAGGGGTAAAGAAACACAGCACTAAGGCAAAGGAATGCTTGGGGTTGGGTTTTTTGTTTTTATTCTTTTTAAAGCAAACTGTGCTATTTATAAAATCACGGCCAAAATGATGCATCTGCTGCAGAGCCTCAGTTACCGCTGGGCAGAGAAGCAAGACGACCACAGTCTTTTCTCCTTAATGCACTCCACCACTCTGGCTTCTCCTGCAATCAGAGCAGCTACAGCATGAAGGGGTTTGCTCACTCGTCAGCCATCATTCCTGCAAGAGCAGGAAAAGGCCTCCCAAGAACAAGGGTATATATAGCTACTTCCCTCAATCCTGGCCAAAAGGTCAAGAGAAAAAGGTCATCTAATACCCACACTGCTCATGCCAAATTATTCCAGCTACTCAAGACCCACACTGATCTTTCAAGCAGATTTTGAAAGTAAAAAAATCCTCATTACCAGTCATAAAAAGACTGAAATTCTGATTGCCACAGTGCACTGGAGGTGGATTCTGTATCTGTGTTCAAGGTACTGCTGAAGAAATTTAAGGTTTAGGCAAAGGTACTCTGAGCTCTAGAAGCACCCTGTCCTCCCATGGCTCTCCCTTAGCCCAGACTATATTTGCCTGGAAAAGGGCCACTCAGCTCCACCTTCCCACACAAGGATGGGAGGGAGGGAGGGAGAAGCAATGCTTCAGTTATGAAAACCAAACAAAACTTTGAACTCATTTCACAGACTTAGTAATCTGAGTCGACTGCTAAACATGGGGGTTTTTTGAAATGCAGAGCCCATCCTGATGCATCTGGCTCAGGAAGTCCCTGACCCGCTCTCTGCAGGGTGTGGGGAGGGATCGCCCCATGCTTGCCCCTGTTCCTGTGCTTATCTGCCCACAGCTGATAGCAGTGCAACTGCCAGAGAGAGGACACCGGCCACGGGAGCCTGCAGACAGCCTCCCTGCCGCTGCTCCTGCTGCCCAGGAGCTCTAATTACACTTCTCACAGCAGTATGTGTGCACTGAAAAGGACTGTACTTTCTGAATCCCTTTTTTGTCATCTTCTGAGGAAAAACATAAATAAAATGCATGTTCTCACTCTTCTCGAGGGCTCTTCTCCCACATGGACTCCTGCTGCCCTGACTGAGCTCACAGCAGCTCTGGGCACCTGCCAGAAACTAGAACCACACTGGATTTCTCCCTTACCTCTACCAGTGAATGAGCCACATGGGAAGTGGATCTTGATTTCTGAGGCTTGGGAAACAGACTGAAAAGAGTATCAGCATTAGTACACTTGCCTTTGAACAGAAAAAGAGAAAAGAGACATACCCTGCCCCTGCCACGCATCGTCTGTGGGGAGGAAATTCGAGCTGCTGTGCCAACAGCATCTGGAAGGACTGTCCTCAGATGATTTACTCTTCACGTTATCTGCATACAGCAAAGCGTCCTTTTTAAAAATTAAAACAAAACCAACAACAACCACCCCCCAACCTAAAAGATAATCACAGAGGTATATTCACATTATTCAAACCAACTAATCATGCCTCTATCTGCTCACTATGTCACAATGCCTGGATGTTATGTAATTTAAGCCACACATTAATCTTTGCTGCTCATCGCAGTGGATTTATTAACAAAGGCTGGACGAGGACACTACATGCATAAGTTATTAAAAACAACTCACTCAGGAGTGGCTACACTAGCAATGTACAGAAAATGTTGGGGATCTAAGAAGGGAGCTATAGTTCTTGCAGAACAAGAGCTGCATCCAGTGCATCCAGCTCCAACTCCCACATCCTTCAGTTAGAAGATTTCTACTAAAGCTAATAGAAATCCATAATTACTAAAGTAATTGCTTCATGAAAGAGAAAGATAAGAGAGAGCTGCTCGAGGAAAAATAAGACTTCTTTTTATGGTTACTTTCAGCAACTAAAGTAACCAGTAGGATTCACATGCCTCCCGGAATGACTCCTCTTAGCCCCTTTCTAAGGCCTGTACATAACAGACAAGTGTTTTCCTCATATCTTTCATAAATCAGGGAGTTTTTTTCACATCTCTGATCTTTTCTTTCTTTCTTTCACCTAAAGAACTCCCTGTTTTTGTTCTGTATCAGCTTGATTTTTTGCTGTATAAATGCAGATGTTAACAGATATTTCTCCCTGTTGATTACTTGGACATTAAAAACTGCTTCAATCCATTGATGCAGTGTTGGAAAACAGATGATTAAATATAGTATGCATTATATTGATTGTCATGTCTGGCTTTAGAAGCTAATTTCAGCATTCAGGCTAACACCACACATGCTGTTTTGTGCACAGATGTCTATCTATATGTATCTATGCTTGCCTTTAGCAAAGATTCAGGACTAGACTTTGCATTCATGATCCAGTTGAACTTTCAGACAAATATGAGTTTCAGGGAATGTGTGAACCGGGAGTGCTCAAAGTCAGTCACTGAGAAGGACTGACAGTTGCAGGGATGCAAAGTGAAAGCCAGAAATGAGGATCAACTTAATGCAGAACTAGTAGATGTTCCATCCTTCTCAAAGCCCCTCACAGAGAGGGTCAAGCTGAAAATCCCTCACTGTGCTGGATGGGAAGGGGCTGGCTACGCAGCCTCCAACAGAGCTTTTCCAACCTAGGCATTCACACCCTCCCTCAATCCAAAATTCTCTGAATCTGTTGGTCATCACACCACAACAGAAACCTCCTGTGCCAGTAAACCCAACAGAAAGAATTTGCTGGAGAGGCAATATTTTTTTTAATTTATTCCAAGATGAGATACGAGTTTGGAAAGCACTCAATAAAAGGTTGTGATGTCAATCCCTAAAATGCTGGTGTGCTGGATTGCAGATGCAAGCAAGCTCTGCAAGGGAGAGTGACTAATGAAATGTGACTCCAGGGTAGAAGGCCCATATGTGATCAGTGAGAGCTCTTTTAAGCCAAGCTTCTAAGAAAGTGAAAGAATTCAGATAAAGGTCCAAAAAGAGACAACTCACCTAAATCCCTCGACAGATCTGATAACGTCCCAAAGGTCACAGGGCAGGATTTTACATCTGCAATATCCCATGTTCCTGCATTTAAAATGCAAACAAACAGTAACCCTAAACCTGATGTCATGTTCACAGATGGTGGCAGCAGTTTCTACCTCATGCTCCCAATCTCATTACAGGCCTTCTATGTTTTCTCCATCCCAAGCCTGCATCCACTGCTGTTGCTGAACAAGAATCAAGCAGGGAGAAATCACCTTTATGGTGTCCATGCACACCTTCTCAAGCCTTCAACATACATGTCACACCAGCATGGCACTTCTCTGGACTTACATTCCTCACTCATCTGAACTGATGTCCCCTTTATGCACTACTGGCAGAAGTTGTCATCAAATACCAGCTTGGAATTTGGCCTTTTCAAAGCATTAGAGTAAAAATGGTACTAACATCCTCCCCCCATCAACCCTATACTTTGTGAGAGAAGGACTCTAGCAGAGAAGGCAACTCATGTGAGGGCAACCTAAGAGCACTTTCTGAATCACCAGAGGACTGGATTACTGCTACTCAAGGTGAGTCATCATATGGCGTTATATACCAATCAGTCCAGCCATCACGCTTGATTAAGCAGAGAATGCAGTCAAAATCAAGTGCTTTTTATTTGGGAATACCCTGCCCCATACTGCTTTGAAACACATGGATATATTGAAACATATGCAGTCTAACTCTGACCACGTGTGAACAACCTTGGAGGGAAAAGTCTTGGTTGCAAGGGGCCAAACACAAAATATCTGTGGGTAGAAAACAACTTACACCCAGCATGTAGTCTACAACACAAGAAATTCCTGCCATAAAGACCCCTCTTTCCACATTGCCAGGAAACAAACGACAGCTAGCAGGGTTCAAGGGGGGTGGACAACACTGTGTGTGCAGGATGAATGTCTGAAGGACACAGCAAATTGTGAAGCTTTCCCTCAGCAATGCTTTAATGTCCACACTCACCTACATTGGAGAAAACATCCTCTTCTGACTGGGAGGGCACTGACTCTTCCCGTGTGGCTCCTGAGGCCTTCAGCGTGGACCCACACTCTGCCTTGGCAAAGAGAGCACCTTTTCCACCACCACTGGTGTCCCCTGTGAGTGGCCACACTGCTCCCTTCTCATTCCAGTCAAAGGCTGGCTCAACCGCCAAGCTACCCAGGGATGCTCTGCTGGGGTCTTCTCAGGAATAAACGTTACATAGTTATTTTTAATTACAAGGAAGAGTTTGTACAGAAGAAACAACAGAACAAAACCTGTTCTAAACCCACCAGATATAATGGATATTTCCAACTGAAAGTATTTACAGATACGATTACAGTGAAGCAGAGTGCCCAGGATGGGATGCTGAGGCAGCAAATACGAAGGTCATGTGACAAAAAAGGCACCACAGAGGCCTTGGTGTCCCTTCCTGAGTGCAAGGGTGGTTCAAGGCCTCTAGAGTCCAGCTGGAGATCCAGAGCAGTGAAGGGACAGAAAGAGAACAGCTGGACCTCCAAGGAAAAAGAAAGCAAACATCTTGGATGTTGCTAGTTCAAGGCTGCTAGAGAAATCAGCGCCAGGCATATGGATATTTTAAACAATGACAGTGATCTCCAACATATTTTACTTCAAAAGACTCCTAAAGCACTTTATGACTCCAGCCTTCAGAATAGCAAAGCATTTGCCTGGGGCTCTGGTGGAGAGGGGACCATTGCTGGCAACAACTCCACCTTCACTCATCTTAATGCTGCTACTGCTGTTTCTCCTCTGATAGGGAACAGCAACCCGCACTTAGCAGGGTTAGAACTTCTTCCTAGAACACGTCTCACTGCTCTGTAAATGCCCATACTAACACGATCACTTGGTTCATCATCCTGCACAACCCAGGCTCCAGGATACCACCAAGGGCATCTGGTACTTCAGCTACAGCTTGATCTACTGAGCTTCCTTTCCTGGGTCAGCAAAGTACTTAATGCCTGCATGACCTTAGGGTTAAACCATGCATGGTTAACCTTCTGCATGTGCAGCTGGTACCACCCATGCCAACAGGTCAGTTTACATGAAGAAAGAAATGTGGGAACTATCTGCTTTGCTGGAAAGAAAGTAGAGACCTCAGCACTTTAATCCCTTAGACACTCATGCAGGTATTTAACTGCTGATAATCCAAGAGTTAAAAATCCAAGATCTTGATTTAATAATCAAAAATAAAAAGTAGTCCCAAAATGTCTGCATATTTTCAGCTTAAAATTTGCTGTTCATTTGCCCTTCAATTTTAGTAGAGCATCTGAGAGCACTTTAAGACAGTCTTAATGCAGACAGTGCACAAACTCACACATATATGTACAGCTACATCTCCCAATTTCAAATTCCTATCTTAGCTCTATAAGCTATATTACAGTAATTTAGGTTATTTTTATCATTTTATCACAGATAATGAAAACGTTTCCAAATGCCTTAATTCCATGACTTGTTTCATATGGTGGTTATTACATATAACATGATTAGTAGATGTGTATGTAGGTATAAGTGCATGGCAGACACCTTGAAATACCCAGAGGAAAAACGTGGAGTGAGCAGAAAGTGTTATTTCATTTTACCTCTTTAGGATAAGAGTATATCCCCCTGTTATAGTTCTTTACTCTGGGCAGGCATGGACTAAAGAACCTGTTTGGAACTGAGCAAATTGCACAGGTTTTTATACACCCATTATCAGAAAATTTCTTCTGTTAAGCCAGGCAAAAGTAACTAACCCACATAACACCAAGCCTTTAGCAGATCTCAGATCTAACAGACATCTGCTTTCGGAGTCCTGTGGGTAATGCTATGTGTTTTAATGAGAGCCTGGAGTAAAAGGCAAGCTCCCAAGTAAGAGCTCCCAAGGTTCTTTTCTAAAGTAAATAGCCTCAGTAAGTGCAATGACTTTGCCAAATGACAAATAGAGCAAACAGAAAGATACTGGGAAATGAGGAGGGGTGACAAGCCCAGTCACATCAGGTGTGTGAACTGAGCCTGCACATTTACCTTTTTGTTTCAGCCTTTCCTTCCTTAAGTGTCTCTTTTCACGGCTGCTGATCTTGGTCTGCCAAACTCCTACAACACAGAGCAAAGTTCATTTTCAAGCTAACAAAGAACTTTCTTTATTGGTTTTACTGCTTAGCACCGAGGTAAATAGTTATCTAATTGTTTCTGACATTGGCTGTAAAAGTGGCTTCAGGTCTCGTGCAGCATCTCCCCTGTGTGCAGCCTTTGCTGCCTCTGCAGAAGTGTGTTACACAAAAAATCCCCGTCACAAACCTGTCTGTCGTGTCTCCTGACCCACGTAACTGCACATATTCTCCTGTCCTGTGTGTCAGCCTGATGTGACACCACTTTCCCTCGGGGGAGATGTCACAGCGGAACATCAATCACCTTGCATATTTGTCAGCAGAGAGAAGTTAATGAAAACCTCAACCATTAAATAAGGTTTAAATTTAATGGGTTCTTCTAGCCCTGAACATACTCTTAAGACTTGTTCTGCGATGTGGACACCCTCTACCATTCAGCTGGTTCTCACACACATTCATTCACGCCAGTGGGGCCACATTCTGCCTCTGTCCATGCTCTCCATGACCCAAGAAGTCAGAGGAGGGACCAGCACAAATGGTTAATAAAGAAAAAACACGAGTCCCTGGATTTGACAAACACTTTCTTTTCCTGAAGCATCCACAAATAACACATGAAACAGTCCAGCTGGCTCATCCATTCAAAAAAACCTACAGATCCATTTGAAGAAAGCCTCTACTGTGTCCCCTTTTCCCCCAGCAGCCTCGCAGGCCCTCTGACACCGGGCCCCAGGAAGGACTCCAAAGCAAGCAAGGGCTTCTTTTGCTCTCACCACCACACTAATCACATTATGTAATCTTTTAAGCCCAGAAAAGCTTAGAATTTGTTGTTTTCAATATGACCCTTGGTGGGAGAAGGCAGAGAGGGGCTCATGGGATGCAATGTATTTTCCAGTGAAATCCTAGCTGCCTGAGCCTTGCTGGCCTCTGCCAGATTTCTCTGCAGATCTGCTTGCAAACAAAGATCTTGGCTCTGCTCACAGGCATGCTAGAAGTTGGCTGCATATTACCCCAGTGCCTTTACCAGCCCCAGTCATGGGCACAACAATACACTGCCTGGGGAAACCACAGCTCCAGCTGTGGATCAGCATAGCAGGGGCCACAGGAGTAGAGGAAGAATGTGAAGACAGGGCCCTGCTGCCCAGTGGGCCTCTGATCACTTCACAGATGCTTCTTCACCTACAGATTTGCCACCCTTGTGAAGATGCTCAGGATCTGAGGAGTGTGGCAGGAAAGGACATGACCCCTGTCCATGTAGTAAGAAATAGGTGATAGGAACAACTCTGAAACTGGCAACTTTCTCCAATAATGCAGAACACTGGAACAGTTCAGAAGACCTCCCTGTTGACATATTTAATCCTGTGTTACTGTTTGGCAATACGCATCAGATAACAGAAGAACCAAATCTTTTGTTACCTTCCTCTTCTTGCAGTTTGTCTTTTTCCACAGAAAGAAGATCTTTTGTCACCTCCTTGTCTGAGCACTGGGTTTTCCTCTTCTTCTTGGGCTGCAGTATACAGGAGACAGCAGAAAGATAAAACAGGTATTTGTTACATTTCATCATGAAGAAAAAGAGAGTCAGGGCAGTAGTTTTGAAAGGGAGACCACCCATGTACTCAGAGAGAAAAAGAGGTTGCTGGAATCCTTAAGTGGGAGCAAAAGTCTTCCTGAGAAGATTTTATTGCAAACTCCAAACCACTAAATGCTATCGCTTTGGACCTACAAATCTTAATTTATCTGTTAGATTAGAAAGCTCACATTTTAATTCAGCTACCTGCTCTGTAGTAAGATTTGCATTCATCATTCCTAAGTCTTAATTTTCTTCCATGAAAGAGAAAAGTCGAAAAGTATTTACTCCCTTTAAAATCAGGAATGCTGAAATCAAGAATTAGGACCCTGACAATACTTAACAAAAAAAAAAAAAAAAACCAAACCCAAGAACACCAAAACCATGAAACAGCCTATTTTTAATGAAGGTATCTGTAGTTTACACAAATCTGAAAGGGCATGGGAATAGCTGAGGCCATTTTCAGATGAAACAGTAAAGCTAACCTTTAGCCTTCAATTTTGAATTTTGTAGTTGAAACACAGTGGTTCTTGCCTTTTCCAGGGTGGGAAACCCCTGCCAGAAACACAGTTCCCTGCCCAGGCTCAGGGGCTGCTCCTCATTTAGAGTCATAGAATCACTGAGGGGTTTGGAAGGGACCTTAAAGATCATCCAGTTCCCACTTCCCTGCCATGAGCAGGGACACGTTTCACTAGACCAGATTGCTAAAAGCCCCATCCAGCCTGGCCTTGAACACTTCCAGGGATGGGACATCCACAACTTCTCTGGGCACCTTGGAAATATCTTGACACTGACCCTTTCCCCCACACCAGTACAAGTGCTCAGTGCCCAAGATAAAACCCTTAACCAGACACAAGGACATGCACCTTGTCAAGAGCTGGAAACAGAATACAAAAGATCCCACCACACACTTGGGCTTGGATGATGAGACCTTCCCACTTATGGTGACAGTGACAATCCTTACAGTGTGACTGTGCCAGAAAATTACATGGTCTTATGTTCCTAAGTAATCTCTTAAGTGCGCTAAAACCAGGGAAAAAAATTACCTTAAAAAAGGGAACATTCTTATAACAACTGTCTCTTGAAAGACAACATATAAACACTAAAACTCTTGCGGGTACCTTGAGGAGCTTTTTCTCTCTGATGCTGACTGATGTGATAACTTGGCCATTCACTGGGACCTAGAAGATGGACAATAAAAAAATATATTATGGAATATATACATGCATGTGTTTGTATGTGTAAATATACATGTAAATACAATTATTTCAAAACCTTCCTGTAAAACTTATATTAGTCTGAAAGACACAGCTAAATAACCCCCTGTACAAATCTGGGCTAGAGTTTGTGGCCTTGTTTCAATTGGAGTAATTTATTCCAAATTAATTAGTGTTAGCTAAGCCTTTATGAATGTATATCCAGAAACTCCACAAAGGTTTATTCCAAAGCAGACATATTTGTGGTTTATCATAAGATCAAAGTTGTTTTTCGTATAGGGTAAACCTGTCTTAAAACAACAGCATAGACAGGAGAAGGCTTATTTTAATTCTTATTTACTGGTTGGGGTGGATCTTATCAAGTCTATCTGACCAACTAAAAGAGTAGCTTTCATCATACCTAGATCCTTTAAAGTAAACAATGAAAGATTAAGGACTTTTCAAATTACGGTTTGATTAATGTCTCAGCTGTCTCAGAATTCCCTGGCAATGGCCAGCCTCCAGCTACAGGGGTGGGAGGGTGTAAATCTGCAGCTGACACAGCAAGGCCTGTGCCAACAAGGGCCATGGCACACTATGCAGAGCCACCAGCATCCAAGACAGGACAGAACCTCCTTCTACAGGGGGCTCCTCACCCTTCTCACAAGTCATCTCTGTCCATGAGACACTGTGGCAGTGATTAGTTACCAAAAATCCCCTGGGTGACTGCCCACGCCTGTCCTTGGCAAGCCCAGTGGGGCTGCAGTCCTTCAGACTGTTGGTGCTCATCTCTTTGGTATTTTGGGGATTTCAGAGCTATTTTTCACAAGTCTCAGAAAGGTATAGCTTGAAGTGCAAGTTAAAGACAGCATGACAGGCACCTGCATGCTGGCAAGTGCTTTGTCCCTGGAGGTGCTTACTTGGAATCCCAGACCAGTTACAAGCCCATGATGGACATGGAACCAGCAGGCTGAGGTTCATCTGCTGTACTGCAGTTACTAGGAGGGGAAGCCTCAGAACTGTGGAGTTTGTACACAGACAATACTGATTCAAGGTCTTCCAGTAAAATATCACAGTAACAGGAGACAAAATCTCTGCCTGTTATATCAGTAATTAATTCCACCAGTTTTACATTATAAACTTAAGCCAAAGTAGTCCACATCTCTTCCATCTCCCTTAGCTGTCAATTGCAAACAATAATATTGTTACAGTTATATTCTTCTGAACATTCGCTAGCAAAATAATTACTTCTGTGTTAAAATCCATTACATTTTGTAATAGCTAGCAAGGCCATTTTGGGTTTTCCCACGGGCAGTCATCTCTCTTCTAAGACTCTCAGGTTCATTTACTAGAGGCACTCCACAAATCCCACCACAAAAGAAACCATTTTCCATCTCTTGCTCTGCTCAAGGAAAAAATCCCACTCTACCTGCAGCAGGGAGGGAAGTAGCCTCTCACATATGATATGGGACATAAAATACAAAACCAGGGGCGTTTTGCTGAAAATTTGAACCATGTAGAAACGGAAAAACTTGATCTTACACTACTCCTTCTTTCTTAGCATATGCTTCTGTCCGTTTTATGTGTGAAAATACAAAGATCATGTCTTAGTGAAGAACAATTCCTATGCAAAATGTAATATGGGGGGAGGTGACTTTCCAATATATGATAGAGGACTTCAGGAAAACTGAATTTTTTTGTGATGAGTACAAGAAGAGATGACTGGAGTAAGCCACACAAGCATGTAAATGCAACGGGGAAACATGTAAGTGCAATATTCCTTCCCAATCTCATCAAACCCTGGTGATTTCCCAGTTTTCATAATGAAATCTTCACTGTGTTCTAAAGGCTTTGTAAATGGACCTCCCAAATGAAGGCACTTTGAGCAAGACTGCCACCATGGGCACAGAAACAGCAGTGGCAACTCATGAGGCAAGGAGGATACTCTCTTGCCTTCTTTCAGACACACACAGAGGATAAGAGACATCCCACCTCCTGTAAGCCTCTCTTTATGTCAAGATGCTTCTTCAAGCATGAGGGACTACAGGCAGAGACAAGGAGATGTCAAAATTAAGGACATGCAACTGCCTTTCTCCCCCGGGCTGCCGTAACCGAGCACAGCCCGGGGCTGTACAGAGCCCTGACACAGGAAAGGAGAACTCCAGAGGGAAAATGTTGAGTGCAACAGAGGATTAGGGAAGATGGAAACCATATTGACTCTGACAGACTTGTCTCAGCTGGGGCAGAAGCACGTTCCCAGACCTTCTCTCCATATAAATGACAGCAAGCAAGAAGCTGGAAAAAGTGCAGCACTTTGTTTTAGCTCTTTGCCAACCTGACTGCTGTATGCTTTAACCAAACAAGCACATTTGCTACTTAAATGTTATTTTGTCTGCTAGACAAACATCCCCTCTCTCTCCATGACTGACTAAGAGGTTAAAAATATGTTTTTGGCAGTCATTTGCTATATCCCAGGGGTCTTCATGGTGACTGACTGGCTGCTCAACCCTAAGTACCCACTTGGGACTCCTGAATCTTGTTGCATCCTTCCTTTTGCTTAGCGCAAAACAATACCAAACCTGACCACTGATTGATCCTCTCACCAACCAGCCTGCCACCGTGGTGATGCTCTTCTTTCAAACCCAAAATATTTGTTGCTTCTTCACCACCCTTCAACATAGCAGCATATATGATATATATAATAGCAGTAATTCCCTCCTTTTCATCACCAAGAATTTTTACTGAGTTCTACTTCCTTTCAGTGGAAAGGTATTATGTCAGCCTGACCTTTTGTATTAAATCCTGCCTTTATCCAACCTCTTTTCAGGCAGTAAGCTGGCTGTGTGGCTGAGGAACCCCACCCTACGCTGTTCTCCCCTTTCGAAGCCCACAGGGTAGGGGATTAGTCATGCCTTTTTATCACGCCGTTTGGCTATTCGGAAAAGGAAAAAAGGAATTTTCATTATTTTATTGCACTTAACCTAATGGAATCATTAAAGAGAAATGAATATTGTCGGCGTAATTTTTTTCTCAAAGAAAAATGTAGTTTTGTACAGGGAGAACACATCTAAACCCACTACATTAAGGGACTTCATAAAGTCATCAGTGCAATTCCAAATACATTAAATATATGCAGAGAAGCAGATTCGGGACTTTTAGTGGAATAGGACTTAGCATATTAATTTCTACTCACATTCTGTGGAACAATAGAAAGATTATTTTTAGTTCATGGCCATTTGCTTCGTGACCCAGTGGAACAGGATTTCCCCCACACCCCCTGCCTTTTTTCCCTTTTAAAGTAACCTAAGTTTATATTTCTGATGATTGCTCTGAAACTAGCAGTTTCTGATTGATTCTCTTGAGCTAGTCTTTAATTTATTTTATGCTGTTAATTTAGTTCTACATAAAGCTTCAACGAAAGGACGCAAAGTGGCAGGTTTCAAATGCTACAAAATACTGGGTTTAATCATTAGTATATAAACCGTGTATTTGAAGCCATAAAGCTGTACCCCTAGAGACTTATCTTTATGCATTTCAAAAGTTTTGTGAGACTAGTCATTTTTGTAAAACCCAACACCTTTGTAAGTGTCTATCAGATCAGGCAGCTTGCTTTCACATCTCAGTGCCACCAACTGGTTACAGGATTAATTAAAAATTTTGTGAATATCAGCATCAGGTTCACTAACTGCCTTTTGTCCCTCTCGGGGAAGGTGCTTAAAATTGCCTTCCTTAGGAAGGCATGGTAAGGTTTGCCCAGTAGAGGGATACTAGGACAAAATAAACTCAGCCTATGAAACCCAAGGGGAGCTATTATATGCTTCACACATTGGAAACCAGGGAATTCTTTTAAGAACATGAATAAAGATTCAGAAAATTGTTTTCAGCTACCACTTTCAGAAAACTCAAATTAAGTGGGTTGGACACTGGAAATGAAAGGAAGGAAAACTACCCCGTTCTGGCAGGGGGTCTGTGAACACAAAACCATTTCCAGATTTAAGAAATACTTCAGTTAAATTGTTTCTTAGTGTTCATTTCCAGTGCAAAAACTATTTTATTGCATTTCACTTCATGTTGCAACACAAAATAAATGTGGTAGATTTAGGCCAAAAGGCAATACTGGTATGACAAAAGTAACACCAAAATGCACCAAATTAAAAAAATAAGGGAGGGGGGAGGAGAAAAGAACAAAAAGGAAAGGAATTTCTAACCAGGGCACTACATGACCTCCCTTAAACATGCTGTGTTATACTGAGCAAGGTATCACTCCACTCCCAGATTTCTCAGTAGATGTTCAACAAGATCTTCATCAGCCTCAGCACCCTCTGGAAGATCTGATCTTTGCTCCCTACTCTCCATGCTGTGAGTCAGATATTTGCAGCATCACTTGCAGTCCACTGTTTGCTCTCTGCAGATGGGTTCTTGTCTCCTGTGCACAGAGTGGAGGCTCAGCCACAGAGTGAGCAAACCCAAGTGCTGCTGTGGCCAGACAGCAGCTCGTATTGCTCCATCCGCAGACAATGAGCAACCCGCATGACAAACGTGTTGGGAAATGAAGGAGCACTGGCTCTCATTAATTCTGATCCAGATTTTCATAAATGGAAGCAGACATCCTGGCCAGTCTGGCTTTGCCACATGGTCTTGTGCTGATGATGGACTTCACTGTGGGAGACTTATTCCCTATATCAATGGGAACCAGGTGAATGGGAAAGGACAAGACTGCATTTGTAGGAGGAGAAAGGATGGGGTTTAGGCAGAGGCAGAGGCCACCAGAGAGACAGGAAAGTATCAGCTTCAAAGAAAATTACTCACTCAGTTCTTACAACTAGAGAAAGGGTAACACAACAGCAATTTCTGGTAAGGTGACAATCAGAAGCCAAAAATCCCCCAAAAGAAAAATTAGGGAAGCAGCCCTAGGATGATGCTGCCTACACTGCACATCCTCTTGCTGGCCAGCCTTCCCAGGACAAACGGGAAGCCATACACAGCAGCCATAAACACATGGAGCCGACGGGTACCTGCCTCCGTTCAGCTGCTCTTCCCATCTGGGGAAAGAAAGATACCTGCATGAGTGGATTAAAACCACTGTTGAGAAGAGGAATGAAGAAATCAATTTCTTGAGATCTGCTATTCTGATTAATTAGAGCACCATCCCAACAAGGGATAAAGGCTACATTTTAAGAGGGCAATTACCAAAACTCCAGCACTTTCCAGGATACTTTCAAAATTAATTCTCACCCAAGACAGCTGTGTAAAAATAATTGTGCAACTGTGTTACTTTGACATGAAGAATACTGTGTAACCTGAAAAGGTCAAAGAAAAGGTCTGTCTGCAAAACCTTTGGAGCTGAGGGGCTGGTCTTTAGTTCTGGTACTGTAAAGCAATCCCTGCAAGAAGCATCTCCACTTTATAAAGACACTTCTGAAAAGCAGAAAGCTTTTTTTTTTTTTTTTAATGTATCAGGCAGTACATATTTTTAGAAGTTGCCTATATTTTTAAGAAGTCACTACATTTGTAAAAATAAAAGCTCTTATTTACAACTGACCAATTTGCAGAACAACCAAAAAACTTTGAATAAACACAAACCCCAACACTCAACAGCAATCCCATCCAGATCAGTTGGCTTCCAGCAAGTCTTGCTAGAAATTTCCTAAAAGAAATTATGGAAAAGGTTATCCTGAAAAAGACTAGACACCCTCAGCATAATTTCTAGAAGGCTGTATGTGTGTATTTGTGTGTATGTGACAACAGCCAGAATGTAACTTGTTATGTGTGATACATAGTGAGATCACATTCGAAATGTGCTTGGATGATTGTGTGGAGTCCATGCATCCGTTTGAACAAAGTAGTGGATGAGAGACTGGACACGAGCTGGCAACATGCACTTGGCAGCCCAGAAAGCCGACTGTGTCCTGGGCTGCATCCAAAGCAGGGTGGGCAGCAGGTTGAGGGACATAATTCTGCCCCTCTACTCTGCTCTGGTGAGACCCCACTTCAAGTACTGCATCCAGCCTAGGGGTCACTGGCACAGGAAGGACTTTGACCTGTTGGAGCAAATCCAGAGGAGGCCACCAAGTTGATGAGGGATGGAACACCTCTGCTATGACAAAAGGCTGAGGGAATTGGGTTTGTTCAACCTGGAAAAGAGAAGGCTTCAGAGCGACTCTCCTGCTTCCAGCCAGGGCAGGGTTAATTTTTTGCAGTACCAGGAGGTGGCATAGCCAGAACAAGAAGGCTATTCTGTACCACCTCACGGTCATTGCCAGGGTGTCGTGGTTTTGCCCACCAGCCCGTCCCTGAGGCTGTGAATGGTTTTGACCAAGTAGATTTCCGGACAAAACCCAATCACAACTCGTAGTGACGCCTTTGCTAATTAC
>JAYRBT010000114.1:105742836-105757828 GCA_036023395.1 Myiotriccus ornatus
TGTTTGCATAAACCTTCTCTCAACTAATAGTAATTGTGTGGGGGGTGTAAAAGCAAATTGACCCAAGGCAAAACCACAACACAGGGCAAGGGAAAGGGATTGTCTGCTAGGGAGGATGGGTCCCTTCTGGTAAAGTAAGGGTGTCAGAGGGAGCCATCCAGTATTGTCTGTTGTCAGGGTTTTTTCTGTGTCTTTTCTTCTACCCTGTTATTAGTATCCTTGCTCTTACTGTTAGTTTTCTTATCTCATTGCTGTTTCCAGTAAATTACTCTTGTCTTAGCCTGTGATCTCTGCCTTTTGCGTCTCCAGTTTTGCTCTCCATCCTGCCACTGCAGGGAGAGAGAAGGGGAAGGGGAAAGCAGAGGAGCAAGAGAGAGCAACAAGTGGTTCGGCTAGTCTTGGTGGGGTCACTGAATTGGGGAGTATCATTCTTAAACCACAACAGTGACCTTACCAAGGCCTTCCAGTACCTGAAGGGAACTTACAGGAAAGATGGGGCAAGAGCATGTAGTGAAAGGACAAGTGGGAATAGGTTCAAATTGAAGGAGAATTTAGGTTAGATATTAGGAACAGATTATTTACTGTGAGCATGGTGAGGCACTGGCACAAGTTGCCCAGAGAAGCTGTGGATGCCCTATCACTGGAAGTGCTCAAGGCCAGGTTGGATGGGGTTCTGAGCAACCTGGTCTAGTGGAAAGTGTCCCTGCCAATGGCAGGGGTTTGGAACTACATGATCTTCAAGGCCCCCTTGCAACACAGACCATTCTATGATTCTGTGAGAGTTTGTTCAATAAATTTATCTCAACATGGGCTGTGGAGGCCATTTAGTTTGGGTCTAACAATGCACAGCCTGCTCTGGGACTAGTCATCGCTCCAGCCTCTTACTCTACTATAGCTTAAGTTAGTAGGTAATGAGATGAAAGGCATGAACGCTGCCTGCCAGCAGCACTGGCACTGGGAGACACTAACACAGTCATGCACTGTTGTATTTTAGTGACTTGGACCTGGGAGGGGTTCAGATGGAGGTGGCTGGGCAGGCTGGGCTGTGGCTCAGAGCTGTATGGAAAAGGAACCCTGCAGAAAGCTGAGGGCACCATCAGCTGCTGGGCAGGTGCTGGCTGCCTATTGGTATGGGGATTAGGGGCAGACAGAGGGAAGAAGATCAGTCCTACATCAGACAACTGCAGCTGTGTAAGAGTAGATTCCGCGGGAAGGCAGTCTCACAGCCCACCCATGGGGCAGTGACTGGGAATCATCGACAAACATGCATTCCCGAATTGAAAAAATAATTAACCACCTAGTTTCTTTTAATTAAGATCTTGACTTATCCACCACTCCAGGATATGCAGATGTTTGGCTGCTGGGATGTATCAACACACCTGAGCACTGGAGGCAATTGTCTTTTGGCTCCGTACCTCAGCAGGCAGCAGAGAGGGGCTCCCGTCCTGTAAGACCTGCACACCCCGGCTTGTGGTATTGGCCATGTCTATGGATGGGAGATTTTCTTATTAATAATATCTCTGATGCTGCCTTGGTGGAGATTTTCATATGCAAATTTCAGCATATCAAAGGTGTTTTGCTGTTCTGGCATCCTTGCATCAGCTAAGCGCCAGAGCAGCATGCAGTGTTTTACACTTACGTAAGGAGATAAAGTTTTTGCCTCAAGGATATGATGTTTCAAAGACAGAGATAACATGATGGGAAATGACAAGAAGCAGTGGAGAAGGGGGGATGGGGAAAAGAAAACAAAAGAGACAAATAGAGAAGAGAAAGGGCAGGGTACTGCCGTGGGAGGACAAGCCTCTGTTTTTCATTTCAGCAGGTACGAGGTTTTCCCTCGGTTATCGCTCTCTAGGATCTTTGAAGTTATTTTTCTTGATCATCCTCTTCTCATCCTTTACCTCCTCAGAACCATGTTTTCTACGCTCTGCACAATAATCAGTGAGTCTCATACAGAGGATGATGCTACTCTGTGCAAATGCAACTGTTAGAATCCAGCCCCTCAAGAGTAAGAATCACTCAGTGCAGGAAAAGATGAGATTAATGGCAGAAACTGCAGATGACTGTAAACAAATTCAACCTTTCAGTTTATCCCTCCTCTTCTTTGGTTTCTGTTACTCAGGCCTGTCAGGTGCAGCATCTCTGATTATAAAATATCTATCTAAATCAGTGTCTTTGGCTTGAACTGATAAGTCCCCCCCAGTCACCTTCGCAGCACCTGGTCTGTCTCTGACACATTTCTGTTCATGAGAAACAAACCCATTTATTTTATAGCATACTTTAAAAAATTCTCGAAAATTCTTTTTGTTTGTCTTTCTCAGAAATGAGACCAGGTGGGTGCCCCGCTTTCCGTCCTGCACTGCCTCCAATAATTGGTGGCTCTGGAAAATTTTCATTTGTTCTGCAGCCAAATGAAATTATCTAGTATTTATAACTAGAAAGCTTTAATAAAATTGTTACTGGAATCCCTTTTCACATCTTGACCTGGCCAGCTCTGTCTGGACTGCTTTTTGATTTAATTGTTCTTTACTAATGCATGGATACCTGTGTTGTCAGGCCAATATTCTGCCCTCGATGATGAAAGAAAAAAATGCTCTAAAATGAAATAGTCTATTAAAATATAACTATAATGCAACTAAAAGTTAAAACTCCCAGAATAAAATAATAAACCCCTGAAAACTAGTGTTATGATGGAAAGCCTGACATATTTCTATTCATGGGGAACAAAATCACTTATTTTATAGCACACTTCTAAAAAAATCCCTGCAAATCTGTTTTGTTTTTATCAGAAATGAGATCTAGGAGACAATAGTAACAGATTAAAATGTTCAGAAAAGCTTGATGTATTATTTTTAAATACATATGTATATTTGGTGTGTTCCCCTGAGAGATGACCTTTACGTACTACAGTGCCTCAGTGAAATTGTTTTCTGTAATTTACAGAGGTTTTCTGCTGCAGACAACTTATAGCATGTCAGAGTGACACAGTCATGACAATGTCATATGGAAACTTCATCAGTGTGTATGAAATCAAACTCACAGCCTGTATTCAACAGGGTGGTGTGGTCATCAGCTCAGAGTCACTACCACATATCAGTGCAATAACAACAGAGCTTTGATTTGGGGTATACATTATTAGCCCATTGTATTAACACCATAGTGCCAATACTATTCTTACGTACTCCTTCTTTATATGATGGATATTAGCTGGAGTGTTTTTTAATTCCCTGCAAAAAGGATGAATCCCACGTGTTGTTATGCTCTTAGACAAAGCGGCAGATGAAAGGCCAGTGCCAGAAATCCCCAGCCAGGTGCTCGGGCAACCTGCTGCTTTGCACTGTCATCTCGATGGCACCGCAGGGCTCAGGAGGAGTGCTCAGCCCCTCACCGCTGTATTACACACAGAGTTCGGAACGGTGCCTATGTAGGCGGGACTGGATGAGATGGGATGAGATGGGATGGCTGCAGCCCGGTGGGGCCGGGAGCAGAGGGTGCAGACCGAGCTGTCTGCAGGGCTGTTCTCCGCACGGTCAAAAGGTGCCGGGTAGTAAAGAGGGAAGGATGCTCGTCCCGTCCCGGGAGAGCGGGCCAGGCGCAACCCCCCCATTTAACCTTACCTGCGCCATGCGCCTTTGTTCCTCCGGTTGCCGCGCCGGCAGCACCCCGGCCGCCCGGCCGCCGGCCCCCGCGGGGGCATCCTCCTCCTCCCCCTCCTCCTCCTCCTCCTCCGCCTCCTCCTCGTGCTCCTGCGCCTCCCCGGCGGCGCGGCGGCGGGGGGGTCCCTGCGCGGCCCGGCGGCCCCGCAGCCCCCGCAGGACCAGGAGCATCAGCGCGGCCGCGGCGGCCGCCAGGACCAGCGCCGGCCAGAGCAGCGCCGGCAGCCGCCCCGGCAGCTCCCCCGCGCCCAGCGCCAGCCGCGCCGCCGGCCCCAGCATGGCCGCGCCGCGCCCCACACCGGGATGCTCCGCTCCGCTCCGCTCCCAAAGTTGGTGCCGGAGCCGCGCTCGCCGCCGCCCGGAGCGGCACCAGTGCGGCTGCGGAGCCGCGCGGGCGGGGGGGACCGGCCGGCCGGGGCGGGGGATGCGGGGGGAGCCGGGGGGCGCGGACACGTCGGTGCTTACGGGAGCCTCGTCGCGAAGGGCTCGGCCGGGAGGGCGGGTGCGCGGTGCGGGGAGGGCGGGAGTGGGACTCCCCGGGCCCGTGTGGGGCTGGTCCGGGGGCAGGAAGGGGTTAATGCATCGAATGGCTCTTCCCTATGGAAGTGGTACGTGATGAAAGGAGAACGTGATGAGGTTCGAAGCAGCCGAGCTTGCGGGCATCGGCGTTGGTTTGAGAGCAGATGTTTGGCTGAGGATCGGCGTATGCGGGGGTGCTCGCAAGTGATGCTTTTCTGCAAAATTCCCCCAGTCTAGACAGAAGAGTTTTTAGGGATTTACTTGTGCTGTCAGGCACCGTGACAAAGTCGTTACCGAGCACCATCGCTGTGATGATGACAAGCACTGCCATGTAACGCAGCTCGTGATGCGCTCTCATCTCGGTCTGATCCTCAGGGAAATAGCAGTTTACCGCCGCCAGCAGAGCGCTGAGCAGAGCGCCTGGAGCCACATCTTTGCTGTGCCGGGTGGGAAATTTCTGCACCCACCTGATGAATAAGTGCAGGTGGTGCTCTCAGAAAATCTTTTTTTCAAAGTCACTGACCTTCAGTGGCAAATTGAGTTTTATCTTAGCCAGTCTAGAGGAACAACCTCTGAGCAATAAATAAGCAGTGAACAGAAGGAGTGAGCTCCTGATTCAAAAGTGTGTCTCAGTACATTTGTGTCTCACACCTATCACAAACTCAGTGGCATTCACTGGAGGCCGTTACTACAAAATAAGATAGTAAATAAAGCTTATTTAACTAGAACAGCATAAAAAGTTTTATGTTTGTAGTAAACCCAGCACAGAAAAGGGGCTGGCAGGGGAATGGCTTTCCTCTGTCATGGCTTTATTTCACCCAGCAGGGACTGCTCTCTCCTGAGCATGGATCCAAGTGCTGGAGCTCAAACACATGCCCATGGAAAAGATAGCAGTGGGGAAGGCTCACGGTCCTCCTTCCACTGGATTACCAACTCTTCAGGAATGAAAGGTTTATTATTCCCTTGTCCTGGGCCTAATTCCAATACATCCTAAACAAGTCTTGGGCTTGAAAGCTCCATAAGGTAGTAAAGCACTCTAGAAATTTCCAGACAAAAACCAAGAGAATTGTTGATACAATGATGTGCTGAATGGCTTTATGGGAAGAAAAAGGTTTTGGGAGGGAGGGAGAAATGCTTAATACACAGAAGAGATCCATGGGGATATGGTGGTACTTCAAATACTATTGTTGGGGTATGAAGCTTCTATTTAAACATAGATCCCACAAGTTACCATTTTTTATGTCTCCTACTGCGTATCTTCTAAAATTCAGCACTGACTAATCTTGTGGTCTGAAACCTCAGGAATTTGAGTGGTTTTGTACCTAGCACTGATACTGATTTCTTGTGAGAATATGTCTATCTTGTACCCATCTGGAACCCTGAGCTGGTAATTGAGCTCAGTCACATGCAAATGTCAGAGACAGGGGAACTTCCCCTGAAGTTAAAAGTGTCAGTTATCTGATTAGTTTAGATACTTGTCTTTTATTTTTTTCCCCTGTCTTTATTTCTCTGTTCATAAAATGAAGGTATGTATCTTCAGGTCTGAGCAGTTAAAAAGTGTACAATCTATACCTTGGATCATAAATAAATTCACTACTTTCAGCTCTTCTAAACTAGGTTACTGTTCTTTTCCTGGAGAAACATAAGCTGAAAGACATTTCAGGAGTCAGCATTGCTTAATTGACTATTAGATTACTGCTTTGCAACATTCCTTTCTTTTTTTCTTCAATAAAGGCAATTAGTGTGGCTGGCCTCTAATGGCATTTATTTTCCAAGATAAGCATCATCATATTAGACTTTTTTTCCCTAGTATTATTACAGTCTTATTTAGCAGCATATCACTTACACTATTGTTCTACGAAAATAACACAAATTATTGTCATGTCATGTTATATGGAAAGCCTGAAATTTTATTGCAATCCTGAGAAAATACTTTTCTATTTATGTGTGACATAAACTAATTGCAAATGTCAGATGGGAAGTTGTTCTCCATTCAGACTTGGACAGAAAATCCAATAATCAGGAGCTGGAATCACATACTTGTTGTAGATCAAAATGTGGTAGATGTTCACTGACAAAATAATGCAGCTGCTAATGTCTGATGTGTCCTGTTCAAACCTGTCTGCTTTTGCACGCAGACTTAGTCATTCAAGGTGCTGAAATGATGAAGTAGGCTTTAGGAAGTTTTCTGGAGAAAACTTCAGTGTTATTAATGTTTAAATGTTTCATTAAAGCTGTTTGATTTTGACAAAACCATATGGGAACAGAAAAAAAAAAAAAAACACAGCGAAACTCGGTTTAGGCCGTTTTCTAGCTGAAATTAAAGCATAGTTTTAATTTCCATTTTCTATTAAATTGTTAAAAAAATAAATTTTCTAAAAAGGTAAGGAATGAAATTATTATTTTATTAACATTTCACAGAAATTATAAGGTTCTGACCTGATGCATTAGCAGTAGACTTAAGGATTCACCCACAGAAGCCAAGAGAAATGCCCTACTCTGACACTGCTCTAGTTTAATCAACAACAGATGTGATAGAAAAACTAGCGATTTCAAACAAACCAGAGATAGAGAGAAGAAGCTTTTAAACTGCCCCAGCAAAAACACCTTTTGAGAGGCGGTGAGGAGACCACTTGGCAGAATTTAATACTCTTTAATCAGCCTCCTTAAACCGGGAATTCAGAAAGCTGTATATAAAAGGCAGGCGAGTTTTGTTCCTAACAGCTGTTCAGAAAGCCTCGAGTAAGGGCAGAGAACGAGCTGCGTCTTCCCTTCGAGGAGCATTGGTGCTGACCAGGTTGTTCAGAACAGACCCTTCTCATGAAGCCACAAGGCTTTCCTTTACTCTCTCTCAGACTATGGGGATTTGGGGCAACTGCATAGAAAACATTGGGGGTTTGCAGCGGTTTAAGCGACACAGCGCAGCTCTCCTTTCAGTAGCCAGTTCCTTAGCCCGCAGATGGGAGGGAGACTTTCCCTGTGAGCCCTGTGCCGACGCGGGCGGGAGGACGCTTGGACGTGGCCGAGATCAAAGCTCAGATCTCTGTTTCAGGCATTCCTGGGCAATGAAACGCTGAGCGAGGACGTGTCGCCCAGCCGGCTCCTGCCGCGGGGCCCTTGCCGGCTGCGACCCTCCCGCTCTGCTGGAAGGAAGCTCGTTTGCAGGCTGAGATGGCCTCACAGCCCACTCCTTTGCAGGGACATTTGCACCGGATCCTGAGGATCATCTGCTGATGTGCAGGGAGTGTAATCATCACAAATTTGTGTAATTCACAAACTTTTCCCGTTTTTCCTCCCGTCTGAAGCCCTGATTCATTAGTGACTTTCCATGGATGTGCACAAAGCTGATCAACTACTGAGCTTGCTTAGCCTGTCGATGAGGAAACTGAGGAAGGTGCTTGCTGCATGCATGGCAGCAGCATGACAATAACCAATAATGAGAGAGGAGTGCTCCATCTGTTCAGACTATTCAGCTCTTTTGCACGGCTGCCCACGTGGCCAGGTATTTGCCATTAAATAAGATGATTAATTCCTTGACAAGTTGGTATCTGGCCTAGCAGTCCAGCATTTCCTTTCAGCATCTGTGGCTGCCTTGAGGAATGCAGCTTTATAGAATTTTACTAATTATTTTATAGCTTTTCAATCTCTTGTTTCAGTACAGGGAACTGCTGTTAATTAATTGCAGATCCTCGGCATACCATTCTTAACTGATTCCTCTAGTAAATATCTTTAACACTTGCCTTGGTTTCCTGTACATGATTCATTTGGCTGGTAAGTGATCCATCTTTGTTTGCTGTCAAAGTCTTTGAGTTGGAAGAGGACTTTATTCATGTTACTTGGCTTTCCTGAATAGAGAGAAGAAATGGAGTCAAAAAAGCACGCAATGGTAACGCAGTCAAAGAAAAACCATGGCCTGGGTTTCTTTCACCAATAAAAAAAGTCATGTAAGCTTCAATTTCCCTTTCATTTTCATAAAGAACATACTGGAAACATCTATTCAGGCAAAGACACGAAATAAAAACAAAGAAACAAAAACATCTTGAAAGGAGGAAAGGAGGCACCTTCCCAGCTTATGCATTAATTAAGACCAGTCAAAGAAAACGGCTTCAAAGGAAGGAGGAAGCCAGTGGTAAGCACGACTGCAACTGCTTTTAATGGGCTATAGCAATGACATGCATGGCAGGCAGAGCCAGAGCAGACATTAATGCAGCACTGTCAGTTCAAAGGGGACAGAGAAAAAGTTGGAGGCAAAATTGAAGTTACTGAATAGTAAAATTGTTTCACTAGCAGATTTGTCAGCAACACTATGGGACAAAGGAACTTGTTTAGCAGAACACTATCATCTTGAGAACCATAAACACTGCTGGCTTAAAGATAAAATCAAAGGCCTTGAGAGCAAAGCAGAAGACATAAAAGTATGTATAGCTGGCTTTCCTGAAGGCGAAGAGGTTTGCATCCCTGTCAAACCATTCAGAAAGAAGCTGTTAAACACCCCAGGTGACTCTTGCACCCTTTAGCACCCACTCTTCCCTTGGGTGGAAGCCTGTGCAGAGCTGCATGAATATACAGCAGCATTTTTAGGTTTTCTGCACATCTCATCAGCAGGGGTGATTTGTGAGTCTGGCAAAAAAATTTATTCCCTTCCACTCTACAAAAAAAAAAGCTGAGTGCAACCTACAACATACTATCATAAATATTTTATACAATTTTAAAAATGGATTTGTTTAGCAGCAGAAGACAGGGCTTTATTATGTTCTTTACATGCATATTTATTCTCAGTGCTGTTTTGCCTGTGTCTTGGATGCAGCTGTCTGGAAAACCAGCTGGTAGTTTGTCGTCTCTTTTGACAAGCAGTTCAAGCTCTTGCTCTAAAAACTTCCTAGGTCTCTTCTTCAGCGATCAGCAGCACGTGTGCATTTTTACAGGAACATGATGTCTACAAGGAAGTCTCCTAAAATCAAGATAAGTGTCCCTCCTTGCTTTATTCCAGACCGGCACACGACACAGTGAACATGGAGTGAATGAGTGATGACACACAATTTATTGCTATCAAGAACAGCACTCAGAGAGATGGAGCGAACATTACCCTCAGGGAGGTTTTAGTGTCAAAGTGTATGAATATGCATCCACTGGTAAAAGTGTGGCTTACACTGCAGTGTTCAGGCAGTATCATATTCTCGTGCAATCTGGGTATCCAAGGCCACATTTTTGCTTTAGATGTGCTCACATAACCTCTGCATCTGAAGAGGATCTTCCACTTTGATCTGGAAACATGAAGGCTTGAAAAATATACCACATCCACCACATCCTCCATGGTTTCTTCTCGTGTTTAGTCATCCTCCACGGAAAAAAACTACATCTTGTTGCTAACTTAATGTTATCTAGTGGTTTCCCACCACTGATTTCTGTGACTTGCTGTGTTTCTCCTGAAAAAGAGCTTCCATGTCACAAGTATGTTACCTCTTAAACTCACTTCTGATAAATAAAAAATATTAAATCTCTATTTCTCACCAAAAGGCATTTCCACCAGGTCTCTTGCTATTTTTCTCATGCTCTTATTTTGCACATGCCCTTGACATCCTTCTGTGTTGTCATACAGAGGGGTAATATTCAGCCTCTGTAACCTATTCACTTGTTTCTAGACACACAGTGTAGGATCATGTTAGCTCTCTTTTCCTCACTAACACATTAGAGGCACCAGTGGATCTGGTTGCTTGTTTTTCCTGCTTTCTACCCAGTTCACTACTTTCAACTAAAAATATTTTTTATATATATATATATATATATATATATAGGATTACTAGAGGAAATTACATGTACAAACCAGCAGGACTTGGTTGCCAGCAGTTGACTGCCCTGTACTTGGTTCCTTCCTCTGTAATGGAGAAATAATGTTTCTACAACATTTAGTCTATCTTGTCAGCTTAGACTAATCTCATCACAGTTTTGGGAAGAAGTTTAATCTTCTTGGGATCGATGGGGAATCTGGAGCACTTGCAGGTAGATTTTTTGAAGATATTGAAGAGATTTGTGGTTGTTTCAAATCTGATGGTCTTGGTCAATGTGACAACATTAGCAGACAAAACCCTAATGTGTCAGTGCTACTTTCAGACAGTCTGTCCCATCATATTTGTGCAACAGGTTTGATCAGTGGATTAAAATTTTCTTCTGCACTCTTGTCAGTATCACTTTCTTCAAATTCCTGAGAGTAAAAGTAGCTTATGGAGGCTGTATTTACATAGTGTTCTGTAGGTACATGGCTGTTTGTTCTGCTCACACAACATGTATCTGCATATACATCTGTATATCTGCAGGTGGTTGCTGAGACCTGATTTGTGTTCAGCTGTTTCCACATTGGAGGCAGAGAAATTGTGAGTCCAATTGTAAAAGACCACAGCAAAGTACCCAGAGCTGGCCTGTCACTGGAGCTCGTGCTCCAGAGGGATGGCCAGGAGAGCTGGGACAAATCCTCTCAGCATGGGGAGTCAGGCCACCATGTTGCTGCTGACACACAGGTGTAACCTGGTCGTAGATGATTCATTGCTTTGTCTTCTCTTCCTTAAGGTCTCCTTAAATCCCTGTCTCCTTATACTTGAAGTAAATAATCCATCTTGGGCATTGCTGTTGAGACAAAGTCTCAAAATTTCAGACATTGCAGACTACAGTGGTCTCCTGGACCCAGAGAAATGGGTGTCCAGATCCTCAGAGTGAACCCTGTATGCTCAGGGAGCTTGCTGCCCTTTGCGTAAAACAAGCAGGTGACCCTGGTTCCTTCAAGGGAGGTGACACAGCAAAGGCTGAGTCTCCTCCATGGCTGGCAGTTACCCGGGATATGAGTGCTGGCACAAAGGTTTGCTCTGCTGAGAGCCCTGTCCTGTGAGCAGCCAGGCTGAAGGACTTGAGTAATCACAAAGAATCTTCTGGATCTGTTTCTTTAGAGGAAATCTCTATTAATAATTAAGTCCTAAGGTTTTTTGAACTGCTGTTTTGTCTAGATCCCAGGCTTGTGTCCCTGCGTTGTGCCCCAAGGATCCATCTAGTCAGGATTTGTTGGGACTGTTGCTCCTCTGCTCACCCTGCACAAAAGAATACAGCCACTTGGGATAAACCCAACAATTATTGTCTCCTTCCACAACACGGGGAGCCATGATTTCATCATAAGGCATGTGACAATTAAATAAATGACAGCAATGGTTTCCCATTTTATAATTGCCATGGCAACTATATTGTAACTTTGATTGATAACATCTCTTTTCTGGAGTTGTCTGTCTTAAAACATGGCATAATTTAGCACTCTGAGCCATCCCACCAGCCTGCCAGCCACACAGTACAGCAACACGTTGTTGCAGCAATGCTACTGCAGACTCCCATGCAGAGTGCTACTTTTACTTGCTCCTCCACATTTCTTCACAGATAATGCAGCATTTCAGAAGGGAAGGCTGCATTTGGTAGGCTTTTTTAGAAGGGACTATCTTGTAATTTTCTGAGTGTCTGCAGGAGTATATGTTTAAGCCAAGTTCAAGTCCTTTCATTGTTTCCTCCACCCCGGGTTCCTTTCATGTGATATTTTTCTAAATTTAGTGTATTGAGCTTCAATTCACTGTAAGAGGCATCTCGAGAGATGAGATGTCTCTTTTCTCAGCCTTCAATAACTGTGCTGCCTGCAGCTTACTCTGGTCTTTAGATACCATGCAAAACATGCTATTTAAACATGCAAACCAGGAAAATAAAATCTGTTTACCCGGCATGGATCAGAGGCAGTCCTATTTTTAAGTCTAACTGAGGGAAGCAAAGTGTCTCAGGAGGAAATCCAGGCTGGAAGTGGCAGGCAGTGATGGCTTTTTGTCTGAGTCGTGCTGCTGCTGTGCAGGGCTCTGCTGGCCTCGGCGCAGGCAGAAGAGGCAGGACAGGGGCAGGTGGCTCCATGCCCGAGTCCACCTGCCAGGTCTGTCCAGCACTGGCTGAACCCCACGGCCTCTCTCCAGAAGGAGCTCTTACCAAAGCCCTCATGGTCAAAAAGTCACGGCTACTTCTGCCTCCTGCTTTCGGCCCTCCTGTTTCATTTGTAGTCCTGCTGCTGGTTCAAGGCCTGCTCTGAAACCTCCTGAAGTTGGGAAGACTGGGTAAGGTCTTCAGCATCACCTGATCTCTTAACAGCTCTCCTGTAATTAGCCTCAGGCTACAGGCAGCACTTGGGGAAGGCAGCTCCCATCGAAAAAGGAATTGGAGTGGATCACATGTCCTGTGGGAAAAACTCAAATCCTGCAAGGAAATGTTGGCCATCATTATGTCAAGGGTGTCTGCTGACACTTTATTACATTTCTATCTGAAAATGAATTATTTGCTGTTACAAGCAAGTTCTAAGATGATTAAATGAAGTGGAGGAGAAACAGCAATATTAGCCACATTTTCTGTCTGCAAAAAGGGATTTTTTATTTGTGTTCTTGATATTTTCCATTTTACTTCTCAACTAGAAAACATAACCTTCAGTTTACGTGCCCCTTGGGGGCCATGTTCACTTCCCAGCTCTGCTGGGTAACACTGGCCAAGCCATTTCAGCTCAGGAGCTAATGGCTTTGCTTTCACATCCTTCATCTGCTTGTCTCCTCAGATCAGCATTCCTCAAACTCCACGAGCCCATGGTCTGCACAAGGCAGCACCACCCTTTGCTCTCTCTCTGTGAGCCTCGGTTTTAATTTCTGGATGTCCTGTTCCTGTGAGTAGCATCAGAGTAGGTTCCATGACCCATGGGCTGGTGTGGCCAGCAGAGTCAACTAGTGTGGCCAGTGGGGTGGGCTAGAATGGCCAGCAGGGTCACATTTTGGTGCAGGAGCTGTTGATGGTAGACTGGACACCTAAAGCCTTGGGGACAGGTACTTGGAGGAGCACTGGTGTCATGCCCACTGTGAGTATTAATGAGGCTTATTGATCTGGGAGTTCTTAATTTCGTAGAGAGAAAAACAAGACTTAAAAACTGCCGAAGTCCTGAAGCAGAAAAGGATTTGAGATGTATGTCTCTTGGTATTTCCAACCAGCTTGTTTAAACAGAATCTTGCATGGTGTGCTGGCCGATCTGGATTTGATCCCTAGGCATATACATCCCCCTCATTATGCAGCCTAGATGCCAAAGATGCCAAGTCCTGCAGCTCTCAGTAACAAAATCCTATTAACTAACTGCTCACATAATTCTCTGTCTAAAATGTAAGACATTTTCTTTCCTAATAGTGTCAGTAGATAAGCATGTTAAGGATGTGAGGCAGTCAGATGTAATTGTAACAGGAATCAGCAGAGGGATTAAGAAGTTCCAGATCAGTTGTGTCTCTCAAATATGACATTGTTCCCTTGGAGAGCTCATCCATATACCATCACTTGATTTCGTGAGCTGCCATAGACAGGCATGGAGCACAGTGTGGCTGTGCTGCAGTGACTGCCAGGAAGATGCCCTGTGTCAAAATTTGAAAACTGAAAATACCTCAGGGAATATTTCCCTGGACAGTCCTTCCTGGTAGACTTGTGAGCTCAGAAATGCTCCTGCAGAGGATGTGGGTTACCCTTCTGAGGAATCTGACTACCCAGTGCACACTGATTTTCAGTTTTCCCACTTTCATGTTGTCAGATAGGAGAGACTTGTGGTTAAGAGTGTAATCCAGTTTCAGTAACAAAATAATGTCTCTATTGTTCAATCTACTTTTTAGTAGCTCTGTGATCCCACAAGCATATAAACAATGGGAAGTAAAGTATTACATAAGGATGAGAAGCTGAAGTTGCCCATTCCTTGGTTATCTGTGCACCTTCTCTGCTCATGGAACTGAAGAGCAGAAGGGAGGTTCAATTTTCAGTTAAAATTTAATATTGCAGAATATGACTCTGCATCATATGTGTGTCATATAACCTTTGATACTTCTGAGCAAGAGAGACAAAGGAAAGCCCTTTCATGTCCATGCCAAACAGAGCCCTTCAAAACAGTGAATTAAATGATCCTGGGAAGGTTGAAGCCTCCAATGGGGATGGAAAAGAGTCGCTCTACAGTGTGTGTCCCTCACATGGGAAAAATCACAGTCATGTGTGGCCAGGCTGTCAGAGCTGACTACTGCAGACTGTGCAGACCCAGGGAAATCTGCAATTCCAACAGCAGATGGCACAGTCCTAAAACTAAAATCAGCCTGCAAGGGGAAACAGTGCCTGGGCCATGAATCTGAATGCTCCTGAGAGGGGATCCTATGGAGTGAGTCTATTGATTTGTTGGCCTAAGCAAACTGGTTTTGAAAATAGTGTATTTTCTCTTTTCTGCATGTATGAGACAATGTGGTAGCAGGGAAGTTTAGTTTAAGACTCCCGAGTGCAGCTGACAGTTTAAGTGCAATTATAAGGTTTTTTTGCATCCATGCCTCATAAATTACTCTTTTAGTCATCTTTGTATGGTCTAGAAACCATTTACAGTGGTCATAGGTACAAAGAAATTTTATTTACTGGAAGGAAAGTGAAACCCCAGAATGATTTTCATTGGACAATAATGTCTTAAATTTGCTTTTATGCAGACATAATCCTTTTGGGTTTCTTAACCATCGTCCAGAATCTTACGAAATTAGGCACAAAAAATGTGTTCTGTTACATTTGGAATTTTATGAACTAAATGAGATTTGAGTGTATCAACCCCAAAAGCCCCAGCCTTGCACATATGAGAAAAGCAATACCGTAAACCTGGCACTTTGATTTTATTACCAGTGAGCATTTGGATGAGCAAATACACTTAGTTTGGCACTTCTTCTACAAACTTACAGAATAAAACCTAGACATCTTCCTACAGTAGGCAGTAT
>JAYRBT010000114.1:105767854-105781054 GCA_036023395.1 Myiotriccus ornatus
GGACGTGGCCCTTAGTGCCATGATATAGTAATTGGAGTTGGATCAGGGGTTGGACTTGATGATCTTGGAGGTCTTTTACAACCCAATCTATTCTATGATTCTATGATTCTATGTGCTCTGCTCACTCTTTTTCCTTTGGTTCCCTGTTTTCTTCTCTTACCCTCCTTTTACATCATGCTTCACCCTTTGTCTGAGCACTCATCCTTCTTCTTGGGCATCAGAGGGCTGATGGGTACCATCCACATGATCCATTGCAGAGGCCAGTGGTTCACCAGTGTGTTACCCACATGACTTTCTTTAGTCCATCCTCTTTACTCCCATCACCTCTGGCCATTAGGTAGAGTTATAACCCTCTCACAGACCATGTAGTATTGTATCACTGAAACCATCATTGTCATTTGCATCAGTCATAACTAGAAACTTCACAGTTTTTTGTCCAACCCATAGTAGGAGGCAACTGCTGCACCAGAAGGCTTGTAAACATGATGTGTCTGTATCTTAAAAGATGTGGAGTTCACTGGCCCTGTTGGCAAGCCTAGAGAAGAGCCACCCTCAGCTTCTCAGGGTTGCTCTGGGTGGGTGGCCCAGAGGTGTCCTGAGAGAGTGATGACTACAAGTGGGAGCAGGTACCCTGCCTGGAAGCAACTGGTGGTACTGCATGAGCCACAGCACCCTGTGGTACAACCCGTGGTGTGGAGGCTACTGGGCACCAGTCTGGGGCAACTGGGGGCATCTGCCCAGCCTGATGATTCCATGGGCACACCAGCAGCAGGGCAGGTGGCATTGTCCATGGGCTACTCAGAGCCTTGGAAATGGCCTGACCAGTCACCCCACTAAAACACCCCAGGCACAGGCATGATTCAAGGTGAATGGGACCAGGGAGGAGGACAGCAGCCGTCGCTTTGGCACCATCACAGCTGCAAGCACAAAGATGAGTCCAGGCTAATTCCTTAATAACCATGCTGAGGGGCAAGGCTGGGGCTCTCTCAGTCTTAATTCAGATTTCCATGCCTAACGCTTCCTTCTGTTTCCTTCTGTCCCTCCTCGCTAATAAAGTTCTGTTCATTTAAAACACTTTGTTAAAGCTTACTGCTGTGACTAGTGAAACACTGCCTAATTCAAGGTGCCCAGAGTCACTTAGTGTCCCAGGCTGCTGAATGTGAGGTTGAGCCAGGGTTGCTCCAGTTTTCAAGGAACTGTAGTTCCAAACTGGATCCAGCTTAGCAGCACATGCTGAAAGTGTTAGAAAAGTAAGGAGACAAAACACAAAAAGGGGGATGACAACAATGAGGTGAGGGATGCTCCCAGGATCTCTCATAGATGTTTTATGATATAGAATAAGATATTCTATGACCCAAATATGGGTTCCTTCCAACTTGAGATGTTCTATGATTCCATGATATAGCAAACTGTCAACAGCAAAGTGGAGATCTCTGGGTCAGGCTCCTCTGCCTGTTCATCATGAGACTGAGCATATAGTGGACATGGACATATTCTAACAGATGCCAGGTCGTGTGTTTTGGCCTGGTTTGGCAAGCCTGGATGTGCCCAGTAAAGTCACTTACTCAGTTATTTGCCAAGCCTCTCCCTTCTTACAACTGCCCCTGTGTTTCTTCTTTTGGAAGTTCTCACACTGCAGAGCTGAGAAGACTCACTGTCACTGTCATAGAGGGGACAGTAGCAGGGCAGATGTGTCCTGGGAATTTATCACCACCTTTGCTTTCTATGCTCTATAAAAGTACGGAAAAGGAATAGAGACCAGTGCTGCACCCACAGACATGATCCATCCATGACACTCTCTAAAAAGACACTGCCATCTCATATAGACAAAATTTCAGTATCTAGAATGGCAGAAAGAAGAGTAATACAAAGTATGGAAATCCACACTGGTAGCTCTTTATATCTGTGATACATCTCTATACTTTGAATAAAACAAGTAGTAGTATTCTGATTATTTTCTTTATAATCACCTTAATAAAGAGAGAGGTATATGATTTTATTTGTCTGTCTTTTTAAACTAATGAAATGTATTATGAATTTAAAAATTAATCCTTTAGAAAGTTGCAGTAGATTTCAACTCCGCATTAAGACTTGTGAACTTCAGTGTCTCTGTGTAAACCACACCGAGCACGCATCATACGTATGAAACCACCACGGTCAGTGGAGAGCTTGTCAGTACAGCGAGGGAAGCCCAGCAGTCCAGGTCAGCAGTCCCCAGGGCTATGGGCTCAGCTCAGCTGGCCAGACACATGTCCTGGGGTGCACGAGACTTTTACGTGGTGCTGTGAGATGCAACACAGCACAGTCCCTAAGATGTTTGCACTGTTGTCGAGAAGCCAGAGAGGGCACCAAGAGGGTCTCAGGTGACAAAAGCTGAACTTCTCCTTTGCCTCATGTGTTGACACCTAGATGTAGACACCCCAACTTAGCAATAAATTTAATAATTACTTTTTTACAGGAACTCACTGTTTTCTGCTAAGTCCTGATGTCTGAATTGCTTTGAGAGCTTCATTTGCTCCTTTTCTCTCATGTGCTGGCAAGATAAATCCTAAGAAGGCACCACTCTGAATAAAAAAATAGTTCAAGGGCTGCTTTCTGCCCCATGGTCTAAAGTTGTGGCATGCCTCATGGTCACACAGGTAAGTAACATTCTCCCCAAAACTGAGTAGCCACAGTCTACATGCCTGATGGCAGTGGTTCAGCTCCTGAGCAGTGCCTGAGCTGTGATGGCAGGAGTGAAAGCTGTCCTGGGAGGAGGATGAGTGATGGCCATCCTGTGGGCCTCTCTACACCTTGCTCATGCATTTGTATCATCTTTTCAAAGTACTGCTTGTCAGTGTTATACCCACTTTTTATGACAACCTAATGTTTTAAGAAGAGGATGAAAAGTGAATGAAATTTTATAAAATAAGTGTGTTCTGCATAATGAAGTGAAAATCATAACCACAACATTACTTCGCTTAATCCAGAAGCTTTTCACGGATATCCTGCAAATGGCAACTTTACTCAGCTAAAGCAAATTTGCAAAGCCCGAGTGCCAGATTTTCTGAGAGCTGACTGGGTTTTGCCCTTTCATCCCACCTTGGCTTCACATTGTAAAAGTGCAGATGCTTAGGAAATTGCCTCCAGGTGTTGAGTGATCTGAGTTTCACAAAAATAATAAACCTTGATCTGAGATAGATGACCTTGTTGTCAGCATAGAGTCTTTAGGCTCACAGAAGAGAACTGAAAAGGGTCATTTTGCATTCCCTTACTGCAGCTGTAGTGCTCTTTTGGAGAGTCTCAGAGAGACTCAGGATTGCTCCGTTTTCTTGGGCAAGAGAGTCTTGCCATACACACACAGCACAAGGCTGTTTTGGGGAGATATGGGAACTAATGCTAAACACCCTCATTCAGGTACTGTCTGTTAAGTTAGTCCTGGCACTGTAGTGCTCAGCATGGAGGAAGACATCTTCTTTTGGAGGTATCCAGTGACCACAAAGCTACGTGATGTCTCTGTACAGTAACCTGCAGTGGAGACCTGCCCTTCAGTTCTTTTTGTACTTCTCATGGACCAGAAGCACTTGGCTCTTCTGCCTTCATTTTTTCCACTAGAAGAAGTGATAGTACTATTTTGTTTTCTCTTTGGTTCTGCATTGATTGATTTATAAATGGTGATGAAATTTGGAAGTCTTTAGGTAGAGGCTTGCTATAATGCCAGTCCTTTGTCTCATGTCTCCCAGTAGACCAAAATATGCATTAGGGGCATCTGATGTGCACAGTAGTAGGCCAGTAATTAGTGCCCAGATCTCTTTATGCTCCATACAATATTTACTGTGCTACCAGATTCAACAGTGCTGGAAAAAATGAATTGTAGAAGCAATTTTACTGTAGAAATTGTTTAGAGCCTGCTAAAGCCTTAGTCAGAGTACATGGGATTTTTTTCTTCTATAAAGAGCCTGAGGGTTAGCGTCTGTTTAATATTCAGGAGGCAGGAAATGCTTCTAGCACTCAGAAACAGTGAAGAGCATCCTTCTGGGATCCCTGAGATGAGATGCTAAATCTTGTAATGAACTTGGACTCCTTGTTTTCCTATTACAGACATCGAGGGGTTGCAGTTGGGTCCCTATGCATCATCACCAGCAGCAACAAAACACATTAACTCAATGCTGCTAATGAGTGTCGAGTGAGCACTGGAATAGGAAGCTGTGTTGACATTTAAAAGATCCCAGTTATCAGGCTCCATGTTGCCTAATTGTGAGTGTTGTGTGGGAAGCACTGCTTCAACGTCTCTATCTAGTATGGACATGACTGGCAGGAATACACTACTCCTGTGGAATGTCAGTTACTTCAGGAAACAATTCTCCTTTCTGAATATTCAAAATATGTCAAAACATTCTTCATTTTTCCCTTTTAGAGCTCATCAAAGCTGTGAGTGTGACAGCATCATTCCACCTACTCGGAGGTGGCTCTGGAATATTTGATTCACAGATGTTTCTCTTGTTTGGTGTTGAACCTTGAGCTGCTGTAGCCAAATCAAGTCTTTGCAAGTAATACAGGCAAACATAGATTTTGAAAACAGAAGGGTGGTCTGGTCAGCATGTTCCACTATTCTATTCTTTTCCTCTCCGAAAGAGGGTATTCACATCCAAATTTCCTGTAGCCCTGGACTATACTTGTTCCCAAACCGTGCTAAGTGTGTTTGGGAGAGGGCTAGTTGACTCAGGTCAACAGCACGTGAGGGACTATCCTAAAAATTTAATAGCATAGTTGATTCATGTTCTGAATCCTGGACCTGGGTCCTGACACTTTAATTTACTAGCAGAGATAGAGCCAGTGGGTAGTAACAACAGGACCAACCAGTCAACTGGTCTGATGGTGTATCACCTACCATTATGTCTCACCTTGCTTCCCTTTCATAGGGGTTTGCCTGGGGCATCTCTACTAGGAAGACATCCAATCTTGATCTGAAAACATCAAGAGACAGAGAATCCAGTCCTACTTTTGGTAAGTAGTTCCCAGGATTAATTGCTCTTACTATTAATAATGCATGCCTGGGTTTCTTTGTATGAATTTGTTTGTCTTCAGCTTCCAGCCGTTGATTCCTGCTATACTCTCTCCACTAGATGAAGGAGATCTTTTGCATACGGTATTATCTTGTTGTGGTGGTACTTGTATGCTTTAATCAAGACATGTCTCCATCTTTTTGATAAGGTAAGCAGAGAGATCCCTTCCAGGCTTTCACTAGAGAGAGACATTTTTCTCTCATCCTCTCTCTGACCTGTCTCCAACTTTTTCAATTTAAAATACAGGCAGCAGAACTTTATGCACTATGCCAATATTAGACTTACCAGAGCAGTGGGGAGAGATAAGATCAGCTCCCCACTCCTACTCACTATTTCCTTGTTCATATACCCATGAATCACATTATTCCCTCTTGCTTTACAGTAGGAACTCACTTAAATTTAGTCTGCGGTCCTTGATTTCCATGGCTGCCTGCTGTCTGCACAATAGGCTCATTCCCTGGTCCTACAGCAGTGTCTGTACTAAGACATATCTTTAAAATCAGGTCTTTTGCACTGACTGTGTTACAGTGTCCTGGGAGCATCTTGCAAAGTTAAATCCCTGTGGTGCTCAGTTAGCATTTTTTGGTATGAAGTAAAGAGAATAAACAAGATTTGTTCTTTAGGAAATGAATAACAGAAGTCCTCTTAATAGGAGTGGGAACAGCTCATGGCATTTGTTCGCCAATATGAATCTGTACCTAAATTTTCCAGCACTGCAAAAGGTAAAATCTATGCTGCTCAAATCCTTTTTCATATACAAGAGCTTGTAACTGCTCTAACCAGTGAACACACGTTGACTCCTTCCCACTGCTATTAACAGTATTTTTTCATCTTATTAAAAAAATATATCAAGTTTAACCTGTCTTTCCAACAAAGATTTTCTGCTCATTAAAGTCTGAGCACTGCTGCATGGATTTCAGCTCGATAGGCAGAAAGTACCTTATTCATCCCAAAGGCAAGTGTAGTCTGTGTGGCAAAGCCAGCATTATGAATTTTTTTTTAAGTCAAATCAGAGCTATTCTTTGAAGGCCTGTGATTGTGCAATCATCAAGGCATTTTTTCATGCTGGCAAGAAAAGACACAAAGCAAACTGATCTGATGCATTTTAACAGGTATTTTTTAGATATGTAGATTGAAAAAACAGCCCTGAAACTTTTGCATGAGTGATCCTTACATCTTTGGTCCCACTGATTTTGATGAGGTTTCTGGTCAGGGAAGGATTTCAGGGTTTGACTTGTGCCGATACTTTCTGCTACTGATTTTTTTTCCATGTAAATATGAGGTCACACTGATGTCATAACATCAAGAAATCACTCTTGTGGGCTTATTAACAGAGGACAAGCATCTAGCACTCTTACGGGTTTTGTGGCTAGCCGAGGATTACAGCGTAAACCCAACATATTAATGCATGAAAGAAGAAAGTACATTTAAGTTCATGTGAAGCTGCCAGTTCCAGTGCACAATACGCTTTATATTAACGCTCAGGAGCTCACAAACTCTGCCGTTAAAACAGGAGTTGGTAATTCTGAGAAGTGCTACTATTTGTGTCTGAAGCTACTTTTAGAGCCTACCTGTGATTAGTTTTCATGGATCTGTCATTGTCAGATGTTCACATAAAATTATATGGTTATTATTACCTAAGAGCCGGGGTGCTCCCTGAAGCACTCAGGGTAGTTCCCCCCTTGGTGAGGGCTGAGCATGAGGTTGGGATGTTTGTGGAGACTTGTACCTCTGCAGTATGCATTTCACTGTGGTTTGTTTGTGCTCTCCCAGGTCCTTGTAGCACATCCAGTGTGTGAATGCCTCTCAGTGATGTATTAAACTAATCAATTACCAGTCACATGCGTTTCAGATGCAGTTTTGCAGTCGAAAAAGACTCATCCCTCTTTGATGGCCAGTCCAGCATGTTCCCATGCAGTCACATTCTCTCTGCACTTCCTAAGAGTTTAAAACAAGCAAGTAAAGTCAATTTTGCTTTATATAAACGCAGCAAGAACATGAAAATCTGTGTTAATAACAGTCTGACCACAAAATAGTCTATAGGAAAAGGATGGGATCTTTCTGTCAGAGGAGTCATAACTGTCCCAGTGGCTGGGTGGCACGAAGGTGTGTTGGCCCGTGGGAAACCTGACCCAGGGAGTTCCCAGGCAGGCAAGTGAAATGAGGCTGTGCTGCCTGGGTATCTGTCGGGAGACCTGACACACCTCACTCCACCAAGTGCTACCACCCTCTGCTCAGGGTTTGGAAACAGTTAGAAACAGTGGTTGGATTCCTCAGTTGCTTAAAAACTGTGCTGAGAGAAGAATCAAAACAGCCATATGCAAAATATCACCTCCCAGAGTCAGCCATTCCTGGGAAGACGGCATGTGGTGTTCTGTAAATGGATCATGTAAAAAGGCTGGAAAAACCTGGCCAGCAGAGGTCAGATATGGATTTGAACAGTTAGAGAGGAAAAAAAAAATCCAGAGGTATTCATTTGTTTTGATATTCTTTCAATATTTTGGGATGGAGATGTGTTAGGTGCTGGTGTGCAGAGCTGGTCTGCCTACCCTTGAGCCATTTTAGTTTACTGCTGTCTATGGCTATATTTCCACCATTGTGGTATTTGCTGTATTTCACTTCCTAAGTAAATTTCTAATGTTAAATTTCATATTTGACTCAGTAAAGAAAATTAGACTGTAAGGAAAATCATAATTTATAAACAAGTGGTATAAATTCCCCTTCCTCACTCCTTTTTTCTTTCTTTTTCTTTTTGTAGTCAGCCTTTCTTTTTTCTTTCTTTTTTTTCCTTTATCTGTCTGTCCTTCTCTCTTTCCCTCTCTGCTCTCCTCCCTCTCTACTTTATTCTCTCCATTTCTATGCCCTTTTTTCTCGATCTTGTAGGCCTGTTTTTTTGAACCTGGGTACGCTGGATGACATAGTTACACCCACAGATTCACCCTCCCTAAAAACATTCACAATCAGACTTGCTGCTGCATGTTTCCCTCCTTTCTTAAGCTGAGCAAATTGCACAGAAAGGAATGAAACAGATTTCCTTTCTAGCATCTTCAGACCACCACAATAAGTGAGAATGAATTATTCTTGACTTACATACTCTGCAGATACAAATAGCAGCACATATTGCACAGAGGTGGAAAGCTGGGGTGGGTTAGTTGCAAGTGATAAACACCCTGTGGTGCTTACAGTAATTCTCAAAGGTTTACTTGAAAGTAGCCTGGAAGAAAATGAAGACAGTGTGCTAGAATAAACATCCAGTTTTACATATATGTGTCAGGTACTGGCAAATATTGTACCCAGAAGCCAAAGTCATTTAGTTTTTCTACCCTGATGGCAGAAGTGAAAAGCTTCTGATCCACAGGGTGATTTCCTTTTAATTAACTCTCCATCAGTTCTTTGTAAAAATATCTACCAGCAATAGTTTTAAAAGTCACACGGCAAATTTGTAGGGAACCTATTTCCTTCCTTCTTCCGATTCAGCATCTATTATAAGGCTAAGGTGAACTATTTTTTAGGAGAAAAGTACTCAGACCAGGAAAGAAAGCGTAGCCATGGCTGAAGGGCTGTCCTTGACAGACATTTGTGGTTTCCATCATGAACACCCTAACAGGAAAGATATTTGTTCAGTTTAAGCTTCCCCTTTCCCCTTTAAACCATGTTTTGTTTGTGTTATATAATTTCCTGATATAACTTCCTGACCTCAAGAATTAGAAGAATTAAGAGGAATTCTAGTAGAGCTGACCTCCTGTGAGGGGTTTTTCCTTGATGCCACTCACAGTTTCAGAGGCAGAGTACCCAGATTTTTGTCTTTTGGAAAGTGAGGTTCAACACAACTAGGAATATTGTACCTTGACATTTTACAGCTGAAGCAAGGTCAGGATGAGCGGGGAAAAAAGGACGACACAAGTTCCTGGCAGATGGTAAGCAGCTCCCATTGCAGGGAGCTCATAGAGGAAAGTAAGGAATTCCCCTTTCAAATGGCTTGTTATTTCTCTGAAAAATTTATACATGTATGTGTCAGAGCACTACCCCAGACCTCAATCTACACTGGGAGTGAGGGATCTGGGGAGAGCTCGCAGTCCAGACAGACAAGAGGCATAAGGGCTGAGGAAGAAAAGAAGTCTCCAGCAAAGCAATGTGTGGTCAGCCAGGACAACCCTGTTCTTCTGTACTTCCAGGCTGGATTTCTGTAAGCCATGCCTGAAGAACATGTGAGGTCCCATGGATCTGGTTAGTAATAAATACCTCCTGGTTCCATGTAAAGGTCTGAAAATGGCATTTCTAATAAGTGCTGGAATTTCTGGGTTTACTAATCCAGCATTAAAAGTAGGTTGAATATTTCAACAGGACTTATGATGGCACCTCATGTGTCTGCTAACAAAGGCTGTAAACATGTGTGAAGAACAGGTAATATAATTTGCAGAAAGAAACATCCCTGTAAATACCTAATTATACCACTTAAACTGTGCTTGCTGAAGCCCTGGGCTATACTCCACTGCTTGAACTTTTGTAAATCCTTGACATTACAGCTGCTTAAATCCATGCCGGGAGCAACACTGCATCTGTCAAGCAGAGAGGGAAGCGTCATTGTCCAAAATTAAAGATGCGTGAAGCCTGAGATAGCTTTTCACTTTCAGCTGCTCTGCTTCAGTGTTGGAGAGCCCACGTGAGAGATCCAAAGCCCAGTTGTAGGATCATACCCTTTACATGTGTAATATGTATGAAAGGTATCACTAACACAACATGTCTGGGTCATGCAGATACAGCAAAGAGCCACTCTGTGATTTTCTTTGTGCTTTGAGAGCTCTGGAGCCAATCCTGCACTCTGAACAAATCAGTGAAGCCCTGCCAGCTCACCCCAGTGTCTGAGTTTTAACTAAATTAACTGCAAACGTTTCCAGTACAATGCTAGATGTCTTATCTGTACTATCATGCACATCTCCTTTGTAGTGCACTTCTCAGCATAGTTCTTGAACACAACTAAAAGAGCATGGTTAGATAAATACTCCTAAGGTACTGTCAAGTTGGGAATGTTTTCCTGAAAATAATCACATGTGAATCACTATTCCACCTTCTTTTGGAAGACAAAAAAAATTGGTTGCTGAGAAGGTGATCAAGTAATGTGTCAACAGGAGAGTTAGAAATGGCCATAAACAAAAGGATTTCTGCTGAGATCTCCACATAAACTCTTTCACACTCTCTGCATTTTCAGAGATATTAGGAAAAAGTAAAATTCAGAGCAAGTGGTTTCTCTTATTCCCATTAAATGATGATTTCTCAGTCATAATATTTGCTTCTTCTCAATTTATCAAAACTGAGCTGGAAATAAAATATTCCTTCTTCCATGAGACTTGCAATTGTGGGCCCTTACTTTGGTGGACGTAAAATAAAAAAGTCCAGTGTGCTTGGACATGAAAGATACCTTGGCATATTTTTGTCAGATGAGAGACAGTATTTTGGGGATGTAAAGTAATTCCAACTGTCTTCCTAGAATTCCTTGGAGATGGAGAGTAATGATAAATCTCTCCACTTCCTTGCATGGTTTAGGGTTGCTGTATGGTGTTTGAACAGCTGCGCTTGTCCCATCCCTGAAGGTGGCTGCAAGTCAGTGGAGGAGGAAGAAATCCAATTATATATCATTCTAAAGTGGAAGACAGGATGAGTTATTGGGGTTTTTTTCCACTGATAAATCACTTGTCTCTGATAGTGATACTGAACATGCTATGCTGTCATGACTGGGGAGTTTCAGCAACTTATTGTAGAGCTCAGTATGTCATGTAACAGAAAGTTTTATCTCCGTGTCCTGGCTCGAATTTCCTAATATACAAATCTCTCTAAACTCCCTTTAAATACTCCAGAAGACACATCTCATGGAGCAAACTCCACTGACCTGTGGTTTGGTTAACTTACTAGTTACAGCCATCCTGCAGTTTCCTAATCAGAGAATTCCTGTAAAATTATTCAGTAAATACGTGATATGTAGCCCCTTTTCAGGGGGCTTGCATAGAGTAAAAGCTTTATATTTGTAATTTCCCCCATATTTAGTAAACTTAAAGGTGTGATGGTCAAAACCATTATTTATTGCCAAATTCACCAACTGATCCGAGAAAGTGTGATTTCTTACAAAAGAGGGAAGTGTCTTCAGTCTACTGGTGCGTTGCTACAAAACTGAAGTCTGAGTAATTCCCACGCAGTGAACACACCTCCATGCTGGATACTGTAGCAGGGGAGGCTCTAAAACACAATGCTTATTCACTCTAGGGAACCCTACTGAATGCCAGTGAACATCTCTGTGGAGCTGCATTTGGGTTAATCTGTGACTGGCACGTGACAGCGAATTTAAGCAAATTTTGTTGGGTCTGTGGTGGTGCCACGGATCTGGTCAATACGCCCATGGACACGTCCCAGTCTGCTCTACTCAGTCTCAACTCATTCCTTACCAGCTTTCAGCTTTGCCATGTCTCACACAGACTCCTCCTGGGACATGTCATGTACAGATTCCAGGTGGAATCAGCTTCACTTAAATTTCAACATGTAAAAGTTGGTTTTAGGTTCTCTCTGCCTTCTGTGGCATCAAAGGAGCACTCTGAGGAGGTATTTTTCCCTTTCAAAGGGAAATGTCGAAGTTAAGTAAGAAGAAAAGTTTCCTCCAAATTCCTATTTTATCTCTAGTGACTTTAAAGCATGATCAGAAAAGCAGCTGAGACCTGAGTGATGAAATTTACAAATCTGAAGTGGTGTGAGATCCATCTTCTCTGTTTCTTAGTCCTTCATGGAACAGAGGCCCACAGGACCACTTCTGCTGTCCCTTAGGACACTCACAGCTCCTAGGTAGGACATCTTGATCATTTAAATGTGGAGATATATAGGAAAGGGTGTGAGTTTGTGGAGCCACAGTGAACACCTACAGGAATGTGTGGAAGGTAGCACTTAACACACAGAGATAGGCAGGTTTTGTATGGGGTTTTGTGGTTTTCCATCTTGAAGAATAAAAAAATTAGGTTGGATGGTTTAGGAATCAATAAACTTTATGAATGCTGTGCTATTTTCATCAGCTCATCTTCTGGAGGCCAGCAGACACAACAGTCCCTGATGAGAGCAGATCCTGTTGCTTTCTCTCTGCTTCTCCTTGATCCTCCTTGATTAAGATCTCCTTAATCTCCTGGCCAAGAGGCAACCACAGCCCCTTCCCTCCCATTTCCCCCATAGAAGTTCATACCGAAAGAACTATTTTGCACCAGGCAGTGAACATCTTTTCTCTCATTGCCCCTTTTGTAACTGCAGAGGATCAGTAATTCCCTGTGGTGGGTCCATCACAGTTTCCCTCCTTCTGGAAATCTAAGGCTCAATCAAAATTGAGGCTAACAAATGGTAAAGCCTCCCCTTCCCTTACATTTATAAAGTGGCATTTGTGATGTAAAGAGTTTGTAGACTACAAGATTTTTTCCCCAGCTGAGGGAACAGAGGGAGCTGCACAGACTTCTGAGGGAAAGGGGAGCTACAGGGGTAGATACCACAGAGGGATAGATATCACATCACAGTGTCTGCTGTCTTCTGAGGGCAGTATAGACTATTGAATCCTGGGTTTAATACAGTCATCTGAAAACCTGCAGAAAAGTAATTTTTTTTCTGTGAAAACCCCTTTGATTAGATATAAATTGATTTTTGTACATGTACAGTGAACATTTCAGTTTGAAGAAATAGTGAACATATAGGTTGCACAGGAAGATGTGCAGAAAGTTTACTCTAAAAACTTATCAGCAAAAAAAAAGGGTTTTAACATTAAAAAATAATTAAAATAAGATAATAACACAACTTTGCAGCCTGGTTTACAGCACATTTCACATATTTACAAAGTCCATGTGTACCCAATAAGCCTCCAAAGACTTTAAAGCCGTCTGTGGTGTACCCTATTAAGGACTGACAGTGTAAATATTACAGATATTTCGTTCCTGACACGTTAACTTGAGTATGGGATTGTCGGGGTTTGACTTGGTCACTGCCTCTCTGGGCAGTTTCTGCCCGCATTCTCCACCAAAAAATGTCGTGGTTTTGCTTTGGGTCAATTTGCTTTTGCACCCCCCACACAATTACTATCAGTTGAGAGAAGGTTTATGCAGACAAAAGAGACTGGATTTAGGAAAATAACATGAACATT
>JAYRBT010000114.1:105797962-105814230 GCA_036023395.1 Myiotriccus ornatus
CCTGTCTCTTCAGCTAGGGCAGATTTCACACTCGTAAATAATTTCTAGTCAGCACAGTGTGTCCTCTTATTTTCCCATCATGCATCATTGTATTCACATGTCCATGAGGAAACCATTTTAAATTTAAGTTATTTTAATTTTAGTGAATAAAATATACATAAAATGTATACAGGTTACCCAGAGAAGCTGTGGATGCCCCATTCCTGAAAGGGTTCAAGACCAGGTTAGGTGGAGCTTTGGGCAACCTGGTCTAATGGAAGATGTCCCTGCCTGTGGTGGGGGTGTTGGAACTGGATAATCTTTAAGGTTCCTTCCAACCCAAACCATTTTAGGATTATATGAGAGCCATCAGACCAGTGTCTGAAGCTTCCAAATAACCTTATATTTTATCACTTTTTACGTTATGCTGCACCATGATTTTCACTGCAGTTAGAAACCTGAGTCACAAAGGCTACAGCTTTGAGTCCTATCCCTATTGCTCATACCTCCTGGTCAGGATACGCCACAGCAATCCATATCAAGCTCATTTTCATACTGCATTTCCCAGAGGCTCTGTGTAAATAAAAAGGTTGCAAAAGCACCCTGACTGTTCCCAGTTTTCATGAGGGCAGACCCCTGGAAGCTGGAGTGCTCGGTCCCTGTGCCTCACACGTCAACAGTCTTTTAACATGAGATTTTGAAAAAGGCCAGTGACTCACTTCAAAGGAAAATCCCACCATGAATGGTAGTTCCTGATTGATTGTCAGAGAATCTTTAATCTGAGTATCAGAGTGTGTATGCTGTGAGGTTAAGTCCATGAATACTGTTCAGGTTCCTATCTAACATTCAGAAGTCAAACATCATATCTGAAAACATGACACTGCTGTTGTCCTTGCTCCTGTACCAGTCTCCATAATTAACCCGCCCACATTTGTTTGTAAAGCACGTAAGACAAATAAAGGCTGAATTTCCCAACGGCAGAATCAATGAACCCATAGACATAAGGGGAAAACTTCTCCACATCAATAGATTTCTTTCTTGTCTGGATCACTTGCATGTCTGTATTTCCTGCTGCTGTTAAGAATTATGGCTGTAATCCTACAGGAATGGCTCTTTAGTTTTTAAAGTACAGCTAACCATCAGATGGGCAAGATGGCGCAAGCCACACGGATTGAGCTCGTCTGTGATCTCACCCCATTACACAATAGTTTGAGGAGCCCCAGTGGTGTAACATTGCACAGAACAAACTCTGAGGAGTTTGGGTGTTATAGACAGTCCAGAGGAATTATTTTGTCATGGGAGAAAGAAATGGGAATGAACAGGAGTTCAAAGTCTGGATTACCATAAGGCCAGCAAAACACATTCCTGTAGCCTGCAAGTATATAAAGACATCATAGTTGGCTCATTTCCTTTTCTCTTGCCTGTAGCAGTCACAGTTCCATCTCTACTTTATTTGGGTTACATCAATGTGTCAATAAAACTTTACTGTGGGGCCTGATCCTCACGCAGTAGATGTGAGGTAGCTCTGTGTGAACACCAGCCAGGGCTCAGGCTGGCAGTTCTGTCCTGGGCGGGGAAACACTTTTTCCATTACATTATCTCTTTTGTTTACTGGCTTTTCTTTTTCCCCCTAAAGGTATTTACATTTAAACCATAGAATATGATCAGATTCAAACTTTTTCTGGACTAGATCTCCTCCAAAGAGTTTATATTTTAAATTTCTTTTCAGTTTTCCCATAACATTGGTATGTTTGTAAGGAAGTATAGTGATAGGCAGACTGGGATAAGTCCACCAAATTCAGCTGGGATTTATATTATCACTGACCTCCTGCCAAGGGCAGAGGCACTGGCAGGCTGAAGGCTGAGGGATGAACTGAGGACCTGGGGTAGATGGGGTCACACCAAACAAGCAAGAGAGAAAACAGAGCTCCACAAAGTGGGATTCCCACCCTAAAACCAAGAAGGTGTAGAAGGAAACAGAACTTTTAACCTACCCCTGCTGTCTATCCCTCACAGGGATTGCTACCCAAGGCATGCAGGAGATATTTTACTCTCCAAGCCTTTGCTGGTCCTTGTGTTTCAGAGCTCCTCTGCTTTTTCAGGCCTGACATGAAAATCAGGCTGGATTTCTTCCTGCTGTGAAGGATGGGGCAGGCTTGGATGTCCTGGCTAATGTCTGCACTTACTTCTGCTGCCTCGGTGTATCATGTGCTTCCTCCCTAAAGCTTTTGGTCAGAATGAGCCAACTTGCAGCTGCCCCATGGTTTAAACTCTAAGATTGCTATTACCAAAACCCACTGGGGAGCAACTACTCAAGCACATGAACAAGCTGACCTTAGAGCACAGGTCCTTAGAAACTGGGAAAAAAAGCCCTTATAAGAAATCACATTATTCTTACAGTTCAGATTTTAGGAAAAAAAAATACTAATACCATATTTACTGTCTTCCCCAAACCTTTGGTAGTAACCTACACATATGTTTTCTGATAAACTAGGTCCTTGGCATTTTAAGCAGTCGCCATTTCAGAATCCAATAAGCCACAATCAGAAATTACTTCTATCTACTGCATAATATCTGCATTTTTTATGCCATTTCTCTAGATTTTTGATGATGCCTCATATGTTTGCCAGGCTTTGCCCTCAGCTGTGGTGAACACAGTCTTTAAAAGAAACTTCACACCTCATCTGTGTGCTTGTTGCTTTGCAGAGCTTTCATGATTACCAAAATGCATCATAATGCCCCTTCTCTTCCTCCCTGGAAGCCTTCTTGCAGCAGCCTTCTGTGGTTGTTTTAGTTATCTGGATACTCTTCTCCTTGAATCAGATGATTTCTTCCTTCCTAGACAGATTACACAAAGTGTTCCTTAACCAGACACGATGAGTCTTTCCACCCACAGAAATTGCCACACATCTCCTTGCTGAGCCTCTCTTTCCATAAATAATACATGCCCAGATTTCTTAAATTCTTGGTCATCGTCCTTGATTCATCTACATGTCAGTGACCTCTGTTATGACAAACAAGTACATCTGCAGTTGGAATCCCATTTAATAAACTTCTTTTTTCTTATTATATAAATAGAAATATATACTGTAGTCCTTTGTGGGTGGAGCAGTGAAATTACCATGATAGCTTCTGTGCTCCGTTAGGAGCGTTGACCTGATTTAGCATAGGCTGGCTCACATCACCTCTTACTCAACGTTTTCCATGGACGGGATGCAGACAAGCCACATGTGTGGAGCTCGTGGGTTTGTGTCACATGTGAGGAAACAAGGACGGAGGGAATTCATGCCAGCTAACTGAGGGGCTCTAGGTATACTCCTAATTATCCAGTCTCTTCCTCTATCCACTTGGTTTAATCCAATTCCCTTCTCTCTGTCAGAGTGACATGTTTACTTTTCCCATGTCACTGTCTACAACTCTGGTACAAGAACAGCTTCACCGTAAAAGTGGTGACCAGAGCAAAGGACCCATATATGGGATCATCTTCGCAGCATGGATCATCTTTACGGGCGTGGTGACAGAAATAAGATTCCCACGCTCAACCCAGTGAAATCCAGTGGAAACAATGAGATCAGAAGCACATGAGATTCATTCCAGTTTAACCAGTAAAGCACCACTTACTGAGTTTAGTCTTCAGTTTTCTCCACAGAACAGTTTTCTACAGCTGAGGATCTTCTTTATGTCTATATTGACTTTGTCTCCAAAATATCTCTCTCCATGTGGCAAGGTAGCCTGTATCATGCTGTTTATTATGTCCAATATAAACAGATCCTTAGGAAGGAATGGGTTCTTTTCACACCTTCTTTACCCTTACAGGATCTGAGGACCGAGACCTCCTCCCTGTGCTATGATGTGTTACATCAGCCAAGCGGTACTGCTGTGTTGATAAGCAGGGCTGCTATTTTCCCAAATTTCTGTCTTCCAGAGTTCTGCTGTTGTCTTATGCCCTGACCTGTTCCCACTTGCAAGAGCATCCTCCTTCCCCCACTCTCTCTGTGTGAGTAGCTCATGGCCCTGCCACACTCCTGTGTTCCTCTTGTGAGAAGACACTCTCCCTCCTCTTTATAGCCACCCTATAACTACTGGAACACTGTGATCAGATTTCCCCTGAGCCTTCTCTTCTCCAAGGAGAAGGGACCTAACTCCTTCAGTCTTTTTGTCAAACCCCTGTGTTCAGAGCATCTCCTGCTAGACATACCACGTTTATACAAGATCTCCTTGCACAGCCTGTGTTTACTGCCAGTGACCCTGCCATTCTCCCATGTTTATGTTCCATGGCCCATATTTACATCCTGTGGCATCCGAGGCCCTTCTGCCTGTCCCTGCTTTTGCCTTCCAACATCTGTTGCTCAGTGCACCTCTGCTCTTGGGTTCAAAGTATAAAATGAAATGCAGTCATAGGCAGAAGATTAAAAAAACACAAGTGAAACAAGACACCTATATCCTTGCGTACTTCTGCTGATGTCCTTGATAGGAATTGATCTTTCCATCCCCCTTGATATGCAGCCAGTGGACCCTTTGTACTGTGTGGGATGCAGAGATCAAAACAAGCACATTTAATGAGCTCATTTCTAACAATATTTTGAAGTTGTCTTTTTCTAGTCTAACTTCTAAATTCTCTCTGGCTATACTTTGCATTTCTTTCATTAGAAACATGCTCTTCCAGTCAGGCTGCTGACATTGCAGAGAAAGCTGCTGCCCTCAATCGGAAGCTGAAACATAACTCTGTGTGTGTGTGAATGTGAGTTTAAACACCTCAAATTAAGACTCTCAAACATCTCTTAAACTTTTTAACCCAAGCAGCTCACTAAAATTCAGAATTTTGTAAAAGAAATCCAGTTACAGGGAGAAAGCTGAAGATGGGTTCAGACACTGTTATACCATCTGCTTTGCTGCAAGAAAGTACAAAGCCCTACTTCCCTGAAGACAGGAGCAGCAAGTTACTATTCATGCACAACTGGCTTTCTTTGAATCATAGCTCCCAAACTATATGAGCACTTCCCAGATTTTCTCTCCTGCACTCTGCCCAAAAACACGTGGCTGTGATTTTGCAGGCAGTTCTCCTGCCTTTCCTGCAGCTTCAGAGCTGGGTGTCTCTGCCCCTCAGCCTCGGGCTCGCCCATTGCTCTGTGAACACATCCAGACTCCAAATGGCTCCTAGAAAAATGTCTTCACTGGGATCTATCAAATTCCTGGTTATCAGTGCCTTTCTCTGTGCTTACACTGAGCTTTTGAGACTCCTGGTTTCCTAAAAGGCCATCTCACAGTTAATTTAAACAAAGGCTGGGGAAGACGTGCTGGCCGGGAGCTTTTGCACAGCTTTCTGGTTTTGCAGCCAAGCTCTGCAGTGCCATCCCCTTCCTGTGCTGGGGATTTGCTGGAAAGGGTGCAGCCAAGTGTCCTTCAGCATCCTGGCATCCTGTGGTTGGTGCCAACCCCCCCAGAGCTGCCACAGTAGGCTCTCCTATGCCTGCTTTCCCTGCTACTCCACCTGAAGTTACGGTTCCTATTCAAATGCTCTCAGCCTGGCTGTCTTGGGGCTGGACAGAGACCACTCACACAAGAAGCAGATCTGACACAAGCCTCCCATAACGGGCCTGGCGAGGATGGGACCAAACAGTTTCTGCTGCCACTGTGGTGGCTGGGAGGGATGCCCACAGCCCCGAGCACTCCAGGAGCACAAAACGCCAGATTTCAATCAGACACGAGCTCTGGTTGTAATGAGGATGTTGGCCCACACTTTAAAAACCTTGAATTCATCAACATTTGGAGCGTTGTGCTGTCAGACTCAATTATTACCGTTATGTATTGTCCTGCTGTTTGACCCAACTCACAAATCGTTTCTTTCCATCCCACAGTGGTTTGCAGCTAGAAATAAGTCCGATGTCATGAGTGTATGACGAGTACATGCTCAGAGGTGTCATTCACATTGCAGGTCACACATATCCCACACCATCCCTCAGCAGTCCAGTGAAAGCTCCTGTCCCATTATACAGAGCAGCAATACCCTCCAAACTGCAGTAGGGAATTAGAACTTAATGGAAGTACACACTCAAACTCCTTATACCCCTGCAGCTCACGTGTGGCTGCTGAGGTGTGCAGTGCCCACTGGGTGCATACACCACAGGTTTGGATTTTCAAGACTCCAGCACATGTGCTGTTAGAAATGGGCCTTTTGTTTCCTCAAAATTCACCAGGTTACACTGTGTACAGTGTGCAGTCATGGCTTTTAGTATCCTTTCTTTTTTTCAGATTCAATTTTGCAAAAAAATGTATATACTCTAGTCAAACACCTTTCACTCCTGTTTCTGATAATTTGAGGAGTTTGAGTCCCTATTTCTCATTGGAAGTGTTTTGCTCAGATAATTCCCATGACATTTTTCTTGACTTCTCCAGTTTGCCAGAGTACTTTAAAAAGAACACCAGAATTGCAGAACTTTTTCAAGGATCATCTTTAGGCAATTAGAGGGGCAAAATGTCTTGTCTGCTGCTGCTAAACAAGCTTCTTGCTTGTACAGACAAAAACTGCTTTATCCTCTTCTGTCACTGTGGGAGATCACGTTGTGTCGCTTGTCAGATAGGCCCCCTCAATCCTTCCAGTGTTACAGCGTTTCAGAGGCATCCTCACTCTGCAGATGGTCAGCTCTCTTTGATATAAAATCTGTCATTTTCTATCTCTCTAATTGAAGACACAGGTTGTTTGAATCAGCTCAATTTAGCTCTCTCTCCAGATGATTCTGGATGACAGCCTTATCTTCATCATCATTTATCATTCTGTCAAACTTTGTGTCACCTACAGCAAGTAATCTTGCAGTGTGTTTTATATTTGCTCCCAGAACAGTGCACAAACTGTTGAGTAGCACTCAGTATACACTGATCTCTGCAGTTCATCATCAGATGATTGCCCATTGACAGTCAGTGTTTGAGACCTATCAATTAGCATGTTCACATCCAATTAATGTGTGCTTTACTGGCAGTGTATGCTGGTCTTTTTAACTGCAATGCTACAGGATTACCAAGCTCTGAAAAACCCTGTTTACCATCCCCACTCCTCCCTGCAGTCCCCCCAATAATTAAATCAAACTAGTCTGAAAAAGACAGTGAACCATGTGCCAGCTGTGAACTATGTTGTTATTGGTGCTTTCTTTGCAAAATCAATCTTGCTAAGGGAATTATTCCCATTACCTTGTCTGAGAATGGCAGGATACCTGTAGTTATTCAAATAGTCTTGATTTCCATGTGTGACTGCTTTCATATATGGGCCCATTTTCAGCCCTCTTGAGTTTTCCAGCTTTTCCAAAGTTTATAATCAGTGTGCTAAGTCTCGCTCCCCTAACTCCTTTATGGCTCTAGAGTTTAGGTTATTTGGAACCTCTGATTCTCCAGAATGTTCACCGTTGTGCTGTTAATGGATTGGGAAGCCATAAAAACCCACTGCTCACTTTATTGCCAATACAGAAGTACATACTGAATGTTTTCACTTTATTCTGTGAATCTCCCAAAAGGAGGTTTCTGATTGCAATTTTACAAGGAAGTTATGCAGTCTGGTCCCTGTGCCAAGTTCCCTGTTCATGTAGGTTGTTTTTGTCTGGCTCAGCTCTATCTGGGTTTAAGGATGTTGGCAAATAAGACTGGCATAGACTTGCTGTGATATAATCTTGTGGCCTTATGATATAATCCCTTTCACAAACTGTTTAAGCTTAGAAGTGACTGGATTGTTTGTTTCTCTGGGAAAGGCTCGGAGAATGTCGTTCTTCTGGAAGAAACTCACTTCCAATTTCCAGCCTAACTTTATCCATGGCTAACTTATAAATAATTTGCTGCACCAACATTTTCCTATTCCTTAAGTATCTTTTCCGTGCCTCACATGTACTCCTGTATTGTATAACAGCCATATTATACAAAACAATCTTTGATGTGATCGGTTAAGGAACCAAAGCATTTTGGTTTCTCCATGTCTAATACACTCCCTGTTCTTCCAGCCAATCAAGCTGCTGTCCTCTGAATTTGTTCCACTTTGAATTTTTCTTTCCTGACCTTAGGATGACCAAATGACGTCTTATCAAGGCTTTGCATAACAGTACTGACATTCTGCGTTTTTTTTTTCTGTTCTGGAAATGCTTTTCTCAATGTGTCCCACTTCTCTCTCTTAAATGCTCTATTACATGTATTCTTGCTTCTTCTTATGTGATGGAGACACCAAGGAAATGGCAAGAAAATTAAAAATACAAATACTTATAAGATAAATCATAACCTGTGATTTCCAAATTCCCACAGTATCTTAGGGGTGTAGTCTGACCTTCATGGGTGTTTCAGTTCTAGTGCATTTTTCTGTAGTGCTTAGGAATGTGATGTACATGTGACCCTTAAATTCAAATTCTGGTAAACCCCTACCTGCACCTTTAGGTCCTTAAGACATCTGACTGTAAGCACATGGAGTACCTCTTAAAAAGGACTTCAGCTTGTAGTTTTAAACAATTCCCTTAGAGGTCATACAGTGGGCATGGTGTGCAGCTCTAAGAGCACTGTAGATGGGATTTATCAGTAGTGACTAATCCTGACTGTATGGAAAGTCTTCAAAGTATTTGGCTAATAAATGAAACAGTAGAATTTTCCTTAAATAGTCTTATACCAGGAAAAAGCTAATAGGAGTTTTCCCTTAAAGATTGAAGGATAGCTCACTGACAGACCTTGATACAAAAAACGATCCCCAGTTTTCTCACTTGTGTCGGCTCTGGGAGTTGAGTGACCAATATTTTTATGGTATTGACTTTCCTCTGTTTATGTCCTGCTTATTGCCTTAGACCTTGCAGAATATTTTCCTTTCTCTCGACTGTCAAAGATCCAGGTTCCCCCACACAGGAAGGGAATACCCAAGAAGGCCAGCAGGGAGGAGAGGAGTCAGAGGATGGTCACTACATGAGGAAGACCCATGTGTGCCTCGATTCATCTGCCAGGGGAGCCAACTGAGAACCTTGAGATACATGTCTGTAAAATCATGAAGAGGGATAGTTGGGAAGAACTGCCAGCTTTTACTGTCACTACAAGATGAAAACAAAGATAAGAGATGCAAATTCAAATCTCACAGAATTAAATGCTTCTTTACACTGTGCCTGAGCCCCTAAGCTGTGGGCATGTGTAGGCTGACAGAGTACGTGGGGCAAGTGCCATGGTGTGTTTGCACTTTCCTTATGTTTTTCCTAGGTGTCCATTTTTGGTTCCTGTTGACAACATGACTGTATGACTGGCTGAGCCTTGGGTTGGAGCTGGCACAGATGTTTTCTATTCTTTTATGATGTAGGTGCACATCTGCTCAGCCTTGCCAGTGCTACACTGTCAGACTCAGGCTGGTGACCTACTTCTGTGTGGCACCGCATGGACAGGGAAACAGAAGGGAGGTTTTGGTGGAGCTGTTCTTGTGCCTGGCTCCTGTCCACGGCAAACCTATTTTCAGCAGGTCACTGAGATCAGCTGCATCTCTGACCACAACCAGGTTGTGTTGCCATTAATTGTTTTCTCTTTGTTTGACAATAGTGTGCCGTGGTGGCTGCTGACTCACCCTCGTCTCCAGTACCACGGCTTTATGTTACAAATAAACCTGTTCTGGAAGTAGTTGGTGCTTAGAGCAGTGCTCCTGCTTTGCTTTCTCCTCCACCCTTGGCTGCACAGTCTCTTGCTACCTCTCCTCTGCCCTGCCCCTCACCTTACTCCACAGTAAGCTGATTCAGGGATTCAGTCCCCCAGAAATTATTCCTCATATTGTGTGTGGGCTTATTGCTCCTACAGGTTAGCACCACAAACTGGTTCTCAATAAGGTCAGAGTACTGTTACCAGTTCAAGGGAATAGTGGCAAGTGATGGGAAAGGGGAATAGGAGTATGCTTTTTATGAGGCCCTGTTGTTAGTTTGGCTCTGCAACATGGACTCTCATCCCAGAAAACTCTGAATCTGTCTGGATGCAGAGTTAACACCTCTGTCCATACCACTTCCCAGTGGAGTGAAGTTAGCATAATATAGTCCTTTAAAACATGATTTTGAAAAAAAAAGGCAGATCTTTTCCTGTGTTTTCATCTCAGGCATTCACTTCCTAGATACAAAGACCATTGTTAGTCACATCTGCATGAAAGACATAGAGAAACCAACATTATTTTAACATATGATTATTGTTAATGGGGATAAGGTAATTAACCAGCCCATAATTAGATTTATGGCAATATTTTTCAAGACAGACAATCAAAACTAAACTGTGTTCACATTAAAATATTGATATAAAGCCTCAGCTCTAATAATGTTAGGTATCTAATTGCAATTTCAAGCGTTAAATTAGACTAATTTTTCAGGTTAATACATCATCTTGCACTTCAAATTAGCTCTATGCTCTTTACAAACAGCAATTAATTAAGCCTAATGCTACTCCTGCCAAGTCAGTTAATAGCATTATACCAGGGATATGAGGTCCGGAGGGGTTTGACAGTTTCCCCTCCCATCATTCTTCCCTAAGGAAGCACAGGTGGCTGTGCTCCAGCCTTGTGCACCTCTGCCTGGTGTTAAAGTTAGAAGGCAGAGCTCTGGGCCCAGGAGGAAAGTGGCCAAATTATGCTATAAGAGTCAATAGTGACAAGCTGAGTGTTCTTGGACTCAAGCAAGAAACAGATGTGAACAGTTTATATTTGGGATTTCTGGTTACCTGGAGGTGGGCACTGCTGGAATTTGGTGCACTTCAGAAACACTCAGGTATTTATTTTTAGCTCGTATAAGACAGAAAAGGGGAGTGGGACCAAAATCAAACATCACAGAACAAGGTCAGGACTGTTGGTGATGGTGTCTTTGGTGGACTTGGGCACGAGCAGGGTGTGATGAGCTGGCAGGTGGCTGCCAGTGCTACCAGACTGGCACCAACAAGGTGATATGCTCCAGGATATACCTGTTCCCTTGCCAGCCAGGAAAAGCTTTACATGGGATTATGAACATGGTTACCTACATGGTCTGTTGTTTCTTATCTTCAGCCATTTCTCTTGCCATATCCAGGTTTCCTTTGTCTTGGTCAGTAGACTTCTCTCAAGCCATGGTCTGCTTAAGGGGCTGGGGATTTGTCTGTCCCTAACACAAGGCACAAAGGCCAGAGACTGTCCAGAGAAGACACACCACAGCATCAGTGGCTTCCTCAATGCTGAAGTGAGTGTGCAAACCCCGCAGCTTGGGGAGCTGGCAGCGCTCCCAGCAGGGGTAAGCAGTCTAGGTCTGACCTTGTCCTCAACATGGGCAGATGGAAACTCATGTCTTCCCTTTGCCAGGAGCATTTTGCGTCATCCCAGCATTAGGCAAAACATAAAGCTTGACCAGGAAGGTGAACCCTTGGGAAGGTGAACCCTTGTCTTCTCACTTGCAGAGGTGTGTCCTGCGGTGTCCAGTGGCTGCTGGCACATTTCCTCCTCCTCCCAGCTGAACATCTCCTGCCTGACAGCAGTGAGTTGCTCTATGTTTGAGACTCCTCTGAGGAGGACAGGGGAGGGTTGAGCCCCAGTCTTCTGGCTTGTTGCAGTCAAGCAAAACAGCTCTCTCTCCCAGTTTGTCCAATACCTACATTATCCCTGTTCTGCTATTCATCCATGTTCAGGGAAGTGTCCTGCTCTGAAACCTGAATACACAAAGGCTTTTGAAGTCAAAGCTCAACAACTTCCACTGTCCCAACTCTCTGTTGGTTTGGGTTAGGGCTAAAGAGGACTGAATCATTTAGTTTTGAGCCCTCAAAAACAATCTTCTTGATCTTTTCCAGCACCTGCAAGTGTTTGACTCTTCTCTGCCAAATCAATTTGGCTGTGACAAAGCTGCCAGACCTTGCTGGAGTGGCACGGGATATAATGAATGCTTACCAAAATTACGAAGATGATTTGATGCAGGGCACTTGTGAAGTATAAAGTGATATGTAACCTGCAAAACAAGTTTAATGAAATGCTTTTAATTGCTGTGAGTTATGTAACCACATTAAAACAGTTGCATCAACACCGAAACTTCGAAGATAAGCTAGGATTTTCCAAGCAGGGATAGTCAAAAGCTAAGAACTCAACCTCCTTACCCACAGTACTGCATACACAGAAGACAAGGAATCAACTGCTGATTTTTATGGCAAAACAGTCACTGCGTTTTCATAATTACTCTGCATGTTGCTATTTACTTCAGCAAGGTGTACTAGACTCCTCAGGGCATGATTCTCCACTTTCTCTGCATCACAGAAAGGAAGAGGTTAGAGGAAGGTACTGTCCCTCACTCCATCAACCTGTGTGAGCCAGAACTTCTGCTCCTCCTGCAAATGAAGGACTGAATGACCACATATTGTATGACTGACTCTAAACAGCCATCCCAGATGACCTACACTTCTCCCCTAATTAGAAATCATCACAACTAGACAAGTCCTTTTCCAATCTGTTCTTCTCAGTGGTACAATTTTTCTGTATTTTTATTAAATCAATTTGCATTGATGATATACGAGATGATGAAGGTTTTTAAAATTTCTTTTTGGGAAGGAAATTCCTCACGCAGGTAATAGTCCAAATTATGGTCTCATTGTCTAGATACACATTATTTATTCTGATCAAAGCTTAACATTGTGTTGGTTACCTGAACAACTTCTTAGAAAATACTGCTGATTTTTGTCATTGCTACCAAGGGGCAATGGCCACATAACATCAGTTTGCCATCCAGTGAGATGTGGAAAGAGTCCTCATGTGCTGAAGCTGCAGAGATGAGCCCTTTCTGCCCTGTGACAATCTAATTTAGAAGCAGGAAATTCCTCAGAATAACCAGCTCCCAGTCCCAGCTGAGAGCTGGCTGATAAAAGTGCTGTGAAATATTTAACTGTGCGTAGTAGCAGAAGATTAAGAACAGATGTGATCTAGAAAATCAGCTACACCTAGAGCAAACACGGAGCCCCGTACAGCATTCCTGTCTACACCAGCATCTGGCACACTGTGCCTGGCTGGCAAGGGCTCTGCCTGGCACCTCTGCACTTTGTCGTGCTGGTGCTCCCTCCCTGCTGGCACACAGGAAGAGCCGATAGTCTCCCTTTTCTCAGGAATTCCCTTTATATCTGATTGAATCATAGAATGGTCTCAGTTGAAAGGGACCTTGGAGATCATCTAGTTCCAATCAACTTGCCATGAGAAGGGACATCTTCCACTGTGGTATATGCTTGTGATATATATACTCTCAATCAAATCCTTGTGCCTGAGGGCACAGGGAGGTCACAGTGCTGCTGTTCTCACCCAAGGAAGAGCATGTGTTACATGCAGCAGTAATACATGTTCTTAGGCAAAATGAGAGAGCTGGAAAAGGCAGATAGACAATGCAGTCTCACCTCTCAAGAACTTCTGAGACCAAATGTTTGCCTTCCTTCATGAGGAGTTGGACCCAATGATCTTGATGGGTGCCTTCCAACTCAGCATATTCTGTGATTCTATGATTAAAAGGGATTACTTAAAAGGCAGTGGCCACAGAGTGGCTCAGCTGACAGGTACAGGGTGGCGTCTTCAAAGAGGCCAAGGAGTGTTTGTGCTCCAGACTTAGCTTGGATATTTGCTGTCCACAGATGAGCACTCAGATTATCCCACTCTCCGTATGGAGCAGAAAGCTCTTTATTGGGCCCATTTTGGTGCTGACTGGGGCTGTTGGGGGACTTCCAGGAATGCATTTCATTTGTGCAGAGGTGACCTGGGCTGCTGCATCCCAGGATGGGTCTGAGCCCTGGGTGTGAGTTGGGGTAGTGGGTGGGCAACAGCCTGTGGATGCAGGATGTGGGTGTCTGATCACACAAGACCAGCCTTGGTTAGATGTGAATACAAAGTACCTCAAAACTGGGAAATGTTTGGAATTGAAACCCACATTTCAGTTGCCCGAGACACAACCCTACTTTCCAAGGTGCCAATCACCAGAGTTTTCCAGGTACTGACAGCTCAGAGCTTTCAGTGACTCTAGCTGTATTTGTTCTCTATGTTTCTGACAGTGTAAGTTGCTTTTATCTGGTTGCCTTGAATAAGGATTCAGGAGTGTAAATTTTGGTACTGGACTTTGAAGCTTCATCCAGTCACGATATTTCTTTGCTTCCTGGTTCTAATTCCATAGTCTTAGCTTTGGGCTTACATTACTTACCTTCTCTAGGTTTTGATATATTTTTGCAGTTACCCAGAAGATATATTCATAAGACTTTATTTGCTTGTAACTGTCAAGTGTTTTCACAGTGAATACAAGGGGAAAAATGGGAGTTCAATTTCTTCACGCAGACTAGAGTCAGTCAGGCAATTCTTTGTCTACTTATGACCAAGTGAATGGGAATGGGATTTTTTTGATTGCTATCCAGAGAGGGCTGGCTGGCTCTGACTCACTGCATGCCGTTTTACCTACAGCCACTGAAACACTCTGAGTCATAAGGAGAAGCACAGCAGCTGACAGTGAGCAGTAATCACGCAAAGGATATAACAGCCATGAAGGCATTTTAGGCACCACTCCTGGTGGACAGCAGCAGCAGGGCACAAATACATCTATGTAGTTCTTAATTAACTACAAAAAGTGCCTGAGTCCCTTTCCCCCCACCCCCTCTTATTTCCCAGACCATAAACCAAATCTTCAGCAGGTATAAACTGGCACAGGCTCTCTGACTTCAAAGGATCTGCATCAGTTTGAACCAACAGAGATTCTGGTGCCATATGGCCCTAATTATGTTAATGTGAGGCCCAAAGGATGCAGTGCAATAATAAAAAGGAAATACTGTGTGATCCATCATCACTTTGGCACTCAAGGCAGGACTTTCAAAGGTATTTAGGCACCGAAAGAAGCAAACAGGTGCGCTGGAGATTTTCTGTGTTCCATTTCCCCACGATAAAAATTTATTTCCTTTCTGTCCCAAACCAGGCTTGGGAGTCCCTGCAAAGGGGTAGAAGCATTTTATTTTTATCACCATGGTAATCAGAGATATCTTTCCAAGATGGACCTCTAACTGCTTTGTTTCTAGACTTGCTACCCCTCTGAGCCCTTGGCAGGGTACCTGCACTGGCAGCCCCAGGGTAGCACCACACCAGGGCCTGCTGACACCTACAAGGGTACAGGTGAGCCTTTTGTAGAGCATCTCCGGAGAGAAACCTTGGCATCTGTGGAGAGAAACTAGGGAAGTATCTCAACAAGAAGAATGATACAAACCAGGTTCTCTCACCCCCAAGGAGCATGAAACCACTCTGCCCCATCAGCACAACTCCTTGCAGTGTTATCCCAGCATGAGGAGCTGCAGGAAGACAGGAGAACAAGTGCAACTTATTCCTGTCCTCGGCAGATGGAAGCCTACCACACCCCGAGTTCCCTCAGGCCCACTGGTATGGAATCCTTCAACAACGTGGAAATTGCCTTTGATTTTAAATCCAAACAACTAACCGCTGTTATTCTTGGACATTTATATGACATTTTCCTCATATTTTCCATCTCATGGATGATTAAAAACAAATTATTGCATTAAGAGGTTTGAAGTTAGGATGATCTGTGCAGCAGTTGTTTGTTTCTAAGTCCTTGACAAGAATTTCCTGTTGATCTGGTTTTACATTGTCTTTACCGAAAACAAATTTTTACCTGGGACTGAAATAGTCCCCAAACAGTTTAAAAAGGGTTCTCCCATCTCAGGCTGTTTTCTAAAGGCCTTGTAATCTTTGTCCTGCCAGTGAATGAAGCAAGACTGATGAAAGCATACTCAGGTTGCTCTAAAGGAGTGGGAAACAGATTGCTTAGTAAGACAAGAGCTATATCCCACACAATAATTGTCACAGTCATCTTTCATTGTTCTGATGCCTTTACATTGGTGCTCTCTGTAGTGTACTTGGGAATGAGGCAACTCCGATGCTGTAATAACCTGGTAGGCAGCTGGATAGATTCCCTATAAAAAACAAAAAGTCACTATATCACAAGCAGTTCTGAGCATGTAAAACATGTTTATTGATTCCATTTTGTATAATTTAGTTCTTTAGCTTCGTTACTGTTCAGAGGTGAGGTGCAATCCCAGGGCACGGATGTACCCGCAGTGTGGTGCTGCTGCCCTTCTAAAGAGCTGGCAGAACTGGATGCTTTTGCTGTATTTCCCAACGTGTGCTAATGTGTCTGGAGTACACACCACCCTTGGGACTGGCCAGAAAATGCGGGAAGTGAAGAGTAAGGTGAACTGAACAGTTAGGCTGCATATGTATGAGAATAAGGTTTAAGTCTCTACTCTGCCTGAGCCAAACCAGTTAATAGAAATAGGGCTCCTGAAAGCTGGCA
>JAYRBT010000114.1:105814330-105948527 GCA_036023395.1 Myiotriccus ornatus
GTATGAGAATAAGGTTTAAGTCTCTACTCTGCCTGAGCCAAACCAGTTAATAGAAATAGGGCTCCTGAAAGCTGGCAAATGTTTGTGTGTTCTGCTAGTCTGCAATGGGTCACTCTAAATTTAATCAGAACTTTTTATTTTTTTACTCTTAAAAGCAGCTCTCAAAGTGGGCTTGATCAAACCAAACATATTTCTGAAAAAATACTGGATTTTGTGTTTTGACATTTCCTTTGTTTCCTCTGTTTTGACAGAAAAGACTTTTGCTGTTGAGATTCCAGATCAGTTCTGGGCAGCTGCAGTGAAACACAAAGGAGACTGAGTCAGATGGGTGATCCTGTATTCCTTCATGGAGAATGTACAAAGAGTCCTGACACCTGGTTGCAATAGAACCACTCAAATAATAAGCATTTAAATTACGGATGGTGCCCTATGAGATAAAATATCCAAAAGATATTGTCAAAATGTATACTGTTAACAATATTGTTACATATTGTGATCTCTTATGATTTTAATTTCAGTAAGTGAAGGTTTACAAGATGAAATCTCAGTCCTGCACATTTTTTGATTGTAACTAATGTCACACATGCAAGCAATGTTTCCCGGTTGAATCAAGTTATTTATTGGCATAACTATTTGCAAGGTCAGAACATTAACACCTAATTAGCATATTTTAGCATAAAATAGCAACAACTGATATTCAAATCTTGATAGTTTCTGTATATTTCTATAGAATACTTGGAGTTCCTATATACTCTACGGCAGGGAATAACACACATCTGCCTTTAAAAATTCACAGGAGTTGTTGGTTTATACACAACTGAGAAAAAATGCAGAAAAAAATATTTATATCAAATTCCTCAAATATTTACCAGGTGAGACATCAATAGCAAGATGTTAATTAGACTCTTAATTCCACAGTGAGGCATTTAAACAGTGTTCTGAATTTCAGACATGCCTGACAACAGCAGTGCTTATTGACATCTTTTCTGAAGACCAAACTACAGATTTTGGTTCTTCCTATAGATGAAAAATTTATATTTAGGCATTCATTTGCAAAATCTTCATTGCTACTTCCCTTATGTGACATTTCATCCTTGTGTTTGGGTAAAGCATGCTCATCTAATTAGTACAAATGCTTTACAACACCCAGGTATTGTGTTCTCATTAACTCCCAAACCTTTCTGTGTTTATAAAATGCTCTGAATATTTACTGGGGGCCTGGACAGTGCTAGTTCATTGTTATATAGAGCATAAGTATATGCAAAAGTCCCTTTTGCAGTTTACATATTTTGTAACCATTTCCTTTTCCTCTTCTCACGTCATAATCTCTGCAGAGAGCTCTGTGATGAAATCCTTAGTACAATTAGGATAAAGGATTTATTATGATTCATCCAGAACAGGGATAACTGCACGGACTTCAACTAGGACATGAAGATTTTTCCCCAGAATACACTTTTGTCAAAAATTAGACATTGCCTCCCCAGTTTGTCAAGGCTACTGAGATTTTTAAGCCATGTTGGCCAAATTTCAGCTATCTCTAATCTCAGCAAGAGACTGGGGTTGAATCCAGACAAAACACAGGTGTTTCACTTTTGGCCCTGCTCTTGGGAAAAAAAAATGGATTTGTGCTTTTATTTGATATGATATGATCAGGCCTTCAAATCTGACACTTGGAAAAGGGTAAGGGCTGTAGCTGAACTGAGAAGGAAAGGGGTGGAAGGACTCTAAAAGATGAGCAAACCCAAGAGGCTGAGCTGTAGTCACCCCATTTTGCAATTTCCCTTACAAATATACTCATTATCATGTAAAATCAGCTAAAGTTTATGCCCCCACAGCCATACTGCACACTACAAGAGAGCACAAGGATGGCTGCACACAACCAGATGGGATCAGACATCCAACCCAGTGCAGTGTCCCGTCCCTGTCACTGTCCCATCTGGTCCAGGCAGTCCAGGGAATTGGGGCAAACATGTGGCCAGCCTGCTCACAGTGGTCTCCCAGCTCCTGACTCATGGCACAAGGCCTTCTGCACCAGAGGAGGGATTTGCGTTTCATACGCACTTGAGCTTTTGTCTTGTATGAATTGGTTCAGATACTTGCTCGAAATCATGTCAAGGCTTAACGTCTATAAGGTCACTTGGAAAGGGTTGGGTTTTTTGGCTTAAAGGTACTTTGCTCAACTACCTGCTGAGTGGCCCCTTCCAATTCTACAACATTCTTGGGAAATAGCAGGAAAGCTCCTCTTTTTAGATACTGAAGTGAAGCTTTTAAAGCTTCAAGACACCATTTGTACACTGTTGATCTCCATGGAAAAGGTAAAAATAATCCAAAGAATTTTGAAGGGATGCTGCAGAGCACTGTGAGGAGGCCACTTGATGCTATCACATGGAGCTGCCAGGAGCCAATGGAAGAGCAGACCCTGTTCAGGTCACTCGCTCCAGGTGAGCTGATGGGGGTAATGTCCCAGCCCCGATGGCTGCACAGAGAGAGAAAGGTAAGACCTGCTGGGGGGCAGCAGCAGCACAGCTTCTCAAACAGAGCAAATCAAAGGCCTGGAGAGGTCAGGAGGAGTTATTTATGCAGAGGGGTAATGTTAACTGGAGTGTAATTGCTTTCAGGCTGCTCTTGGACAATTGCTTTTTGGCTACTCTTAAACCGTTGCTTTTAGGTTGACCTCTCCTCCTTCATCTGGAGCTGCTCTGCTGCTTTATTAGTTACTATTAGTAATTGTAGCCTGCAGCTACAGGGCAAAGGAGCATGGGGGAGAAATAAAACACGGGAAGAGGTAGAGATGGGAGGTCTCTGCTCAGGAGGGTCTGCTGCAGCGAGGCCTCTGCCAAAATGTGCCTCATCCCTCTGCAGAGAGGGGCCGATGCAGATGTACCTGAGACTCTGCCCAGAACTGAGGTTGCCAGAATGGTGGGAAGGGTTAAGGTGATGCAGGTTCACCATAAGCCACCAAGCATAAACCCAGGTGGTGGAGATACAGTTTAGGAGAGTAAATGACAGTTTTGGAGAGCTCAGGGGGCTCAGAGCTGCCGGAGCAGCAGCTTGGAGCTTTCTGTGGTTGCTTTTTCTGGGGCAGAAGTAAAGCCCTGGTGCCCCTCTGGGGCCAGGCAGCGGACTGGACTTTCCCCAGCAAATTGCATCTTGTTTTCAACCTTCAGGCTCACTGTATGGGTGTTGGTAAGCACCAGTTGCCACCAAGACGGAGATGTCATTTGGTTTCCCCGATGTCTTCATACTTGTGTGAGGAACCTCCGGCGGTTGAGTCCAACCTGTCTGGATTGGGAAACAGCTCTTCCAGGAGGATTTCATCACTCTGAGTTGGTTTGATGTGCTGATGTGCTGTGTGGCTTCACAGAGAGTCTTGAAATAGAGCTTTCCTGAACAGGCTCAGAAAAGTCCTGATTCCGGAGTAGCTGGAGGCTGGGAAAGTACTTGGAGAAGCATTCTATACACTCATCCAGTTTTTGTTCTTCCATGGGTGTCTGCTTAAGACCACCATTCTTACTTTTTATTTAAGAAAGCGGAAAAGTGAGGAGGGAAGAAGGGAGGGATACACCACCAGTCTGCCCCCATATGCACCCCCAAAATTCTCCATCATGGGACACACAGTAAGCTGTGGTGGAAAACTGGCAGACAGCCTTGGCTGTCCAGTGCCCTTGGCCGGGCTTCAGTGGTAGAAACAGGGTGACACCTCCACAGCAAAGGAAGTGCAGAAGCAGCAGTGCTCCCAGCAGCGGTACAAAGTCCTAGCAGGATCTAGAAAACCCCTGTGATCAATTGAAAGGTGATAAGGATGTCTTAGCATGCTCCTTCATCACTAACTGGAGGCATCAGGTGATTTGGTTTGTCTCTGGAAAAAGAAATCTAGTGACATTTCCAGAAAGGACTCTCTTTTGATTACTTCTGCAAGTTTCTTCAAAACCCCCTAGTCTCTTTAATGCAAGCACTGCCATCATGAATAAACTGACACTGCTCTGTTACAGGAAAATGCCTTGGTACTACATTTCTCCAGCATGCAACTTATATGCTCTTTAACACTTTCCCAAAGTGCTTCCTTTATCTCTTAAGCAAAATAGACTCCCCAGTTTCAAAATGTGTCTGCCTATACCTACAGCCATAGCATCTTAACTGGGACGTGTGAGCACGTGTGTGCTTCTGTGCATGCACACATGACTCTCTAATATTTATTTTTAAATATTCATATTTGAAAGAAAATGTCTTTTGTGCCTGGATGTGGGGGTGGCGGGGAGAAGTCATTTATTTACTGAACATTTAAGGGCTCTAGTTCTCAGGGAGAAGAGCACAGACACTTCAGAGGCTTCCCAAATTGAATTGTTAAGCTTCTTTTTAATTTATTTTCATGCCTGCTAATTGCTCTGTGCAGCTGTTTTTATTTAAGAGAATGGTATTTTAAAGTTGAAATGAGGACATATTGCAAACTTCACCTCGCAGTTCATTGTGCTATGTACTCTGCACAGCAGCTCAGGCTGCTAACCATAGGTGAGGGTTAACAAAGCCAAAGTGATGCAACTGCAGAGAGACACAAGGATACGGCCAGACACAGCAGCTTAGAGTTGTAAACAAAGTCACTGTCCCAGTGAAGGACACGTATATTGCAAAACATGTTAGCTCAGGGCATCCCTTTGCACTGCAGTATGAGGAAGATGTGCAGAAGTCCTGTTGCAAGTAAGGAAATCCTCCAGCTCCATCAGGACCACATGCCTGACTTATTTGCTCTGTCTGGGGGAAGGTCTGGACAGGCTCTTCAGGAAGGGTCAGGGGGTCTCCACTCACAGGACTGGTTCGGTGCTGACACTGAATGCACAACCCTCCATCTTCTCAAGGCTGTTGCCAGGCACTGATCCTGCCCCTGGTCCATGTATGGCATGAGCAGGTGCTCCCTGCAGCACAGAGGTGCCTGGCAGGTTGGTGTCAGTGGAAAGCTGGTCTGTTCTCCTGGATAGGATGCTAAATGCTCCAAATATAATCCAAACAACACAAATACATACACTTCCTTCAGAGAAAAGTATGTAATCACCTTTCCAACTTCATCTTATGGATCAGAGGGCACCAAAAGCCAGATATTTTGGCTTTTGTTTTTCTATGACTCCTCTAATTTCTTGTAAATACATTCATTGGACAAGTCATTCAGCAGCAGTAAAGTTTAGATGCAGCTTTCTCTTCATACTCTCCCTCCTTCCCACCCATTGTTTGAAACTGTGCAAATACATTAACAGATTACAGGGTTAAAACAAAAATAAACAATCTGTCCCTCATCAAGAGGGACAGTTCATATTGCACATGACCAAGGTGTGGCATAAAGAATCCTAAACAATTTCACCAGTCCAGCCAGTTGTGCTTGCTCAGATTGAAGATGGCAGTGCTTCCACCACTGGCAAACAGACTCCTTCTTCCTTGGGAAAATGGCAGATTAGGAGGACCAAGGGTGTGGATCAGCATTCCCACTCTGTTTAGCACTGTCCAAGGAATTGGTAATGTAAAAGGAATGAAGGGAATCAGTGTCTTCTGGTAGAATTAAACGCTTGAGGATTTGCAGTCTGTAAAACAAGATCTGGCTGGGCTATATAGAAGGGGAATGCAAATATTTAGCTGGAAGAACTAAAACTTTTCATTAAAAAAAAAATAAAAAAATTCCTTCATTCTGTTTGTTTGCAAACAGACCAAAAAGGGAAAAAAAAAAAAAAAAAAAAAAGAACGAAAGAAAAAACCCAAACCCAAAGGTTATTTTGGGAATTTAGAAGAGGAGTCCGCTATAAACTGAAGTGTACTATATTTTTTTCCAAGCCTCAAAGGGCTGAAAGACTAAATATTTTCAGTATCTAGACCCCATTCACCAAATATGCTTCCCATTGTATTCAGTGAAAATGCAAGGTAATCAAAATCTGGGTTAAAAAAACCCAAAACACCAACCCAAGAATAACTGAGTTAAGAATACAAATTTCTACCTAAAGGGAAGGGTTTTGAAGGGAAGTTGTTGCTACTGAGCTTACTAGTAAACTACATTGTCAAAAAAGCTGGTTAACAGCCACTGAGCATGCAGGTTACATACCTTTAACATTTGGCTTGTAAAATAATTAGATATCAAAATTTTCTCTGCTGCCCAAAGCTGTAGGAAGAGAGGAGCTCTGTACAGAGGCTGGTTTTGATGATATTTCTCCCAGCTTTCTCATTCTGGATATCCACAAAGACCATTAAGAAAGTGTAATATGTATGGGAGGTGGCTCCAGACTCCAGGACATGCTTAATATGATTTGTGCTCATGGCCAGTAAAAGCAAAAAGTCCATCCTAGGCGTTAAATTTTTTTTCAATAAGATATTTGGGAGTGTAACAGGTGTTAGATCAGCAGCAGGATTGCTCTCTTCCTTCAGTGAAACCTCTTCTAGTAAAACATTAATTCAAGAAATCAAAAGAAAGGGTTAGGCAGTTCAAACACAGCTCACTTCCAGGTTCAAAGCCTGGTTCAGACCTTGATCTATAAACCTCCAGCATTTGTTAAAAGGAAGATGTAATTTTCTCAGTTATACCTGGATGTTACAGTAAAGAAAATGTTAGTGGAACATTTTGAATAAATGTTGAGCATTTCCAGACAATGAAGGTGTTGGTTGCTGAACAGCAGTGACCTCTCTGACATAAACCAGAAGATTTTCTAATCAAAGTACAATCTTGAGCAGCAAAATATTGCTTCATTGTAATATATAATTTATCTTGGTGAAGATTAAAAAAAGTCAACAAACCTGCTACAGAATATGACTAGCCAGGGTTAAACTTTCCTCTCAGATAGATCAGTGTAAATCTGATTATAACACTACTGCTGATAGTATTACTCCAAATTTGGACTGGTACAACTTGAAACTGATGTCTTGAAGTAAACATGTCTCTGATTTCAAATATCCTTTATCACTCACTCAGCTATGCAAACTACCATCAGCAGAACACAAGCATGCTACTTTGGAATGAGAAAAAGCCTAATTTTTATTATCAAAATAATAAAAACAACATATAAATTAGAGGGAGTTTGGAGGACAGGTATATGTTCTTCATGTTCCCTGAAATCAGCAGATGTAAAACTCTTCCTGTACATCAGACTCAATGTACTCCAAGCTTTCCTCAGAGGAGTGAGGAGAGTTGTCTATAATTATACACACTAGCTATCTTAAAAAAAATAAAAAAAAATAAAAAATCCATTTTTCAGATGAAAAGTGTAAGGCACTGAGTTGTATTATGCAATTTCTATCATAAAATCTCCATTAATAGCCTGCTAAGGAAGTACTGTCGATTATACGTGGCCTTGTCTTTGTAGCAGTGAGAGTTAAGACTTCGTGCAGTGAGAACTCCAGGGAGAGGCAATAGCTTTTATTGGAAAAAACCACATGACGAGTTGGAAAAGAAGAGAGGCTTTCAGGCAACAAGTTTGACCTGAAGCAGGGCTTGTATGCCTGAAAGCTTGTCAGCTTCTTCCATGTTTATCACTATGTCTTGTGAAAGATTACCTCTCCTTACAAAACTTGCCCCATATATTTACTAAACAAGTGCTTTGAAACCTTCTAGTTTATGCAGATGTTTAGCAGAAAAGGGCATGTATAATACAATATAATAAATGTAATAGAATTGATTATATAATAATATAAAAATATAATATATATAATTAATATAATATAGAAAGTCCACAAAAGAAAGGTCTGTCCCCACCCCTTGGTATCAGTAATGAAAACCCATCGTGGCTGTGTTGCAGGCGAAGGGCTTCTGCAGAAGGGTCAGTGTTTGATTCTGGGTTTTATGGCAAGAAGGCATTTTAAGCTGGCTGTAGAAGTGGATGATGTGAGGATAAATGAACTAAGTGATTACCTTTGTGAAAAAGCTAAGAAGAAAGAGCAAAGTTTTTCCCCTTACTCGGGTGTAAGATGCAAACTTGGCCAGCCGGTGCTTTAAAGCAACAGTAGAGCTCTTTGTCTGGCTTAGCTGAGTCATACAATTATCTCAATAACAGTAAGTACCTAGCAACAGCCTCAATAAACACACATTTATTTGATTAATCAGCCTTTTTGAAACAGGTTTGGTAAACATTACCCTTTCACTTTTGGATTACATTATTAAAAAAGCTGCCCACTGAAGCTGCACCCCACGCTATGAATAACCATAAGAAACCACCACTGGACTGCCCAGATCAGGCAGGTGGGCTGAGCTTAACTTGACACTTCTTGAGCATGCAGAAGCACAGAGGGCAGGGAGGGATCAGGGCAGCATTTATCACGGGTTTTCTAACCATGGGCTCACAGTAAAACTGTTGATGTTAATGAGCACTACCAAAAAATGCACAAGAATTTGGTCATCATGAGACCAAGGTAAGAAGAAAGAAAAAGCAGAAACTTAAGTTTCCACAAATGTAAACGTTTGAAAGTAATATTTAAGAATAACTTACAGTGGCTGGAATGTACTCTAAATACTGAAAGGGTTTTGAGTACTCAGAGATTGTGAGAAGTGTTTGCAGTGGATTGGGATCTGTGAACAAAGGAAATTTTTTGTTATCATGGAAGATATCAAGATTATTTCCAAAGTAACCCTTAGTGGACTCCTGTGAAAGGGTGGCTGTGAAGTCTGGTTACACAGCACACAAATATGTAAATACATATTTATATTTATATCTATATATGTATGTATATATGGATTAGAGGTGCACTTTTCACAGGAATACTGAGGTGGCAGCAGTTTGCTGCTTTTCCCAAGCTCTCCAAACAATGCTCTGCCTGCCTCCTGTGCAGTGCTGAGGGAATTGTCCCTCTTCGAGGAACAGGGAAACTTATTTCACAGGTAAATGTCTTTGTTCAGCCAAACCTCTATTCTCTTCCCCTCAGGTAAATGCACCATGATCCTGTATGGTCGGAATTGACATTCCCTTCACTTTCCTGGCTGAAACTGTTCTCATAACCATGAAGTAATTAGGTGTAGATCTCTACTTGATTCAGTACGATAAATAATTATATATCCGCATTCTCACCCAGCATTTCTTTTCATAATGCTGTTGTAGTCCCACTTACATATATATTGTTTTTCATCAATATACCTATATTATACCCAGTGTTAAATTTTCATGTAGCAGCAGAGTTTACTCCCTTGCCTGATGATTTTTAATGCATAGAGAAATAAACTCCTTTTATAGCGGTTCTCATAGCCCAGTGATCATGCCTGTCACTAAAGCAGTACAGAACCTGCATTCAGGGAAGGTCTAAGTCTAACCTTGCTCATCAGAGAGGAAAGGAAGAAGAAACAGAGATCTGTCCTGCAAAACATCACCCATCTGCTGGGTGGGGGTGAAGTTCTCAGGTGCCTCCCATTCTCCCAGCTTATCTCAACCAGTCATCACACCTCTTCATGTTTTTCATGTGTTTACCTTAATGCAGCATCAACAGAATGAAATGCAACACATTCCTATAAAAACCCCAAACGTATGCCAGAAATAATACACACGAGTTAATTAATTACATATTTTCCCAAATATTTTTCGGAGATAATGAGTTTTTATTTCCAGAACTTACAAGCTGGTTAATGGGCAGGTTCCGTGGAGTCTCTATCCTTAGAGATTTTTCAAAACTTCTTTGGAAAAATCCTGTGAGCAATCTCATTTAGCTCTGAAGCTGGCCTCACCACGAGCAGGGCTCAGAACTTGTTTCCAAATTGCTTTTTTTCAATAATTCCCTGAAACTTATTCCAAAATTTACATCATTCATGCCTCAATATACAGTGTGCTCTGTTATACCACAAAGAACCTGGAATACTTTTAATTGGTTTATCCCCCCAGAAAGGGTGAAAAAGCTTCTTGGAATGTGAATTGAGGCCATTACACCTATACCTGTGTAAAACTCCATATAACACAAGAGGAAGAACAAACAGTAGCATTTTACCAGGTGTAACTGCACAGGGAATTTTATTACTTGCAGTCAACTGTACAGGAAGGACAGATGTAATTATTCACCCATTACAACGTTACTTTTGCTTTGTATATTTTCTTGTACATAATGTCTGACATGTTGTAAACAGCACCAATTTTTTAGTCTCTTCTATAATGCCAAGTTAAGGCTCTTCACCCCTCCATTCAGAGAGGACTCGAAAGATATTACACAAGACTGACTGCAAGAGAAGGAGAGAGAAAATGCAACAGCTTTCAGAGGTGCACATAGATAATCCAAGTGCTCTTTTCCCCTAAAGAGTGAAAACCTTCCCTTGTGGAAAGTGTTTCTGTGGATGACATACCACTACCTGAATAAACACACATAGTACCACAGCACATGCAGGAAAATAAATGTGGTGGATGTACTCTGGATGGGACAAGCCTCTAACCAAAAGTGAAGGAATGGACTTGTTTCTTTTGTTCCCTGCCTACAGAGGATGTTTGTAAGCAGGCAGTCACAGAGACATCTGGAAATAAAATGACAAGGAATGGGTATGTGAGCTGTTTTCCTGAAAGCAGTTAAAGAGATTTATTGTATGAAATTTAAAATATAAAGAAAGAAAATAAGTTAGAGAAAGCCAGAGTTCTCTTAATGACAATTGAAAATCTTTCCTTTTCTTACCCACACCCCTCACTACAGAACACAGCACATTTTAACAGCTCTCTTGTTAAAGATGGTTGTTCAATGCAAAGTAAGGGTTATGCAAGTCAGGACAGATGTGAAGCGCTGTGCAGCTTTGAGAAGTAACACTTCGGATTTACACTTTCATTTTGCGATTTCTTCATGAGAAAAACCCAAAATGAAAACTTTACAAGGTTGAAATAAAAGTCCTGATTTTGTTCTATGTGAAGAAATTCTAATAGAATCCAGATTAAGTCAAAATTTGGATTAAATTCTTCCTGGAAGCTTGGAAATAAAGCATCGAAATTGCGAGGTGAAAAGTTTGTAAAACACAGGAACTAGCCAGAACTTGTTACGTTCCTGACTGATAAACACAAAGTTCAGCTGATCTTTCATGGAAAAAATACAGTAAATTTCCCTTCTGGGGGTTATATTTACCCAGCCTTTTCAGGCTGCATTATCACCCACTGCAATCTATTTAACTTCCATTCATGAGTCACTCTGACACTATACTGCTTTTCAGCTCTGCAAACAATGCAAAAACTGAGCCCCTAGCTACAAATAAGGAAGGAATTTTGAACATAATGTTTTTATCAATGAAACACACTGACACATGACTATACTGTTGTCAGTCATGTTTCCAATGAAGTTAAAAGGAATAAGAGCAGGCCAATATTTGATGATCATTTCACTAATGCACTTCATGGTCTCTGAAGACCAAGTCCTAAGAGACTCTGAACAAATAGTTCTACCAATTAGTGGCAACTACAGATCTGCACATCTTTAATAAATGGTCACGATGCAACTTCCAGCAAAAAACGTGTGTCTACTAACTTAGTGAAACATGTTTTGAAGGTGAGTGTGTGATATATAGTATATGGGAATGTAATATATACTTTATTAAAAATGTTTCACCATTATTTAAGGTTAGAAATAAAGCAGTCATGTAAGGCTCATTCATGTTACAGAATCTGTATTATTATAAGCAATAAATACTGTATTAAAGTTGAGGCAACAAAGAGGCATAACATATTAAACTGAGAATTAAACTGAGGCGCATTTATGTACTACAAAGTTAGAATGTACATTTGGGAGCAGCGAGCTCCCACTGTGTTCTTACCTCAGTAGGCAGCCAATAAAGTCTTTTTAAAAGATGTAATTCGGATGCATAGTCCTGGGGTGTGAGATTTCCTGAGAGAAACAAAACTATCCAACAGTAGATTGGTCTGAATTCTGAACCTGATCTTCAGTATGATCAGAGATGTGGTGTCACTTGTGCTCCTGCAAGAGATCCCAGCCTTTCACTAAAGGGCAGATAAGCTTATGCATGATGTGGCCCTTTCCACACCTGGACTCAGTACAGCTCTTAAATTAACCAAAACAACACTGTTTTAACAGAATTCTTAGGGATAGATGAATAGGCGGAATTCAGCTGGTAATAGCTTGTCTGTGTCACTTAAAAACTGACAAATCATGAAAATGTATCTTTTTTTTTTTTTTTTGCCAAAGGGAAAGGTTTAAGAATGAAACATAAACATTACACCCAAATGCTGTGGTCATAGGAGCACTCAAGCCTATTTTTTGCACCAGAAAAACTCACTTGAGCTTCCTTCGTAGTGCCCAGGCGGGTCCTTGCATGCAACCTCCTGAATTCCTCCTGCAGTTTCCTCTTGCAGGTAAGCAAGATGTTTATTACTTCCTCTCCTGAACTGCTGGGAGCCTGATTATACACTGCTGATGTTTGCTTTTTCGATTCAGGGCTTGGCTGCATTTCCAAAAGAGGTGCTGTTTCTTAGTGGTCAAAATGATTTCTGATGTCAATCTATATACACAGCTAGAAACAATGCAGCAGTGGGGTAGAGAATTCTTGATTTGAAAATGGGATGGTGACCTTGGAAGTTCTGCCTCAATCCTACCTCCACACATACCATAAAATGCAGTATCCTTTACACTGTACATAAAATAATGTTACACAGTATATAAAATAATGAAGACCGTACACTGACAGAACACCACTGATGATTCACTTTGTACCCTTTACTCTCTGAGGTCTTTAAAAAAAGTCACTGTGCAAACCTGTGCTGAATATCACTGACCAAGTCCATTAGCATTCATTATCTGACTAACCTAGCCAAACAGTACGTTAGCAATAAATAAATAATAAATAATAGGCTGTTATTTGCTATTTTGACATCAGATATAATTTCTGAGAGATCTTCACCCTCTGTCATGTTTAGCACATGAGATTAAAGGAGGAGGAAGAGGTGGAGGACAAAGACTTGCTCCCTGCTCTGCCTTGAGTGCTGAGACAAGGAGCCCTCCAGGGAACTGTGAGGCTTCTTCAGGCTACAGGAGTGTCTGGGTCATATAATAACAGCTCATAGGCCATGAAATTTTATGTATAGGGGTTTTTTTTGCATGTGTGATTCACTTTTGGGCATCAGCATACCCTCAGTGAAATCTCAACAGTGACTGCAAAAGGAGCAGGCTCAGGGATGGACATGAGCACTTTGTAAAATCCCATGAAGCCTTTAAGGAAGAACTTTGGCTGCCTGAAGACTTGACTCTGTTCCCAAGCAGGTTTTGCAACTTTCTGGGAACAAAGTTCTGCCAAAGCTGGATGGTTACTGACATCCACTCTGGAAGCCCTTCGGGCTGTGCTTTTGAAAACTGGCCTGGCTGCAGCACAAGCACCCAGGGGCCTGAATCCCACTAGGATTAGACAAAGATTCATGATTTGGCCCAGAAAATATCACAAGTTATGGTCCCAGGTCTCTGATCTCCCTCCTTCTGCATAGTAATTTGGAATCCCAGCCTAGACAGATGCTCTTGTGAATTTATATCCCTGTGTCCCAAGCTCCACAACTTCACATGCAGCAACCCACAGGGCCTATTTCCTGCTCACACCTCCCTGTTCCTTGTTGCTTGGGCCGTAGAAACTCCCTCGGGGAGCCAGTTCTCTCCCTCCTGCGCTGGGGCACCACCCATCCTCATGGGTGAGATCCCAGTATGAGGAGTGGTGAGCAGTGGTCCTAGAAAACTGTTCCTCAGTGGGACACGTCTCAAACAAGATAGAATTATAATCATAGAATCATAGAACAGACTGAGTTGGAAGGGAGACACAAGATCATGTAGTCCAGCTCCTAGCCCTGCACAGGAACAACACAAGAATCACACTGTGCCTGAGAGCACTGTCCAAACAGTTCCTGAACTCTGGCAGTTCAGTTCCCTTTGAATTGTGGAGGGATGGAAGAGCATGAAAAAAAAAGAATATTTTCTTTCCTCTTCACTCTCTTACTTAAATTGCCTGGGCAATCATTTCACTCCTCAGGTTTGTTGTCACTCCTTTTCTGATGTTCTTAGCCTTCCCACCTGCTAAATACCCAATCTACCTGCTGGCACATTGCAGACTGAGGACACATCATTTTGTAGTTGCTTAGATTGAGGAGAAAAACTCAGTTTGTTGAAAGATGCTGAGCTGAAAGATGCTTAACTGAATTTTGTGAAAGAAAATCCTCTTTCAGACAACACTGCTGAAAAGATGAGGCTTGCATTTATTAAAGGAGATCCAAGGGCAGATAAGCAAGCCCAGCATGTGTTTCACAGTCTGGCTGGTTTATTAAAGTATGAATAAAAAGTCCTGCAGCAGCCAACACAGAAGTCAGTGGACTGCCTTTTTTTAAAAGGAAAATCTACCTTTTCTGTAAAAATTACCTCAATACTCCCTTGATCACTATGGCTTCAAGTAGCTGTCATGCATCTGAACCACTGGGCTAAGGTGGGTGTGTCCTGGAAATATCCTGGCTTCCAGAGGAAGGACAGGGAGTGGGGATTCCAGTGGGAAGCTGTGCCACCATCCAGCTGCTGCCCTGTCACCACAGCAGGGGACAAGACACTGCAGTGCCTCACAGTCTCCTATACCAGGGACTCAGCTTTCATGAATCCAGCCTCTAAATGAAAGGATGGCTCTGGGGTTTTGTGTTCTTAACACTTATCCCTACTGTGTCCTCTGCCAAAATATGGGCACAAGTGTGCCCACCCCAGTTCCTTCATCATGTTTATAGGTTGGAAATAATTTACACTTAATATTTTTTAAATTTCTAATTTCACAGTTTACAAGTTACTTCAATTTTAAAATCACTAAACAGATTGTATCTAGGTTTTGGTTCTCTCTTCAATCTCTATTAATAATTGAAATAGGCCAGGGACCATTTGCTCGCTCCAGGGCAGAGTGGCACAGCACAGCTCCATCCATACCGCCGAATGCTCTCTCTGCCCCTGCGCACTGTGGCTGGGGGGAAACCAACCACGGGGAACAGTCAGCAGCCTGGGGTGTTCCCCAGCTGGCTCAGGGGGTTGTTGGGACAGTGCTGGCTGGTACAAGGCGGCAATAATGGGGTGCATGTTAACAACTGAACATGCCTTCCTTATGTGCCTGTGGCTGAAGTCCCCTCCAGCTTCATTTTCTGTACTAGTATAGATGTATTTGGGGAGAATTAATTCATTCCAGTTTAGTTCTCCAAATCCTGATGCCTTCTAGATACTTGTAGCATGGTGCCTCTAAATAGCATGGATGGAAAAAGTTAACAATTTTATTTAATTTATGTCACAATTTATCTCAATTTTTCAACTCGTGAACTTCATGGCTATGGTCAAGCAGGGTGCCAAGTTGTGCAAGCTTGGCCTGGAAAAGCTTAAGAACTGCATCTGCAAAGGTGAGAAAGACAGAATACATAGGGAGATGGCTCGGAGAATAGAGAACACTCAGAGTACAAGGTGGAGAAAAACCTGACCAAATAAAAGTCATTCTGAAATGTAAGACCCACACACTCATCGATGCTTTCACCCTACACAATCACACACTATTTTCTTTTAATTTTCTGAAGTGATCTTATCAGCATCCTGGAGAACAAGTAAGCTAATCCACATCCTCCAGTGGTCAAGGACCACAAGGTTTTCTTTAACAGGACTAGATAAGCCTGATACATTTTCAGGAAGAAATAAAGCCACAGAGACCATTATTTTGCTATTTATTCTTCACTAAACACCTTCACGTCTTGGATAGCTTCAGCCAGGGTGTGAATGGGGGTGTGGGCAGGTGGTTTTCCAGGCAACCCCACAGCCAAAGCCCAAGGGCAGGTTCCTATGGTGACTGAGCACTGAAGGCTTTTTGCCTGGCTCTTAGGGAGCACTTTGCGAAGCAGAAATGAAACACTACTCTTCTTAAAACCTTTTACACAGGATTTGTTCACCTGTGGCCTGGCAAGCAATTAACCAGCTGCATTACTCCTGAGGGAAGTGATAGATACTTGAAGCCTTGAGTGTATCTCTATTAGTTCTTGACTGTAACCATTTTTAGGACTCAGGAATTACTAGTGCTGAAAGCTTGGAGATGTATTATCTGGCATTACCTGCATAATTCCCAATCAAAAAATATAGCCTTACTGAGGTTACATAGTTATATTAGGGATGGCATTCACACAGCAAATGGATTAAACACTGGTGACAGGAGAAGGTATTACTGTAGTTTATTTAATTAATTGGCAAAAACAATGAAGAGCCAGATTAGACTTCACGTAATTCACAGTCTATGCCATTGAATTCTGAGCATGCCAGAAAAGGCCCTCCCTTTGCCCGTGGAAAAAAACAGTAGCATCTCTAGCCTGGTCATACTAGTTTGAACTGCAGGACATCAAGTTTTTAGCCCCAGAATTCAACTTTAAACGTTTTCTGTATCATCTAAAATGGCACCAAGCGCATCTTCCAGCCGAGGTGACAGATAGGCTGCCCCTCTGTTCCCCATGTGTGTTCCCCAGGAACCCCATCCACTGTCAAGCTCCTGCTTTCCTTGCCAGACAGGTGGTCAGGAAATATCTGGAGACTTCAGGAGCTTTATGCGCTGCCAGAATCTGCCATAAGCACAACCACTTACCCAGCTCACTGGTAGAGACCACAACACCTCTGGGCTGCCTTTGAGAAACACAGCACAGGGCTCCCCTGGGACTGCACACTGGGACTGGTTCCCACTAGATCTGAAGTAGAGGTGGATCTGTTGCTGGACCCCAACCTGCCTGTGGGTTTTATCTGACCTTTACAAATCACTCCTGTCACTCTGTGTTAGGAGTCTTCTGACCATTGACAGGAAAAACAAATCACCCTGTGAGTAGCGGGACTAATTGGTCTTTTCCTGTGCTTGAAGCGTTCATTACAAAGCTCTTTCTCTCTCCATTTAGTTATCTAATATGGGCTGAACTCAGACTGCAGCCTCTCTCCCTCAGTTAGGCACTAAGGGAGTCAGCTTTCTCTTCCTAATGCTGTGAAACCCATGGGAAAGAAAGACCTTTGCAACTGCTGCTACTACTGTCCTAACTGTCCTTTGAATCCAGGGGTTTGTGTAGGTGTTGTACTTGACTCAGCTCATCAATACTAGGTTTCCATGAAGGTCAGGGTCTCTTTCCTAGAAAGGGAGCATTTCTTAATCATGTTAATTTAAACCATTTTGCTGTACTTCTAATCTTGGTCAGCGTAGGAGAACCTCTCAAAGTGCTGCTATACCTAACAAGCACATAGAGTATTCAACTGATATTAGCAGCCAGGAGCACATGGAAGACCTGCTAAACTGTACCAGAATCCTGAGAAGGTTACAGATGTCCTCCTAGTTAATGCAGCTGAAATTTCATTGTGTGTTAACCCTATTTTTCACATAGAATCACAGAATGGTTTGAGTTGGAAAGGACTTTAAAAACCATCTAGTTCCAACTCCACTGCCATGGGCAGGGACACCTTCCACTAGAGCAGGTTGCTCGAAGCACCATCCAGCCTGGCCTTGAGCACTTCCAGGGGTGGGACATCCACAGCCTCTCTGGGCAACCTGATCCAGTGTCTCACTACCCCCACAGTAAAGAATTTCTTCCTAATATCTAGTCTAAACCTTCCCTCTGTCAGTTTAAAGCCATTTCCTCTAGTCCAACCCCTCCACACCCTTGTGAAAGTCCCTCTCCAGCTCTCTCATGGCCCCTTTTGTTACTGGAAAGTACTATAAGGTCTCCCCAGAGCCTTCTCTTCTCCAGTAATTTCAACATGCTTACAGTCCAGCTGGCTCTTCACCCTGGACTGGCTTTCCATCAGGAAGGCAGGCACACAAGGCTCTGTCAGCCATCCTTTGCCTGCAGATGCCTGTTCCCTGGGAAGCTGAAAAAGGCCCAGGTTTCAACAATTAAGATGTTCAGTGCTGGTGTTGTATTTCACTGCGACTCTTGCTCCTGAAGGACTTTGGGCAACCTTTTGGCCTTCCTCCCTCGCATAAGCAGAACCATGCAAGGACAACAGGAACATGAGAACCTGCACAGGACAGGCTCCCTCCATCTGAGCTCTCCAGACTTCAAAAACCCAGCGGTGCCATCAACCGCAGGATGGACAGACAGGCAGGAAATGTTACCAACCACAGTGGCTGCTGACATGAGGCTGCTCTCCTGCCCCCTCAGCAGATTCTTTTCTGCCTTTTTCTGATTCATCACCACCAGCTGCTCACATCTTCATGCACTATCCTGCTTGGCAGCCCTGGTTAGCTTATTCCAAAGGAGGAGTTCTGTTCTGAACTTAAAAATTTTTTTTTCCTGTTCTCTTTTTTTTTTTTTCCTAATCCGATACACCTTGTTTTGCAAAGGTTATTGTAAAAATACTTTCTAACAACTAAGTCAACAGTTGCTGCCAGATGTGTTGTACACGCTGATTGTCTATGATGTTTCTGAAAAAGTGAACATTTGCTGCATCTGACCTCACATCACAGGTGATGCTCACTGGGTGCATGAAACAGCACAAGATGTCAACCAAACAAGCCAAAAGAAAAGCACTGCAAGCAGTGATCTGACGTTTTGCATTCCTTCTCTTGGTTATGGCCTATCACAACAGTTATTTGCTAATCTCTCTATCTATCAATTATGTGCATACATAAAACCTTTTGCTGTAGGATGGTAAAAACATTTTAGCCCTGTCCCTACTACATCTGCAACCATTACTGTAAGGCAAAGGGGTTTTCCCTCTTGATAAAAAAAGATCTTAGAAACACAGGTTAAACCTTGGTGGAAAACAGCATTACCAGATACAAGATCCAAAATGGATCAGTTGTGTGCCAGAGAACATCAGGTGGAAGGAACCTCAAGAATCGTCTGGTCGAACTTTTCTTGGTAAAAGTGTGATCTAGAGATGGCTCCGTACCTTGTTCAGCTGAATCTCAAAAGTATCCAGTGTTGAGGAATCCACCACTTCCCTAGGGAGATTATTCCAATGGCTTGTCTAGACTGTAACACATCTCTTTCTCTATGTGGAGGCTGTGGGAAACTATCAAAAGCCCTGGAGAAATCCGGGTAAACAATGTCCACTGCTTGCCCCACATCAACAAAGCAAGTTACTTTCTTGTAGAAGGCAATCAGGTTTTTCCAGCACAATTTGCCTGTGGTGAATCTGTGCTGGCTTTTCCCAATAACGTATTTTCGTCTGACTTGTGATAGCCCCCAAGGAGGATTCATTCCACAGCTTTCCCAGGGACAGAGGCAAGACTGATGTGTATGTAATTTCCTGCATCTTTCTTTAAGCCCTTCTTGTAGATGGGGGTGATGTTAACCTTATTCCATCCTTCTGGGGTGTCCCTCAATCTCCATGACTTCTCAAAGATTATGGAGAGCAGCCTGAAAATGACATCAGCCAGTTCTCTTAACACCCTCAGCTGGATATTGCCAGAGCCCATCAATGCTTAGGGAACAAGCTCCTGTAGCAGTTCACAAACCAACTCTTCCTTCACCAATAGTGGGTCTGTGTTTGCATAAGCCTGGACTTTTACCCCCAAGGCCTGAGGTCCAGCAGTGCTGGTAAGGCAGGGGTGGAGAAAGTGTTGAGAACCTCTGTCTTTGCAGTGTTATTTGTGACCAATTCACCTTTCTTGGACAGGAGGCAAATATTTTCCTTCTGTTTCCACTTGTTGTTTACATGCCTGGAGAATCCTTTCTTGTAGGTTTTGACAACTCTGGCTAGTTTCAATTTGATCTGAGCTTTTGCTTTCCTAACTGCGTGTCTGCACGCTCTGGCAGTGCCCTTATAGTTCTCAAGGGATGTTCACCTGCTTCCATCTCTAGTATGCCCCTGCTTTGGTTTTGAGCAGTCTCAGAAACTCACAGTTAAGCCAGGGGGGTCTCTTGCTCTGCCTGCTTCCCTTACCTTTAGAGGGAATGAACAGCTTTTGTGCTTCCAGGATAGCGTTCTTGAAAAATTCCCCACACTCACTAGCTCCTTTATCCTTTGTGGAAGCTTCCTGTGGATTCCCTCCCAGGTGAGCACTGGGACAGCACATGTGGCTGCTGACACATGTGCTCCCACCAGGTTTGCACCCCCATGAGAGCAGCCAGATGGGTGGGATCTCAGGGTGAGGCTTGCTCAGGGGGACAGACAGGAACCGCCTGAACAGGGTGCCAGTGAGGCCATGGGACAGCACTGTGGCAGCAGCCCTGGGAACAGCTCCTCTTGTCCATGGGGAAGCTCTCCCCATGCTGCTAGTTGGGAGTGCAAAGACCAGCCCAGCCCTTGGAACGTGACCGTGCTCTTCCTCTTGCAGTTGTCCAGGGGCCACAGTGGATTGGGTGTTTCAGAGACCCTCAGCTCTGCCACCATCCCCAGACCCTGTGGGGACCAGCCTTCAGATGCCCCATCTGTACTGTACAGTACAAGGACTTCTGAACAGGTCTATTCAGTCTATGTAATAAACAAGGGAATATTTGGCTCCAGTATTGTCATTAATATTAAGGGAGTGGAGTGGGGAGGAGGCAGAGGGGACAGGGAAAGGTTTAAACACTCATTCCTGAAACTTCAGCATACTTTCTGGCTCCCCAGCTGTGATACAGTCCTTGTGAGCCAGAAGAAGAACCACAGCACGGAAGGCTGGGTGACTGGCCTCTGGAGGACCAGTGCCAGCAGTGCACTGTGAAGATTGTACCATGGTGTTTCTCATTGCTCATACCTCATTTAACATGGATGAATGAAATGGGACGGTGCTGGAGGATCGACAGGAAGACAAGGAAACTTCTGAAGAGGCAGCTCTGAAATTACATGCCAAGTGTCCTAGCTGGACAGGGGAATTGTGTTGTGCAGGATTTATTTTCCCATTTATGAAACTGGGGTTCAGTGTAGGAATCCACTGCATGGGATAGTTTCAGATCTCCTTTTTCTCTAAGGTGTTTTCTAGATCAATATTAATGTCTCCTTGCTCAAGGCAAAGTTGGAGTTTATGTTGCCTCATGCAGAGAAAACGTGAGGAGCCTGAGGTAACCTTCTATTTCTGCTGGTAGGGAAGAGGAGGGATGGTCTGAAAAGTGCTACTGGGGTAACAGGGAAACAAGCTGGAGCATGTAGAGGTAGTGGTTCTTGGTAAGGAGGGAAATTAGCTCAGTGCACAGAAAACATGAAATTTCTCAGAGCAATACAGCCTCTCACATCACGGTATTGCCTAAGTTCCTACCCCAGCCTAAATTGCCTTTTCCAGGCAAGAGCCAGGGTGAGGACATGGCTTCAGGAAGCAGAATGCAACCAGAGAAGCTGGCTGAGGACTCCCAGCTTCAGTTCCCAAACACAGGGACATCACTTTCAGCAAAACCAGAAAGCTGCAGTTCCTTGTTCCCAGTGCTCAGTTCTCCTTGATGTACTCAATAAGCAGCTGGAGTCTAAAGGAGCCTCATTATTTGTGTGAAAGAGACTTTGTTGGTTGCTGACTTGCAATGGGACATGTGATGCAGGCCTGAAGCAAATCAGTAAATACAGAAATTTTCTCTTGAGAAGGCAAGGGTGGGGCTGAGGACATGGTAATTACATGTTCTCCATGAGTGCTGCTTTTCTTCCCTTGCCCAAAGCACCTTTGGAGAAAGCATTCCTAATTGTGTATCTCTCATTTGCACTGCCTTCTCTGCCCCCCTCTTCACCCAGTAAATATTCCCATCAAGAAAGTTTGTCACTCTCTCCCTGGAATCCAACAGCACTGGAAGAACAACAGAATCCATGTTTGGTGGATGATGATCTGGGACCTCTCCTGGAAGCCCTGAAGTGTGTAATATGGCACTAGCAGTTTTCAGAGACCAAAGCTTGATGCAGTGACCCAAACAAGACATTCCCAGGGGGTATGCTGCTGTCCTTCTCCTCTAAGCTCCCCAGCTTTACTACCTCTGAGAAGATCTGGAGAGGAAGACTTGTAAACAGAGTGCAGGATCCATACTTTGCTGAAACCTATGCAGAATGAGACATGGAGAGAAGGGCAACAGTGATGGATGGTTTTCTATTGAGTAAAAGTAAGAGAACTTGCTACAGCCTTTAGCTGTCAACTTGGCAATGAGCAAGGGTGTCCCTGCTCCTCACAGGCCTAAAGCTGTCAGCCCTAAATCACCTTCTGGCGTCACCTGCTTTGCCTCAAGCCATGAAATCATGTGGCTAAACACCTTGACAGTGTGCATACCCCTTCCCCTACCACGACCTGCTGTTTTAGAAACACTGGCTGACTTTAGCTGCAAGACCTCTGCAGACCAATCGTCCATGGAAGTGGAGGAGGTAGAGGAGTGCCAGAGGAAAAGCTGCAGCACATCTTGAGAGCAAAGTGAACAGGCCAGCTATGTGTCGCACAGTGCAGAAGCAAAATGGAACAGAAACCCACCTCCCCGGTAACAAGCAGCAGACTCAAAGGCTCTCAGTGTTTGGCTGTGATTTTCCCATAGACATGTTTTTACAGCTGTGGTTAATGTGTGACTAATCCTCACTGTAGAGTAACCACACAACCACTCCTTAGAGCAGTGCGGGTGCATGGAGTTGCACTTCTGCAGGAAGGGTTTGGGTTGAAAGCAGAGATGGTAACATCTGAAAAGAATGTTTAAAACTGACAACACTTCTGAGCAGGGCTCTAATCATTTATGTCATGCCTCAGACACTTGCAGCCAGACTCCAGTGTACACATATATATATACATATAACAAAAAAGACAAGCCACCTCCTGAGAACAATAAACAGTTCTGTTCTCAGGTGGCTGCTATCAAACATTAACAGCACTATTTGAGCAGGAAGAGCAAACTCAACCAGCATTTTCAAGAGCATATGCACACTGTCTTCTCCTCCAGTAGTACATAAATAATGATAATAATAAAACCACATTTTCAATCTGAATAAAAGGCAGGTAATGTAGTTCCAAAATGGCCACATTTTCCTTTGTGCCACCCTGAGAACAATAAAACTCCAAGAAGCCCTTCTTGCCCCATTGTTCTGTGTTATAAAGACTGAACACTGAACTGCTGTTTCAAGTTACTCATAAAGGCAACTTCAGGTCTGAATGTACTGAATGAGAAATGACTGATTCTTCCATCATCGGGGCTGTGTGCTGCATGCAGCTGCACGTACAGTCCTACTCACTCCACGTGACAGTCCTTGAAGAACTGGCCAAGCCCTGATGTCCATTTGGAGCTGGGCTTTGAAGGCCTCTGACCACAGAAGATGGATGACTGAGGTGATTTCTGATTGCCAGCAAAGGCAGCTTTTCAGATCTCCTCCAGCTATGGCTGGATAAGCAATTAGATGGGCCATCCACTCCCTTGATTGGATACATGCCAACTTTTTCTTTGTATGCAAAATCTGCTTTATTTTGAGTGGTTCTAGTCTGAGGGGGGGTGTAAAAAGACAATAATGGCCTTTTGAAATTATTTCAATCTTAATTACAGTTGGCTGGATTTTGTTCTGCACTAGGGCTGTGTGTAAGGCAGTCTGTGCGTACCTGTTAGAATAACAAACTATGTGACTCCTTTCAGTCAGATATTGAGTGGTCACACACTGGCTCCTAGAGTGGGGAATGGCACCCAACACACTACCTGAGCACAGCAGCATGTTCTTGAACAGCATGTGCTCTTGTTTAGGAAGCCACAACAGCCTGGAGCATCTCCAGAGGAGCAGCCCCTTGCCCTCAGCATATACTACTTCCAAATCTGATGGGAGTTAGAAAAGAGAGATACCTCATTCAGAACCTGCATTTCTAAGCTAGTGCTGAACTTCTGCTGCCACTCAAACCCTCTCCTTTCAGAAAGCGATGCAACCTGGTTTACCACACGAAGAAAACCCCTACCCAGTCAGTTAAGGCAAGACTTCCCAGTTTTATTTAGAGGGAGAAAGGCACTGGTGGCATCAGCAGAAGTTTCTTCCAGGCTGCCCCTTTGCTCAGTGTCCCTGTCCTCACCTTAATCACCTGCAGCAGCCCTAGCTCTGTGTACAGAAGGAATCTAGATGGCTCCTGCCTACGACTCCCAGAGGGAAGGCAGGTGTGATAGGTTTCAGTGGCGGATTTTTTGAGGTTTGGGGTTTTGTGATTGTTTTTCTCTGCACATTTGGAAATAAACTGCATATCACAGAAGTACCACAACCTGGGGGACGCCAAGACTGGTGGTGCATCTTAAGCATACGTCTCTCTCCCCCGCAGGTTATCAGGGGTCAGGAATGCTTTGATGGTTGGCTCAGACAAGTAGGGGTTCATGCTGAGGACATTTTTATACAACAAGGTCACATGGCTTTGGTTAAACCAGAACAGCTGCACTCTGAGATCCACAATCTATCCAAATGCTAATCTTTACTTTTAAATCATGCCTGTTTATTCTTTGCTTTGTGCCATTTTGAAGAAGGATTTTCTTCTTTTAAAAGCAGAAAATATTCTTCACTTAATATTCTCTGACTTCTTTTAAATTTAGTAGTTGCCCTTCCCTAGTTGCTGTTTTGTTTTCTCATTAGCACATACTCGTGTCCATGCAGATGCATACACTTAAGCACAGGTACATACATGTGTGTGTGCACAAAGCAAAGGACATTGGTTCCAATTCTCTTCTGTTAATCATCTCAAAGAATGGCCCAGAAGGCTGCCCATCTGCTTTTCCATGCTAAAGCACACTAGGGGAAGGAGAGTAAGTCAGAGTATATAAAATTAAAAACAGTATAAGAAAGAGAGGAAGGGTTTTTAACTAGTCTCTGTGTTCCTTGTGTAGACTATTGGCTGAAAGACATCCCACTGGCTCAGGAACATTTTATACCATAATCTTCCTGAACATCAAACTCTGTATTCAATCCATTTTGATACTTAATTCCCCCCCACCAACTGAGAATTCTCAAGGTTTTGAATTACTTTAATGGTTATAGTTGCCAATTTATTATTTTTTCCCCTGTTCCAATATGATTCTTTAGCCTAAACTGCTCATCCCTATCTTTTGTACTGTTCTGTACCACGACAAGCAATGCAGACAGCAATTGCAGGACATGTCAGGCTGTGTTTTCCTGGGCTGAACAAACCAAACTCTGTTAGTTTACTGTGGGAAGAGACACTGTACTCCCCCATCATTTTAATTGTTTTTCTTCTGTTCCGTCCCAGCATTAATTAATCCTAGAGTATGTAGGTGATTGTAAGCAAAGGGCTCACCAGGTCTTAGTAAAGCAATATCCACGATGCCAACAATTCCCCCTACTTGCTGGAAATACTTGCTGGTTACTACATCCTGTATTTACTTGTTTTTTTCCTTTCTTACAGCTACATCGCACATAATTATTCTAAAATTGACTAATTCACCTAGCCCTTCCTTCCTTTCTTATTCCCAGGTTAGAACAGAAATTAGTTTTTTTACCCCCTCCATGCCTGACCTTGTTCTATTGAAGTTAATCCTAATTCTTATTTCTCAGAACATTATTCTTCTCCAAGCTATTGAGGGTGCCCAAATTCCCAATGGCTAATGTAATTCTGTGTATTGCCTTCCATTTCAGACAGTATTTAGAAAGATGTCCCCAAAATGAGATCTCCCTAACTCTGTGCCTTGCAGAGCCTGCTGCTCTTCCACTAATCACCAGCTTCCTTTGGATTATTCATTTTCTGTGTGGCACTGATAACTTTCATTAATGAAGTTCAATTAGAAAAGATTGCCTTTGACTGAAAAAACTGCTATCAAAAAAACAAGAGATCTGATTAGTCTGGCACAATCTACTTTTCGTGAATCTATTTCATATTTTGTCTTGTATATCAGCATCCTACCTTTTAATTCCTCTATCCATCAGATCCTTTTGAAAGACCCTGAATACTGCAGAGGCCACATCTTTTCTCTCCTCTTTCCTTAGAGAAGACAGTGCACTTAATTTTCTGCAATAAAACTGCTGTCTTCTAATTTTATAAGCTTATTAAAAATTCTGTGCATCAGGCTTCCAGTTTTATGAGCTGAACACCACCCCAGAATGCCAAGTAACTACTTGGTTTTGAGCCTTTATCTCATCTCCTGCATATTTAAAAGGTTGGGGTTTTTTTTTTTTAGTTTTGCAGCTATCACAAATTGAGCAAATTTCACCCTGCCCCTTTATTCCACTACTCCTTTTCATCAATATACATGCTAGGCCTGATGAAGACTCAGATGAGGCATTTATGAAATGCCTGAAATAGTTTTTCTTCTCAGTACCCCTGTAGAGTGGCCCTCTTTTTTTTTTCTTGTTCTCTATTCCAATTACAAGATTATACAGCCTTTTAGATTTGCTTTAGCTTCCTTTATAGGCTCTAATACAACCTGACAATGTGAGAATTGTGTAAAGTCCCCCTTCTCTCATAGTTTGCCTTTCTTTGACATTCGGTGCATTTACACCCTCCAGCTCATTTTTCCAGAACAAAGAAGGGGTCAAGTTTTAATGCCAGCCACATTCTTTGCATCTCACTTGTGAACAAGAGCAAATGTGATAATTGCTCCAGCATGGATGAAGAAGAAAGTCAGGAAGCACAGTGAACAGAAATGTGACTCAGGAAAACCCAGGCTAACCTGTGCCAGAGTACAGAGGCAGACCAGCCCTCCTGTAAATTATTCACTCTTGGTACAACAAAGTTTCTCTCAAGTGCACAACAAGGATGAGGCAAGTGTTGCACTTGTAAGGGTTTTCACACAGAAACTTCCCACTTCCCTCAGCAATTAATTTTATTCCCTCTCTGCCACCTTAATTTCCCCCAGTATCACTGATTAGAAAAGTGAGAGCAAAAGTCTTGATAAACCCCCAAGGAAGAGAATTCGTAGCTGGTAAGGCACTTCAACACAAACCAGCCAACTCTGATCTTACACACGCCTTTCACCCAGTTTAAGGGACTGGCAAAGTTGGCATGAAGTTAGAAAGCACTTTCCAGCTTTGTTTAGCTAACAACGCAAGTCCTCTAAACTCAGTCCTTCTATCTCCATCACAGCCCATTTATTCCACACTCTGCATCCGGGCAGAGCAGCTCACTGCAACCTGGACACCCGAGGCAGGGTGAGAGGGAAGGAGACCACACTCTTACCTGTCAAATGCTGAGCTGAATCTCCATATCTTTAGCCCAAATATTCACACTTCTGGAATTCAAATTCCTTAAAGACATAGGCAGTCTTAAAAAACGCATCTATTTTTTAAAGTATTATACAGATCAATGTTCACCAGTCAGACACATTCTTGCCAAAATGCCATTTATTGCAGTATACCCTTACATGGCATATAGATAACCGAAAGTTGCATTTTCTGTTAGAATTCATATCTCATTTGTACCACTTAAATAACACAGAATGTCATGTTTGTTTCACAAACTGTCAGTTAAGACTACCAAAATATACAGTTTTTTTCCTTTTTCCCTAACAAGGTTGTGAGGTACAACTGAAGTTTACTACTTTATCTTCCTGTGCTTTACAAGAACCTTTCCATAGATAGACCTATCAAACAACATTTCTACATTCCTATACAAAGCAAAGAATTACAGCTGAAATTAACACCATCTGGTCATTGCATTTAACCTATAAAAATTCATTCTTAAAAAAAAAAAAAACACAAAACCAACCAAAAAACAAAACAACCAAAAAAAAAAACAAAAAAAAAAAAAAAAAGACATAATGGTTGTTGCAGCTTTACTTAAGAACAGTCAGCTACACATACGCACAAGCTCTCTGTGTGCATAAAGAAGAGTTTGGAATCAAGAAGTTTTGGGTTCTTTTCTTGAGTTTGCAGAGAAGGCACCAATTTTAGCTGCAGAGCAGCTCAGGAGTGTTTTATACTTCATTTAAATTACACAGGTTTTTGAGTCTGACTGTTAATGTGCAACACTTATACCAACTGTTGCAATATTTTCCAATATTCTCCGATCATTCCCTCTGGCTCAACAGCACAAATATTTACATCAGTTGTAAACACTCCTCCACCCACCCCACACCTTCTGCACTGAGTGATGAGGAACTGAACTGGCAAGAAGCTACTCAAAGGCAGAGCAGAAGTAAGGCTTTGTACAGAACACCACACTTGTCTTCTCACTCGGTTTGAGATACTCTGGAGAGCTCCGGCCCCTCAGCGAGGCCTCAGTGCCTGGCATCTGGCACACACTGACCACACGCAGCTTCAGGCACCTGGACTTTTCTCAGAAGGTGCTTTTTGGCCCTTACTAGTCTGACATCCCTGGAGCTGCACCTCTCCAAAGTGCAGGGACAGCTTCTGAGGAGCCGCTCCGGAGCAGCGAGAGCCAAGCACACAGACTGCTGTGTCTGTTTAAGGCTATCTACACTCAGCCTTCCCCAGGCTCGTTTCAGAGGCTTCTCTGCTCCTCAGCTGCGAAGTCGTGATGTGCTGCTTTCTATCTCCCACCCCGTGTGCCAAGGCATTCCACGGCACAGATGGCAGACCAAGTTCCAAGACAACCACAGTGAACATGTGTGGAGAGGAAGGTGCCACAAAACGCCATCGGTCACCTGCCGACTACACGGTAGCGCGGGGTGAGATCATCAACAGCACGACAGCCCAGCCTCGATTCTGCACCTAACAAAGGGAATGTCTGAGATGAGACTTCTTAGAAAAATCTACTTACCTAAGTCTTGAAAGAGCAAGAGGGTAGTGGGACAGTCCAACGCTACTGGTAAAATTAACTCTCTACGTAGTTTCGGGGTCTTCAGGGTTTGTTTTTTTGCTAGTCTATGTACCAGCTGCTTAGGAGCTGGTTCTGAGTATGGGATAATGCTTCCAAAATATAAGTTATTTTAAACCATGTGACAGTCATTTGTTTACTCTGCCCCTCACACCAACTTTCACTAGAAATCGTGTTCAGCTTGATGTTTAATAGGCATTAAGTGCTCCAAATACAGCGGCCAAAAAGAGCTAGAGGATTGCAGGGTACAAAATGTCTGCCCAGCACAGCCACTTGTTACACTCAAAACACATCTACGAGTTAAATAGGAAGGATCCCTGCTCTACAGAATTCGAGCACTGATAATTGTTTATTCTTGCTAGCCCTTTCCCTAAATATCAATAGTTCTATACATACAGTGCTCCCTTGTCTTCTCCCCACCGCCTGCCCCAGCAGTCTCTAGGTAAACCAAAGTGAGTTTAGGAACTTGCAGTCCCAATTCTGTAAAAAAAAAAAAAAAAAAAAAATTGTGCAAGAAAGCGGGGAATGTTCAATGAATCCAGATCTACTTTGTAGTTATAAGATTTCCAATGGCAAAGTGGTAAGGGCAAATAACCCAATGATCATATGGCTTAAGTTTAATGCAAAGCACACTAGGAGGTCCACGTGCAGGGAGAGAAGAATCCAAGAAAGATGGAATAAGAAGTGTCCTGAAGATCAGTGTTTATGCATAGAATTCTTCTTGTTTGTGTGGTTTTTGGTATCCTCCATTAGACTGTTTTGGTTCATCCAGTGAATAGCTGCCTTCGTCTTTCTTCTTCATTCTGTACAGCATAAATGCAACTAGAAACACTGCAAACACCAAGCCTACTAGTCCTCCAGCAATAACACCTAGAAGGGGAGAAAAAGACGCAAATTACTCCAGATGCCATGTCAGATAACACTACTATGATTTTAAGTTCCAGACTGTTCCAGAAATTAATTTGCCCTACTGCCCCCTCCCAAACAGTCACCCTGCCATTACCAAGCACCCACTTAGCTACACTAGCCAACCCTAGGGACAGATCTCCAACCAGGCCATGCTACAAAGCACACAAGGCTCTGGTGTTCAACCCTAGTAATTTGATCCAGGCAAAAATAGAGCAATTTTACTGTAATTTTTGAGAGAAGTGAAGGAATAGGTTTAAACATAAAGTTGCAGATAAAGCAGCCACTGCTGGCTGGTATTAGCAGACTAATATTTCCCCTTGTTATGGTTTTGAGAACACAGAATTGTGAATCACCACCCTCATTTCAGAGGCCTAACATAAAGGGTTGGCTTCCGAGATGCCAGCAGAGGTGTACTTGCAGAACTGCAGCTTCTGCTGCCTGAAGAGTCCTGTGGGAATCTGCTTTTACCAACTAGAAATCCAGAATATCTGGTACCTCCAAGAACTTCTTTTCTGTCCATAATTCCTGAGGCTCCTGCTGCTTTGGCATTCCTCCCAGAGTCAGCCAATACTTCTGAGTTCTGGGTGGGGACCAAATCCTCATCTTTAGTCAAGATGAAGTCTCCCTGTTGGGACATAAAAGGCAGGTTATTCATGTTTCTCATCATATCTGTTACTAGAGACTTTCCACACAGCTTTGTTTTTTTTCATCTAAAACCCTCCACCAACACAGCCTATTAAATCAATCATTTTTTTGTTTTTATAAATTACCATCCTTTCCTGCCAAACCAACTGATTGCATAGTACTAAAGCCATCTCCCTAGAGAAGGTGTCAAAACTGTCAGTCCTCACCGGGTCTCCAGAGCCATCTTCAGAAACCTCCTCTTGTGTAGGAACAACATCCTTTGGAGCTGTCGTCGTGGGGATGGCAGCCATGTCTCCCTCATGATGGACAGTGGAGTGGGGCTCAGGGACATCTTTAGTGTCTGGCACATCAGAGCTGGGGATTTTAGGTTCGAGCTCATGGACCACACCTGAGGCTTCTGAAGGAGTTACATGAACCACTGAAGGAAAGTGAGTAGTGGGGCTTCTCACTGTTGTTGTGACCACGTCACTTGTTGGTTTCCCATCAGGTGAGCCCAGGACGGCTACTTCGTCCTTCACAGCTACAACTGGTTCCTCTGTCACTAGATTACTAGTTGCAGAAGGAGATATCGCTTCCTTTTCAGTTCGGCTCTCAATCCCAGGAAATAGCTGCTCGTTGAAATCCACTGGTGTTGCCAATACTGAGGAATTAGTTGGTTCTGGGATTCTCCAGGTGTGAGACTGGTCAGTCAGGGAACCTACAAAAGCAAAAAAAGTATTATCCTTGGTCAGTTTAGAGACCTGTTAATAGTATCTTCCAGACACTGGTCTAAGGAGGATGCCTAACATGCATAGCCAATTTTCATACTAACAGCAGTTCAGTTTGTAATTCCTCATCCTTTTTCTCTGGAATAAGGAAGGGACAGACCAATATGCTATATGCAATACTTTGTTAGTCATCTGCTTCTCCCCAAAGCAAAGTGCCAGTCTCTTTGCAGTGAGGTTGACAAGAGGGAAGTTTGCTTTCAGTACACTGGTTCCTCAGGGTGGTTATCTGACTATTTTCACATTAACATTTTTGTTTGATTCAGAGCAGTCACACCTTTAGTCACTAGCACATTTAGCACCAATTTCAGGGTGTTATTCCTGCAGAATTTAATCTGAAATACAAGCCTGTGGCTGGAAGGAAGCTTCAGCTTTCAATAGCTTGCGCTTTTCTAGTAGTATCTCCTCAACTTCAGCCCTGAACACCAAAGATCTCTCTCATGTAGTTTAGCAATCATTTTAATAGACTTTTTTCCCACAGTAAACCCCCTTCATTCTGCTTATAAAAAATTATGGCCCATGGGAACATGTACATCTGATGACAGATAACATTTTCCTCTTGATGTATGTTGGCAAGTTGGGGTTTACATACCCTCAAATGGTATCTCCTGCCAGCTCATAAAGGTCCTTCTTATGGTCTCTTTTCCCCATGAGTAAAGAACCACTAGAGTTTCATAACATTCTTCACACATCTCACATTAGCAGTTACATGGAGTCTACCTACTTCTACTCCCTTTCAAGTCTCGTACAACTCATTTTCTGCTAATTGTTGATATCTCAAGCAATATAAGATTAATAGATTAGGCTCTTTCTCTGTTCCCAGCTCTCATATTCTGGGACAGTGTCGTGTGTGTCTGTGATTCCTCCCACCACCCCCCTTCACTTGGATGCTCATCAAGATCTCAATTGCCACATTCTAGAAGATCAAGCAATAACAGCACAGGTGCTAATAACTCACCTGCACCTGAACCTGAGAATGCATCATCTTCATCACCAGAAGAATCAAGGTCTTCAGGGGGAAGATTCAGATTTGTAGTTTGCTTTAAAGAGAAGGAGAAAAAAGGTGTGTCAGTGATGAGATAAAAATTATCATGTTGCTTGCACCGAGTCCTCCAAGGGCTCCCAGAGGTTACACAAACTTTCTCTGTTCATATTGCATCTTTTTAATCTTCCTTTGTTCCAGCCCACTTCCCAAAAAGAGTAGTTCTGGTTACTCTGTTTGGTGTTGGAAAGGTCAGTCTTGCTGTCTCCTTTCTCTGCACTGCTTCCAGGCTACACTTGCTTTGGGAAAGAAGAAAGCAAGGAATCCATTCAGAGCTGCATCCTGGTAGTGACACTCAGTCCTCGCACAACATAACCAGTCTGTGTCAAGAGCTGACCACTCATGTCTTCCCTATCTACCGACCTCTTCACCTGCAAATTACTGCATTTAATTCTAAGAAGCAGAAAGGAAGGGGAGACAAAGTAGTTTGCCTTCTCTCCCTTTCTGAGCCCCTCAAACACTGTTCATATATCTGAAACTACAGCATCTAACCAGAAGCAGAATGACACCTTTTTCCTAGGTGTGGGCACTCAAACTAAGTCCAGCAGCCAGCCTCCCCTGCAGGAGAATACAGCCCCGAGCTTCCTCCATTTACGTTCCAAGGAGTACACTAACCAGCACGGAAGTTCAGTTGCTGAAACAAGAGGCCAACCCCCTGTTCTGTGGCACACAATGTTCAAAGCTGCTCAGGACCTCTAAAGAAAACAACACTATTTTAGTGTTTACTAATTACTTCAGAGTGTTTACTTCATCAGTCTTGTTAGCTTGTGCTGTATACACTTACTGTTCCTATCAGTACAACATGCCTGACTCTCAGCTAATGACTAGCCCGCAGGTTTATTTCTGTAGGGCTACCACTAACAAGTCATTCACCCTTCTCAGATTTCAAACCAAAGCCCTATAAGTCACTTTTCCTGAATTTTGTCTCTTCCTATCCAACTACATTCCCTGTTTCCCAAATTTTTACTTCTATCCCATTCACAAGATGCCCTGTCACCCCTTTCCAGCACTCTCCCATCTTCCAGTTTAGATGTTGTATTGCATCATCCAAGCCATGGGATCCCTGGCATCCCATGGAATGGGAAATCTTATTTTATTATGTAAAAAAGACCATGTGTTCTTCACAGCTTTGCAACCAGGCCCACAGTATTTCTCTAGCTTGCATTAACAGTGTCATTTAAAAATGAATATAACACTCATCTTCATTCTAAGAGGTTAGCCAGCACTAGTATGTACTGTCAAAGCAATCCAGCTCTCTGTTGTCACTTTATTACCTACAATGGATGTGTTTATTTGCCTTATCTCCTTTTCACTCTTTTTTCGACACAGGTTTATCCAGTTTTCTCTTCTATCCTTAATATCTTATCCATTCCCCACATTTCCATGGAACAACTAGTTTCCAAGGCGGTTAACTAGCCCATTAGATTTGACTTCTCTGAAGTATCCAAGTTGCCACCAACCTAATCAGGGCCAAGATCTTACCCCTTCTAGGCAATCATTGTAGTTAGAAGACTTTTTTTTTTCTTTAATAACAACAAAGTAGGAACAAAATCCTCTCATATAGACATTAAACCTTTAAGCACTTTCCTTCCCTAGTGAAAACAAAACCACAAAACACTATTCCTGAAGCTTCTGCAAGCATATTTCTAGAGTAAATTGCCCTTCGATCTCTTGCTTAACTGCCTGTCATGAGGTAATTTGGAATTTTAGATTTGTCCCTGCTTGTTTGCACTGAGCCTTTGCAGTCTTCCACAGAAAGTAGGTCAGATAAGTACTTCCCCTCTGTTTTCCTTCTCGTGTTGAAGGGTGGTGACTCACACAAGCTGAGCTCACTACACTTCAAATATTAAAGAGTATGAACTGTTGGTGCATAAAGAATAAAGAAAGAACTGCCAGGCTTTCCAAACTCGTCTCCCTCGCCCTTTCCAGTACATTCAGAAGCTAAGTCAGGCTTCATAAATTGCACTATTTTCGTTGATGGGGGGTTGGGAACCATTTTTCTCCCTCACTTCTTGCACTAGCAGAGGCAAACACAACCCTTTGTTCTTCCACTCAGCCTGGCTGAGTGCAGAAGGGGGACACATTGCAAAAAGGGAAAAGGGGTGTGTATGTGCATTCTCCTCCCAGTGAGAAAACTCTACACTGAAGCAGCTAGAATAGAATCTCTCCAGCTTTTCACTGAAGAAAGGGACTGCCAATACAGTTTATGTCACCATACACCTTTAGCTAGGATAGAGACTAACTTCCCTCCAGATCTGAGTCTCCAGGGGTAGCTCCTACAGAATTTCCAAGAACACCTGGACAGGTCGATGGGCTGCAGACCTAAACAAACCCTCCTGAAAGGATCACAGACTGTCAAGAAATGAAATAGCAGCTCTTGATCTTGTCTATTGAGCCTGCACCCCTTGCTCTTTTGGGACTAACAGGTGAGGTGGTTTGTGAATCATGCCGTGCTTCCTTTCTTATTATCGAGCATGTCCAGCCACACTTCCCCTCACACCTGAGCTCTGAGCCTCTTCCCAGGCTGCTGCATGTTCTGCTTCCCCCTAACCTTTGTTATGTACTTGTTTGAATCCTAGTTTGATTTCTGTATCTAACAGGGATAGCCAGGTTCTTCTCAGAAGAGGCAGGCCCAGTGCAGCCCAGTTAAACCAGTGGAGACCCATGGTGTTGCAGTGTAGGTGTTCAGCTGCTGCTCAGCACTCACCCTGCCAACACAAAGGCAGACCCAGACCAGTTCCTGTCCCCTGAAGTTGGCTGCTACACTGAAGAGAACAATAGAAAACATGACTCAGGATTAATAAAGTCTGCTTTTCACAGTTTCATATGAGAACTTAATGAAGTTCCCCTATGTGTGTCCTTCTACTTAATTGGCTCTTGTCCCAAGCTGCTCCTCTGCTGTTGTGGCATCTCTCCTTGACCAGGCATTTTGAGGCTTGGGACCTGAGAGAGACTGTCCCAAACACTCAAGGGACAGTATAAGATTATGCACATGTGGATAGCAGTTAGAATACCCACAAGGTGATGTAATCATGAGATCATCTAGTTTCATGACAGATGAGTATTAAGGAGCATTTGCCTAATTTATGTAACTGTATGGTTATATAAAGATTACATTTTTTGCTCCATGGATTACACATTCAGTGGGCATGAGAGGCAGTAACCTCTCCTTATGGCACCACAAAATACAAGTACTGCAGAAAGGTCACGCTTCTATAATGATCTGCTGCTGAAGGATTTCAGACACAGCAAGGTTAACATGAAACACTCAGGACAGCATCGGAAGGGATTGAACTCATTTGGGTTTGCATTGGGAAGATGGACTGTGCTGTTCAAACAAAAAACAAACTCATGGTCAAGGCTTTTCCATGACCTTTTACTGCAGCTGAGTTACACCAATGGGAAAGGTTTTGATTAGCCAAGAGGATTAGGGGCACAGAATCCAGGTTGAGTCACCAGGTTGTGCTGTCATACAAAAGAGCTGAAAATAAATTCCAGCTGAAAAAAAAGCTTACTCTACCAACAACTTTGTATTGCTTTAGCTCAAAATTTTATTATCAGATTGTTCAATATAATCAAACATGGGCATGCTTTTAGAAATTGCTTCCATCATAATCCAGTTTGTTTTTCAGCCCACCAAGACTATTTGTGGATCATTCACACAGTAACTGATGACAGAGAGGTTGGATAAACACATCTAAATTCAGGTAGGGGATCCTTTGAAGGATCTCTGGTGGTATCTCATGTATTCTAGTCAAAAAACCTTGAATTCTTATAGTGCACCTATAACATGTTGCTTTTTTACCAAGCTCATATGTTTTTGTTGGGTTTTTTTCAGCCATTGAGGCAACTGGTTAGAAATACTTGCCCAGTTCTTTTGATTTGCTATTACTGAATTCAGTTGCATGTGAGGGGTGAAATTTTTAACAGTATTTTTGACATGCACTAACCAGTAGAAGACCCCCTTTCCCCAAGGATCAAAGCAGGCTGTTTAGGGGAAACCCTGGGGTGACTGGTAGCTTCTGCTCTTGCTGAGCACTGTATTGTTGCAGAACAATAGTTATTCAGCTCTGCTGGGACAACCAGAAAGCTGCTTAGTGGCATCTTCAATTTAATCAACAATGGGCCAGGCTTTCACAACTCATTAGCAATATTATTGGTTCCAGAAGTCTGACATACTCTAGAGTTTTTTTTAAGCATCATATTTAACTATTCTTCAGTCCTCATTTTGGTCAGCCTTAATACATGAGTCTTTCTTTGCTTATTCCATCAGCTGCCACAGAGCTCCCTCCTGCTACAGCACAGATCTGAAGTACTCTCTCATGATGAAGGGGAGATTTATAGCTTATTAGCTGAATCTCACCCTGCCCAAACTGGGAACCACATTTATTTAATTTGATGCATGCAAAAGGAAACAACTTTTCTCAAATTGCTCTTTGAGGTAAGCAAAAACATTGGGCTTTGCCACAAGCTGCTACAGGCCCTAAACTAGATTAAGGATGATTTGTATCCCACTATTATTAATCCCAGTTAGTGATTAGCAGTGTCAAAAACACTTGAAATCCTCCATTATCTGAATAAAGCTGTTAAATTTGCACATTTTTTTCTGCTAATAAATCCTCCTCACTCAGCTGAAAAGCAAGGAGCTGAGCTCTCCCACCTCAAACACCTCCTTAAGCATTCTGTGAGATTATTCCAAGGCAAAACCAATGGTTTGGTCTTGTTTGAGAGGTATATATAAGAGCAAGACAAGCATTTGCTCTGTAATTTGGCTACCAAATAGGACACTAGACCAACTAGAAAAATACTTTCACAAGGATTTGAACAGCTCTAAAATAGAGTCAAACAGAGGGTTTGTCTTTCCTATATATTGAATAGCAGAGCTAGTTCCACTAACAGAAATGCTGTCTGAGGCAGAGCAGCCTGAAGAGCTTCTAACCTCAAAATAATCTTGATATTAGTGTGGGGGGAGGGAAAGATAAAGCCTCCTTCTGGAGGAAACTTTAGCTTTGTTAGACCTTGATATTCTGCAGTTAATAGCCCATATATGATTAACTCCAATCTCAGGTGTCTATGGTCTGAAGAGAGCTTATTGGTTAAGGGAATTAAAAAACAAAAACCCACTACCACACCAACGAAAAAAAAAAAAAATCAACAGCAGTATCCTCACCCATCCTCCTTCTCCTGCAGACATACAGAGTTCAGCATTAAGCTGACCACACACACCTTTAATTTTAACAGTCAGCCATAAATTCTGGAAAAGCTGAAACAGAACTGATGTTTATATATGATGAGTCAAAAGTGAAGCTTGCATGCAAGTCTGCTTCATCAGAAGTCAGCAGGAATATGGCACCATCTCACCTAAATTCTCTTCCCTTGTTTCTCCTGCTGCTCAAAATAAATCCCAATGCTGCTCGGTGGCCCTGCAGGTTAATGAAGTAGTTCTCTTCCTAGAAGAGTTAATGATGCAGACTAACAGTGCAGGCCAAAGACCACAAAGATGGCTACAAACCACCCCACGAATAGCTCATGGGCTGGACAGTGTAGACTTAAGCAGTACTTTTATCCCTGGCTAATATTCTAATCAAGGCTGTTCAAAGCATTACAACCCCCCTGCCCACGGCATTAAAACTAGATGATCTTTATGGTCCCTTCCAACCTAAACCCTTCTATGATTCTATGAAACTATCTGCCCTCCCTGTTTCAGATGGTGTTGTTCCCTCATGCCCCCTCAACAAGCTTTTGATGCATATCAAGCAGCTTCAGCATCCCCACCCTTCCATCCATCAGTTTGTGTCACCTGGAATAAGGTTGGTTAGTGGCTCACAGGGTGCTCCTTCCAAAGGGAAGCAAGTGGAAAGTAAAGGGTGCTCTTTTCCTCAGCAGGGCAAGCATCGTTTTAGCAGATAGAGGTAAGTAATCCAATTAATCTGGCTGCTTGTCTATCAGATTATTAGTATAAAGAAATCTGGAAAATCTTACTGGCCTTCTCTTACTGGTCGGTAAGACCTGACATTCTTACTGGCCTTCTCTTGTATTTTTGGCTGGTGACTTGAGAAGGGAACTGTCTTTGAGGGGAAGGTCCCAGCTGCAACACCAGTTGCTTTTGTTTGAAACGTGAACTCTCTGATCATCACAGCAGAAGTTTCCTCTTAGCGCTTGGCTCTCAAGGCAGCAAAACACCTTCCAACACCTACTCAAAACAGGATGAGAGGTCATAGGATCTATTCCAGTATGAGCAGAACAAAACAGACTGTAGACTGCCCACTAGGCTTTAATTCTCCTTTTCTATTAAGCTGTAGGAGCATACTCGGATCTTTGCACAAGATGCAGTGGCCAAGGAAGAGCATCCAGCTACTCCACACCCACATCAACCACAGTCCCAGTGGTTCTCGAGGCTCCACGCTATTGCCCAATCAGCATTACATTTTCTCCTTACTGCGACAGGGCAACTTTTTTAATTAAGTAGGGCTAAAACACAGCAATCAACACGCCAAGAGCAGAAATAAACCAGCCTGTCACCATCAGGTTGAGTTTCACATTCTGCAGTGGGGCCTTTTAAATTCCCACCTTCCACGAGAGCATGTCACTTCATGCTTCCTGGACCATCCCCTGTGCACTCTCATAGTGAACCACACCGGGGAACTGGTCTGGCTAAACAAAAAAAAAAAAAAAAAAAAAAGAGAAGAGGATAAAATATCATGCAAAGAGTTTTCCAGCAGGACCAGTTCTCCAATCCTACTCAGTCCATGAATGCACAAGTGTTTGTGTTGGCACAGGGCAGAGCATGGCAGCCAGGGCTGTTTAAGCATTCATACAGATTTACAGCCTGGGTTCTGGGATGCTGACACACATTCCCCTGCCTGCCATGCATTATGGAAATGCGCATCACCAGGCTGCAGGCAACACACAAATCAGTGGCTGACTCAAAGGGCCACACAGGTTCATACAAAAACGAGCACGGAGAGGGACTGTAGGGAGAGTTCTCTTATGCAGTGTTTGCTCACAATGGATAATGTTTGTTCCCAAGTCTCACAACAGTGCTTTTAAGTCCTTCCTGACCTCACATACACAGTAGCAAAGGCTAGACAGATGTGTTGTTCAAAATGGGAGCAGTTCTGCTTTTGCCCCGTGTCACCTGAACTTTACAGGAGGTGCAGTGCAATTGCTGTTTAATCCTGGACAAAGAGTACATTGCACATCCTTTAGCAGAGATGTGCAATGAGATTGCTGAGCAAATCTGGAGTATCTGGAGTCCAAGAGGGTTATGGACTCCACAGCCAGGGGAGCTCATGGCCATGTAACACATGGCAGCAGTGAGAGCACGCCAGCTGTGCTTGCTGCTGGGAGTGCACAGAGCACTGGGTCAGTTCTCATGCAGAAGAACTGAGCTGCCTCACAGCTCCCTCTCAGCCAGCTCCACTAGAAGGGTGGTCAGTCCTTCAGCAATACAGAGAAGCGAGTTACAGCCTGTGCTCCTGGGTTTGCACCTGGACAATATATCAAACAAGTAAGTTACTACATGCTGCTTCCACTCACGCCAACCTGCTCCTTCCAGCCAAGCAATGTAGCCCAGGCCAGAGACTGAATCTCATCGACAGGTCAACACAGACACAGATGTGGCACACAACAATTACACAACTTAATTGTCTATCAGTGGCAGGCTGTCACAACATGGCCAAAAGTGGGGTCCCTTTTGTCTCCCACGTTCAAGGCAGTCTGTGCTTTGAAGATGCAGTCTAATGAGAAAGCTCATTTCCCTGCAGCTAATCTCACGAGAAGCAGCCAGTTCAGTTTTATGTTATAAACCACTTTTCTTCAAAGATCTTTCCCTGCAGCTCTTTAACATACTTGATAGTTCAGGCATTCATTTCTTGAGCTAGCACAAGAAAGCCACAGCCAGTGTATAAGCTTAAAGGGTTGTGCAAAGTAGGTGCAGCCCAGGGAGGCCATACAGCTAACAGCTCCAGTTCATCCTGGGGAATTAATTTCAATCTACTTCAGCTGGCTTGAGAGATGAGCAGTGAGCTGCCTAAGTCAAGACCAGACAAACCTTGCTTGTCTCAAAACTCTCTGACTTAGTCATCAGCACTTTTTAGTTCCTAGTATAGCAAAACCAGCAGAGAAGATTCATTCTTATAGCAACAGCTACTTCATCTGCTTATTTAGAAAGGAACAGACCAAAAATTGCTTGGTTTCAGCTAAGGCTAGAGGAGGGCCACTCATCTCTGAAACCCTGACAAAGCAAGACTAAAAGAGGGGAGTAAGATGGAGATGAGAAAATCTTTATTAAATGAAAACCTATCCAGAAAAGGACTCCAGCACCCCAAGACTCACTACCCATGCATACTTGTAACTACAACACAGATAAACATGATCTTCTTGACAGCAGAAGAAATTAAAAGTGATGTAATCTAAAGTCCCTGCTGTCTCTTTGTCCCATATTCATGCAGCCCCTGCTGTAGAGTTCAGGCAGGTAGGGATGAGCAACTCACCTCACACAAAACAGCTGCAGCTACAGCCATTTTAAAGGAGATACTGGACTTTGCATCGTTGCCTCCAACATATATAAACACACAGAACTTAAGTCTTCAATATCCTTAGCCAATTATCCCCAAATGGCTGACCTCTGTTGGGTGCAAATTCCTTTCTTCGTCCCATCTCTTGACACCTGCTCACCCTGTTCTATGGGATCAGTACCGAGAACTGTCACTGGAATTAAATTTGCTACAGAACCACTGAGAGCTCCTGGCAAGTGAAGCAGTGGGTCTCAGCCTGCCTGACTGCTCCTGGACAGCATGTGTGGTCTGGAGGAGCCAGCCTCCTCTCCTCAGAAACCACCCAGCTCCCAGAGAAGCAGACCAGTTACAGCCCTGAGAGTGCTGAATGTAGTCCAAGGCTGGGTTCGAGGGAAGAGCTGCAAGTGTCTCCATTTGTTCCATTTGAGACTGTCTTCTCCCAGTGGACCTGCTAGCGCAGACTGGTCAGCGTGTGGCCGTAGGGCTTGTGCCAGGATGCTGAGAGTCTCAGCCCAGCACACTCCTCCTGCCAGGGCCATCACTGCAGAACAGAGCACAAGCCTGCAGCACACCAGCATCAGGACACGGCAGGGGCAGCTCAGGGACATCAGTCCCACAGGAGCACAACTTGCTCTTGTCATCATCAGCCATCCAGTTCAGAAATCAGACGCCTCTATAGGAAATTATTTCTATAGGACATGTTCTATGGCATCTCAAGTCTTCCAATTAAGTTAGTGCATCTCACTGTGCATCTCTGATGCCTCTTGGCAGCACCAGGAAAACACATGTGTCCCTCTGGTCCTAGGGAAACCTGATTCCTGGAGACAAATGCCATACAATTTAGCTGATGGAACTACTACCCATTTCAAATGAGATCCACACCACTACCACAAGTAGCACCAGTGATCTGACCTGATCAGACATGGTCCTGAAGTCAAAACCCACCTGATCACTGTGCTACACGGTATTCTGGGGGAAAGAAGATGTTCTGCCTCACCTGAGGAAGGGAAGCCAACATGCAGCCACAAACAATTATCAGATAAGAGCAAATGCAACAACCTTTGGCATCCAGACACACGGCTAGGAGAAGACCCAGGTTCTTATCTCAATCCCAAGAGTTTCCCTCTTCTTCTCCTTGAATTCCAGCAATGCAGGATATGCCAGGGAGCCAGGAGACAAAGCTCTAATATCTTCTTGAAGGATCACAGAAGCATTTTCACTCCCTTAGTGATACATACATGTTTCTAATTTCAGCAAATTGCTTGCAGTGCCTCACTAAGGAAATCCAAGTTTCCGATAAAAATCCCTAGTGTATCAAACTAAGAGTTTGTATTTAGGGCAGTTCCTAGAAGGTAGGATGTTGTTTAAACCTCAGTAGAAAGACTCGCAACTCCGTAGTACTAAAAGGTCTCAGCTAAAGCGCTCGGTAAACTAAAATGAGACTACTTAAATTTACAAACATTTAGCCTTACAACAACTAAAAAGCTGACAAGGTGTTCTGTTTAGTTACAGAGTTACAGTGGAACTGCCCAGACCTAAGGTTTTACAAGAGGATACATCCTATAGTAACTGGATATATCCTACAGCAATCGGATATGTAAAAGATAACAAAAACTACTTTCTATTTGCTTACACTGCAGTGACAGAAACACCTATCAGCTGCAAGGCCTGCTGCTATCCAACTGTGCTTTAGCTTCCCAGCTGATCTGATCAGTTTACCTTACAGAACGTACATCAAGTCCTTCATGTCAGGACAACAGCCTGAGACTCAACAATCCAAGACAAGGCCCTCTTGATTGCTTTTTTAAATTCCACATTTTCTTCAAAGGGATGCACAATGAAGTCTGCAATGCTTGTGAAATTATTTTTTGCTAACAATCTTCCATACATACATCCCAGACATATGTTCCCTCGAAATGCTGTATTTTGTTATAAAACTCACACTCAAACTTCTCAGTTGCAGCATCACCACCAGCCCTTTCAAGTCCACCCCCCCACAATGAAGAACTCATGGATCAGGGAACTGGAAGCACCCAGAAATAGCTGCCTGGCTCGAACAAATACCATGTTAGTCTCTGTCTCACACATGCACACCAGATGGCAAGACAAGTGACATCCCACAGCCTGATCCCTTGGTGCTGTTACTCGCCAGCCTGCTACAGGGGACCCTGTATTAGTCTGAATCATTGAATTAGTCTAAGATAGAAGACAGCTCAGACTGCACGAACTCCCTTTGAGAAATACACCTCACAACCACTGGAGCAAGTGATCTACCCATATAAAATGGTGAAAATCAAGCTCCTAGTGCCTCTTCCTAAGACACTAATGGTCTCTGTGTTCAAGGTTTACAAAAGCATTGGCAATCCTGCACATACTACAAAGTTCTGACAGAAGTTGTCCTGTTTACGCAACACCTCAGTGAGATTATGGAAGCTGACTGGTGTACTTCCATGCTGAGTCATGAGGGTGTTGGAGTATAATTTCAACACTGAAGCATCAAATGAAAGCCTCCCACCAGAAAGTCTTAAAAAACCTGCTGCTGCAATTGTGCTCCCATCACCTATTGCTCCACTCATTTCATTTATGGACATTAGGCATTTCTTGACCGAACACCTACTGGATTAAACTAACTCTGACCTAGTCACCCAGTTACACTATTTCATACCACATCTGTATAGCAGAGCCCTGAATAAGGGGCTTGCTACAAAGGCAAGATAAGTCAGAGCTTCCCTTTGATCTCAGCTGTTATCCAAGTCTCACTGTAACAGATACAGCTATGTCGTGCCTTCATTTTTGGGTGTACAGCCTGTTCACCAGTCTTCCCTGTGGCCTTTTTTCAGAGCAGTCACCAAATCAGTTGGGGAGGTTTGAGTTTAGTGGGAAAGGCTACCATATTTGTGCAATCTGCATGCCCTCATGCCTCAGATGAGCAACTGTTCAGACTTGAGTTGTAATTTGGACACCCCTGTTTTTTATGCATCTTTGCTGCGAAGAGACAAGAGACATCACTAATTCCACCTCTGACAGACTGTTGGCATTAAGACAAGTCAATAAAACAGTACTAAAATTGCAAGGCAAGGTGAAGTGCTTTACTACCAAGTTGCTCCTAGCACATGTCCCGTAGCTCAGACCAGTTTCTGTCAAAGAGTACTATTGGGATAGCTATGCAACAACAGATTGAGCTTCTAAGAACCTGTCCAAACATTATTAAGTTAAAGATATTTCATATATGAATAAACTCACATGAACAAAGTCTATTCACTGACTACCAACTCCAGTCAGCACAATATCCCTCTAAATAAAGGAGAGCATAAAAAGCTGAAGGACCACCTTACAGACCAGGTCTGAAAGCAAAGTCTGAATCACTAGCATGTACCAGCAGCATCACCACCACATTGAATGCTTTGCTGTCCCAAGTGCGTAGTATTCACCTCACAACCCTCAGCTGATGGATTATGCAGGATTGCTCATACAACTGTAGTTGCTCATCTCTCTGAGGTATCCAAAACAGGTTCAGTTTTCAACAAGAGTTGTGATCTCCTATTATGAACTTTCACTTTCTTTTACTGGATACTGCAGTTTTTACAACTTCATAATATTCTGGGCCTGCTGCCAGAGACCCACTGGCTACATCCATACTAGTAAATTAAATAACATCAGAGAACATCCCCAGGCACTGGAACACAATCTACACCATCAAATTATTAGAATGATTTCTGGCACAGTTTTGAGCCTTGTCAACTGGTATGCCCCCAAATAACGCACAGGAAGGTTCCCCACAGGCAGTTTGATGTGCAGGGGGAGTGTTACAGAATAGGCCAGAAAATTAGATTTTCTACACATTTGGGACTCCAGCATTTCATCTGGCCACAGGACACTTCGTGTCCAATGTATTTTACTGTACTGGGTTTGCATGGCAAGATTTTGGTAGCAGGGGGGCTACAGGGGTGGCTTCTGTAAGAACTGCTAGAAATTCCCCCATGTCTGACAGCCAATCCCAGTGGGTTCCAAGACAGACCCACTGTTGGCCATGGCTGAGCCCATCAGCAATGGTCGTCAGTGCCTTTGGGATAACAGAGTTGAGAAGGGGAAAAAAGTTATTGCACAGGAGCAATTGCAGCCAGAGAAGAGTGAGAATATGAGAGAGCAACAACCCTGTAGACCCCAAAGTCAATGCAGAAGGAGGGGCAGGAGATGCTCCAGGTGCCAGAGCAGCTGCACCAGATTCCCCTGCAACCCCTGGTGCAGATCATAGTGAAGCAGCCCATGGAGGTTGATGGGGGAGCAGAGATCCACCTGCAGCCCAGGGAAGGCCCCATGCTGGAGGAGGTGGATGCCTGCAGGAGGCTGTGACCCATGGGAAGTCCCCACTGGATCAGGCTCCTGGCAGGGACTTGTGGCTCTGTGGAGAGGAACTCACACTGGAGCAGGTTTGCTGGCAGGAGTTGTGACCCTGTGAGGGATCCACTCTGGAGCAGCCTGTTCCCAAGGATGGCACCTCATGGGAGGGACCCACAGTGAAGCAGTTAATGAAGAACTGCAGCCCATGGGAAAGACTCACACTGGAGTAGTTCATAGAGGACTGTCTCCTGTGGGTGGGGCAGAGAAAGGGTGCGAGGAGTCCTCCCCTGAAGAGGAATGCGCCGCTGAGATGTGTGATGAACTGACAGCAATCCCCATTTCCTTGCACCACTGGGGGAGAAAAGTTAAGAGAACTGGGAATAAAGTTAAGCCCAAGAAGGAGGGAAGAGAAGGAGGGAAACGTGTTTTTAATGTTTGGGTTTACTGCTCATTACCCTACTCTGATTGAATTTATTACCAATTAATTTCCCTAAGTTGAGTCTGTTTTGCCTGTGACATATCACTAGTGAGTGATCTCGGGCTGCCCTTATCTCAATCCACAATTCTTTTGCTATATTTTCTCTCTTTGGTGGTCAGCTGACATCCAGCCAGGGTCAACCCACCACATTTGCTTACTAAAATCAGTGTAAGAAGGTTTGGTGAATCTTTTTAACCCCTCTTGGCTGCGTGCTAGGTGGGGGGGAGGGGATATTGAGCATTTATCACTTTTCAGCTACTAGAGTAATAACTTCTAATTATTCATAATTGCATCTCCCAACTTCTGTAGAAAGGAGCTTAGCAGTGTCTCACAGCTCTGTGCAACTACAGACACAGACTGGGAAACTTTGTGCGGGTTAAACACGCTCCAGAGCGGAGCCGATGCTGCTGGAGGATTAAGCCAGCAGCTTTCCTCTGCGAGGCCATGAGTCAGTCGATGTGAGCACACGATAGCAGAGCACTCCTTTGCCACTGCCCAGACATGCCAGAGTCAGCCTCTTTTGTTAGGTGCTTTGTTCACTGATGGGAAAGTAGTCACGATCTAGATGATTCCTCAGTTAGGACAGAAAGGGATTTAGAAGTCAAAGCTGTCTAGCTGCAGGCTGTAGGCAAGTTTCGATGCAAGCCTCACTACCACTTTTCCACTGCACGTAGGTGCCACTTACACACTGTTAGAGTCAGTGAGGTGGACAAATCACATTTGTCCATCAAATCTGCTGGTGTGAGAGTCTCTTACAGTTTCATAAGCACAGACCACAGCGAGTGAAAAATATCACATATACTAGAGTTTGTGTCAGATACGAATTCAAGGAAGCTTTATCTTACCCTCCTCTTACCCCTCAGCTTCTCAACTGAAGAAAGCCTGGGCTCTAACCCTAAAGACCCCTATTAGTTGGTCATTGGGATAACAGTTTATCCCTTCTGCAGAGATGCTTTAACCAGAGACTGATGTTTTGGTAGATCAACAGACTGCTCTGAGCTCCTGTGGTTGTGCGGAGCACAGGCATCTAATCTCCCTGATCAACATCCTGGGGTCAGGGCACATGCCGTCCAAATTTTGCTGTGAGATGGATAACAAATAGCGTGACAGGTATAGGTATCTCTCTATATAAATATATACATAACTATATTTGTATGTCTCCATTCTACTGGTCTCAGAGCATACAATACAGCAGCATAGGATCCTGTTCTGGGACAGGAAAGAGCCAGGTAGGCTCTTCCTACAGTGCTGTAGCTGCCAGCCCTGGTCCCCAGGGACCATACAAAGGCTCCATACCAGCACAGCCATAGCAGCACTGCTGCTATGACACGCAGCTTCACAAGAGCTCTCATCTGGAACTTGTTACGTTAATCACCGCTCGCTCTCCAGAAGGCAGACTGGCTCCACTCACCCCTGCCCACCTCTGGCTTCAATCTACAGTCTGCTCCTCCAATAATCCCTAGATGCAAGGGGCTGGGCTGGAGCTCCTGACTGGCTCTGACCAAGAGGTGTACAGCCACCAGCATTAGAAACTAATTAGCAAGAGCTTTCCTGTGTAAAGCACAGGACAGCCATGGTCTTCAGTGCTGCCCAGAAAGAATCCTGCATGCTCCCCTTTCCAACTGGAATGGAGTTCAAGTTTCCTTACATTTAAGAGGCAATAAGCCCTTCATCACGTGGCAGAGGCAGACAAAGAGCAACCCCCACTCTCCAGCAATGGCTTGTGTGCGCTCAGGTGATGGAGCCAGAGCACTCCGAGAAGTTGTTGCATGAACTGGCTGTACTTTGCAGAAGGCTGATTGACAGGAGTGTGTGCCTGGGACTGCCTACAGCCAAAAATCAAGACTGTCAGCCTTTGTTTCCACTACTGGCAATCAAGACACTGACATGACTGCACAGATAGCACAGAAAAGTTACACAGCAGAACATGAAAAGAACACAGAGCCTCCATGCAAGGCAAGACATCCATGACTATTTTAAGCTGTTTGGCAGGCAGTTCCCTATCTGTTATATCAGTACCTTTGATTTAGTTGGGAGTCATTCTGCAATAGCAATCCTGAAGGCCTTTCACTCAGAAAAGCCTGAACACTCAGAGGCAAAACGAATGGACATGAAAGAGAACCATGTTGCAAAAACAAGGGCTATGGAGAAGATAGTTCTGCCAGAGAGCACAGCAGCAAAACACAGCAGTGAAGCAGCAAGAGCTTTTTAACTGATCAATACCCAAAGGAGTTTCAAACTAGAAGCCTAGCAGGGAAAGCCGTGACTTACACCACCTCCATGACTCAGTTATAACTGCAACTCCAGTGACTCAACGGGAAGTTCTACTGCCAGCTCCATCCAAATCCCACTAACACACTGGTTCCCATCCAGCAAAGCAAGCCCCACTGGTGAGACTGGTCTCAGCAGTGAGATACAACATTACAGTCAAGCATGGCAAAGAGCCCAAGCTAACAGACTCCGCTGGATCCATGCCGGTTCCACAAGACCCAGAACACCGACTGCAGCCAAGCACTGCTTGAGAAATGGAGAGGTTGGGAAACCACCACATTAGCAGATGTTGCCCCACAAGGGTTGCTTGTAGGAGGTCCAAATGTTATCTCACCTTGAGGTGAGGCTTCACAGCACAGTAACTTTTCCACTACCATCTCCACAGTACAAAGTGCACTACCCTGGGTCTCCAGCCAGGCCAGATAAGGCTCATTGCTGTGGTATACCAGTAGCCAGCAGAGCAGCAGTTCAAATGAAGTATGTTTGTCGGCTCTAACTTAGGGACCTGTCAACAAAACTGGCACTCTGAAGGAGACACCACATGCTTTCTTCATGGAAGAGTATCTTCTCAGCTCAGAAGTATACCTATAAGAAGTACTTGCACTGTTGGTCAAAACAACCTCCACATTGTAAGTTCAGTGCCTATATCAGGAGTCTAGGAGTAACAAAGGTTCCTCACTTCTAATTCATAAATAAACAGCATCTTTTAATGCTCCTCAACAGCTCACAACCATCCCTCAAAAACACATGCACTTACATTTCCACTCATATATATTCTGCTCACTTCAGAACACTGAGACAGGACCCAACTATACTCCCTAATTTCTTCCACAGCCTTTAGCAGTGCAAGACTACAGTATTGTTTGGAGGCACTGTTCCAGTTGCACTAGAACAGGAAAGAGCTACTGCTCTAGCTGAAAGCTGATGTTTCCCACTGCTTTGCCAGTTCTCTTGGCACAAACAGCACCTGCCCGGTCTGGAGAGAGTTACAATGAAAGTTTCACAAATAAAAAGTCTATCACTTTGAGCTAAATTTCTCTTGGACAAAAGCACTAAAATAAAGTGTCTATTCTCCCCTTATGGGCAACAAGAAATCTAGTCAATATAGCCCTGACAAAGCAACTCACCTTGGAACTGACGTGTAGGGGCTGGTCAGATAATCACTCTCTTTGGCTCCACTGATTACATTACACTGAGTCTAATGAGGGTTTAAACACCCAGCACACAAAGACACCTACATTTAAGTGCCTTAACATCAGCTGAACGCTGTCCCAAGGGAGTAATGCCATTTGCACACAGCGAGTGCATCAATCTCCAGCTGTCCCGGAGTGCTGTATTAGACATCTCCCACTCCAGATTATCTCAGAGCTATTAAGATGAAAATACTAACGCTGCAATGCTGAAGCACTGCAATTTTGTAATTGACAGCACCTCCTCAGGAAAGGGGTCCTATCTTCTCTCAGCCAGTAAGTTCTCTCCTCCCTGTGGGAGGCCCTACTAAAATCCCAGCTACCCAGATGCCAGAAACAAGTGTGGAATGTCCCTCTCAGAGCCATTAGTATGATTCTTGGACACATGAATCACTTCAAGCAAGGTTAGGATGAAATGCTAGTATATAGGCCACCTAGAGACATCTAAGCACTAGGAATGCAAAACACATACTTAAAATGGACCAATTTTGCTGTTAAACCAGCAGCCTACATTTCAGGTTCGTGCAGTAGTTTACTTTTAGAAGGCTTACAGGTTTCTTGCACTTGCTGTGACTTGTCTCGGGTTGTTAGAAGAGGATTGTTTGGTTTCCAGAAGTTTCAGAGTGCTGCCATTAGAAATGTTAGCTCTTCTCACCACTTGAAACTGGGAGAAACCTGGAACAAAGACTACAAACTTGCACCAGAGCCCCTTTACAAGACACAAATCCCTGCTTATTTGTTGCTGCTCTAATCAGAGCTGACCAGACAGAGTCACCACTTCACTGTGAAGTGGCCACCAGCAAGTGTTCAGATGAAGAAGCTCTGTTTATAGTGCTTGATAAATATTTTGACGCTGCTCTGTATGTACTATAGAAGAAAGTGTTTCCTCCTTATCCACTGCCTACATGTTTAATAATTAGGCTGGACTACCTAATTTCTTCTAATTAGTTTATATTGAGATAGCAATGACATCACCCTTGGAAAAAGGTTCAGCCTGCTCTGTGAAGCTTGTGTCAACCATCAGCATACACCTACACCAGACAAAACACTCAAACCCCTGTTTCTCCTCACCATACAGGCTGGATTGTCCACTGTCTTCTGTAGTAGGACGTGCATCTTGGCTCAGTTGGCTTGGTGGCAGGGTTATACCATGCAACAGTTTCCATTTGAGAGAATAATTAGGTTAGTCTGTTAAAATGTATCAGCCTTCTTATTTCAAGGAAATCCATGCGCCCGTCATAACTGGGGGTAATTACTCTCCTAAGTTGTGTTTTAGGCAATAAAGTGTCACCTTGAAGAAGAACAAGAACCTCTCTAATAATTGCTGCAGGTAAGAGTACTCAGGAAAAAAACAACTATTGTTTGGTCACTTTCTTGTTCCTGTTTATTATTTCTATGACAATATGCATGGACAAGTCAAGTCATGCAGCAAGAGCCAAGTGCCAAGAGATGTGTCAGCAGCAGCACCCTTCCCAACAATCAGACCACCAAGAACCCAACACAACCATGGCAGTGCCCATAGCAACGTGGCAGATTCATCTGCCACACTGCAGGGGCAGATTCAAAGGATTGTGCAGGGTCACTCTGCTTCTGTGCCCCAAACAAGAGGTTTTCAGCCACTTGGTGCAAAAGTATAATTATTCCAGATGGGTGGGAAAGGCAGCTTGGTCCATGTCCCTGACATTTCGACATGGGGAAAAAAGCCACATGATCACCAGAAGGGAAAAAACCTCAGTGCTGAGTCACCACAGAGAGCCCTGAGGACTTCTGCTCCTCCATGTGCTCACCACGGAAACTCCTTGATCTGCAGTGTCACCCAGGCCCAAGTGTCTCTTACACACAGGAAAACTACATACAAGCATTTATTTCATGACCTTATCATTCCTAGTAAGCAATATTTATCTCAGGAGGATTTTATCCAAATGCACTACAGAGACTGTACATTAACTGCAGTTTTTCCACTTTATTCAGACTCTGCGAGCAGAGCCCTCTCCCCATGGAACAGTGCTGACTATGCTCACATGTTTGTCATTTTTAGCCATGTCATAACGACTCACTGCCATGTGGACCAGAAGGGTACATGCCCATAGTACGTGTCAGGTTCACAAACAGTGAAACTGGAGGTATTTTGAGCAGCTTAGATCCTGCTGTGCACTTTGTTCTGCCACTCCATATCTGGCTGGTGCTGCAGTTCATCCCCAGACAAGTTTCAAATCAATTACTCCATTTAAGGAAAAAAGCAAAAACAAACAAAAAAACCCACCCAGTTTTGACTCTGATGTACCAGCCTGCTCACACATTTTCCTCCTATTCCATCAAAAGGAAAAGACTCCACAACCGGTGCACACTCAGGTCTGGCAGGGCATATATGTGAAATAGGGAGCTACCTCAAGAGAAAGGGATGGGATCGGGGCTTTGTGCCTGTCAAGGGGCGGCCACAAGGCCTCCTGCCCCGCACCCGCTGACCCCACAGACCTGGAGCACAGAGCACAGCACTCCACAGCGCGGTGGTGCCAGGTTTCCGCGGAAAGCCGCTCGCAGGCGAGGCGGGAGCGAGAGCAGGAGCGGAGCCATCCCCTGTCCGTGGATGACACCTGGCGGCGGCTGCTGCGGGACCAGCGCTCCCCACGGCTCAGGGCTCGCCCGGGCCCCCAGAGCTCCTCCCGGGACACCGGGGCCGGGACAGCACAGGCCTCGCTGCCGCGGTGTTACTGAGCTCCGGGGAGAGGGGCTGGCTCCGAGCCCGGCACTGGGGCAGCCGAGCCGGGCACCGGGACCTTCGTTTGAGCGGGCAGAAATTAACGACGCCGGGCGCACCCTCCACTGGGCTGGGGCTCCCGGGCACAAAGGCGGTCGGGAGCCGCCGGCCCCGCGCTCCCCTGGGCTGTGCCGGGGCACGGCAGGAGCATCCCCGCTTTAGGAACCACCCGTGACTTCGGCCACGGCCGAGTCACAAAGGGCCACATGCCAACGCTCACCCGGACTCGCCGCTCGCCGCCTCCGGGGCGCAACATGCCGGAGGGACGGCGGGAGCATCCTGCCCACCCCCGGCCCCTCCAAGGGCGCCCCGAGGGGTCCCCGGTCCCGGTGGGGGGAGCCGGGCAGTGCCGCCCGCCCGGCCCGCGGCGCCCCGGGGCGGAGCCGCCGGCAGGTCAGGAGCCGCCGCGGCGGGTCTGGTTTGAATTAAGGCTGCCGGGGCAGCCGGGCTGGAGCCCGCCGCCAGCACAAAGGCCAACGCAGCCCTCCATGCCGGGATGGGCTGGCCACCGCTCCGCTCCCCTGCGGGAACCCGTCGGAAGGGGGGAGCCGGGCGGTCCCCCCAGCGCAGCGCAGCCCGCCCCGGCCCCCCCTGCCCCGCCGCCCCGGCCCCGCACGCCGCCCGGGCCCCGCCGCCCCACGTGCTCCGCTCGGCTCGGCTCACCGGGACAGCAGCCTGGAAGCAAAGGGCCACCAGCCACACGGACACCACGTTTATCATCCTTCCTCCTCGCTGGGCCTCGGGAGCTCGCAACCTGCCCCTGCTTCCCGCCGTCTCCGTTCCTTGTCCCGCTCCTCTTAGGATTGTTTTAAATAGCTGCGGCTTTGCTCCCTTTCCTGGTTTCTTTTTTTTTTTCTTCTTCTTTTTCCCTCTTTTCCCTTTTTCCCCCTTCGCACGCCACGGAACCAGCCTCCCAGCAGCGTTCTGCGACGGCGAGGAGTTGAACTCTGTCTTTTAATGAACCCACTGCAACAACCTTCACCTTACGGCCACCCCCCGGCCGGCTCCGCCCCGCTCCCCTCCCCTCGGCTCTGCTGGGCTCGGCTCAGCCCGGCTCCCCGGCCCCAGCCCGGCCCGGCCGGCACGTCCTGCCCCGCCGCCCGCCCCCGCTTCCTGCCGCCGGGATACCTGCGCCGGTGCCCCCTCTCTGCCTGGCCCCCCCCCAGCCCGCCCCTCCGGTAGCCGCTGCTTCCCTCGCACTGCATTCCCAGATTTCCTCTCTGGCAGCGGCGTTGCTCCCGCCGAGCTTCCTTCCTTCTCGCTTAAAATAATAAAAATTCATAATAATAATAGTAATAGTGATGCTGTTAAAAGCCCTCCCTTCCCGTTCCGCTGTGGGAAAATCCCGGGGGTGCTCGGCCGTCTCCCCCCGGCGGCGCTCCAGGGAGAGGGGCGGGAGCGCTCCCCGGTGGCCCCGCACCCGGGGCAGCCCCCCTGGTGCCCGGTCTCCTGGTCACCTCCAGCGGGGGCTTCTCCCCCCAGGAGGACGTGTTTGGAGGGGCGAGGGTGTCCTCCCTCTTGCCCGCGGGTCCGGCCCCGCAGCCTCTGCCCGTGCCTTCGTGCTCCCGTTTTTCTGCCCCTTTCAACAGGGTTTCTGGCAGTGTAAAATGCTGCTGGAGGCTTGCGGCAAGAAATGCTGCTTTGAAAGAAGCGCCCTCCTGCAAGTTACCCTTTTTTTTTTCAGGAGTTAAAAGCGGCTTCAGCGCTGCTGAGGGTTGGTCTTTGCACATCCCGCCGAGGATGGCAAAAACGAGGCCGGCAACAACCATCCTGCAAAAGCACACCGCGGGATGGATTTTTCACCCCAGCAAAGAGTCAGGGCTGAAGTTCCTGTTCCCTTTCAGTCCATTCAGTTGTCTTGGTTTTCCTTCTTTGTGTGTGCCAGAGCATGTTGAAGTGTTTGCTATAAACAATGCAGCCCAATGTGTGTGCAAATGTTATTTAAGAAAAAAAAAAAAAAGAGTTTTTAGGAATTTTTACAGCTTCTGGGAGCTGTAGGAGCACACTGGCCACACAGCTGATGGGCACTGGATGCCCACAGAGCAGCTGGACGGATGAGGGACAGTGGCCAAGGCTGCAGGCACTGGGCCCTGCTGCCCCGGGTCTGCCTGGGGGAGGGGTAACCAAAAAAGAGCCATAACTGGTGTTTCTTGGCTGCTCTGGAGGCTCTCAGTGGGTGTTGGTCCATCTCTGCCAGGCCCAAAATCCCTTCCCACAGCTGTGGCCCAAAGGCTTCATAGACCTAATTGGATAGTCAATGTGGCTAAAACTGTTGAGATTTTATCACGTCTTTAATTAGCTTGCTTTCTTTCCCTCTTTCTTAAATTACTCATGCAGCCTTCCTAGGAACGACTTCTACCACACTGCCTCTCCCTTGGATGAGCCATGGCCACCATGTGCTTTTCCCTGCCATTTCTTGAACTTGATATAACCAGAAAATTGGAGATGAGACTTTTGGGATGGGTCTTGGGATAGAGGGCTTTGGTGCTGGAGTAGGGCCAGCAGAGCATGAGGCTGAAAACATCACTCAGGCCTGGTGGACAGATGGTGACATCGAGCTGCATTGTTGTCACCGGGAATTGAGAAATGCGTGCTGGGCATGGTCAGCCTTTTTGGCAGATTTTGGTGGAGCAGGGACCAGTTCAGCCAGGGCTGTGTCTGGTGGACCCTGGCAGCATGGAGGAGGGAGAAAACACTTCCACAAGGCTGCTCCTGGGGGCAAAGGCACTGGTGGGGTTGTGTGGCGTGTGGGTTTCATGCCAGTGTGGGTATGCATGTGTGTTCGGTAGATCAAATAGCTCCTTGTTGGATTTGCTAGAAAACATTTAGAGCTTGATCGGGATGTTCTGTTTGGGATCTGTGAATGGGGTAAGGGAGGAACAATGCAATGTTTGGAAGCCAAGTGTTTTCAGTGACATTCCCGTGCCCTCCGCTTGATCATTGAAGCATGTTAAGTATTGTGGTTTCAGTCAAAAGAGCTCCATGCTGAAAAGCCAGATGAGACTTGTATGGAGAGGAGTTTCTTGGCAGCCCGGAGCTCAGGGGATCATAGGAGTTGGTTGCCTCTGCCCAGTACAGTGGAGCTATGGGGATTTCCCAGAACTGGATCAAGGGCTTCCAGCAGCGTAGCCCAATTGAACTCAGCCTCCCCAGGGAAAAGGGGCCGGTTTGAACTGTGTCCTGCCATGGCAAGAGGGGAAACACAGCCGCAGGAGGAATCCAGCCCACTGCTTCCGCGACCACCAGAGGCAAGAGGAGAGCAGGGATGGCAACTGTTGCTCTTGGGCAACCGCCACCATTCTTCCCTGTGTTCTGCAGCAGAAGCCATCGTCCCTTCTCCCTCAGTGAACGTGAGCATCAGGCAGCAGCAGGAGCTGCCTGCCTGCCTTTCCAGGTGTTGGATGGACCTTCCAACAGCAGTGTGTGAGGACATGGCCACTGTCACCGTGTGTCCTCGCCTTGCGGCAGTGGTGCAGCCTGCAGAGCAGGTGACTGCCTCTTCTCCTGAAGCCTGGTGCTGTGTTTATTAAAGGGTTTATTAATGGTTTGTTAATGGACTGTGACCAAGTGGGGTAGCGTTAGAAAAAGCTGATTCTGCTTTGAGTTCCTTAACAAGGGTAGGATCATACCTGTAACATCAAGCTGGACAGGCTCACTCATCACATCTCAGTGACTTCATCTACGACAAACTTGTTTGAAGATGTTACAGTCTGACACCTTGGGATGAAGAAAAGGAGTATATTCCCTAATACACAGTGTGAGGTTAGAGTATGTGCAAATACTGAGATTGCTTTAAGTGTCCAGGCTGTCTGCCTCCTGGGGTAGTGGAGTTGACAGCTCACTGCTAATGGGTGCTATCCCTAGTTGGCTTCAGATAATTGGCTTCCCTGCCAATGATTGCTATTTTCTCTGTTGTTGCCTTTGTGACAGACAGAGAGAAAAGTCTTTTTCCCCCTATCCTTTAGCTCAGTTGACTAAAAGGGCTTATAAGAACAGGAAATCCACAGAGCTCTCATGCATTTCACTTCTCAGCTATAATGTGTAGGCAAGGCTTTGGTTGAAAGCCTGAATTTGTGTGGTGATTGCTGAAGAGAAAGGAGAGGAAAGAGGTTGCCTCCGGACACGAGGGGCAGCTACAGCATGTTAAATACATTAAGTTAAATGCATTCAGATTCAGGTTGCCCCACAAACTTCTTAGAGTGAAGTAGGAGATGCACCCAAAACAAGGGATGGTGTCTGGGAAAAGCTTGAAGCACTGTCACTGACATTTCCCTTCAATGCCAGGGTTTTTTCCATGGTTGATGCCTCAGACTGCTGAGCTGGCAATGAGAAGCTTTGATCAGTGGGCTAAAACCTGGAGATGGAAGAGGAAGACTTGTTTGTCCCAACAGGAGGAGGTTAGGACAGTGTGACTGGTGGTCTATTTGGAGACTGCATAGAACAGGAAGATTTACAAAGTTTCATTTCTTGCTAGCCTGGAGCTTCTTCCCCTTTGAAGTTCCTCTGGCCAGTGCCTGTTATCCATGGTTCACAACACATCCTCCTCTTTCTAACTCCATGCAGTAACAAAAGAGCAATCTGCCCAGTCATTAAACCAATACTGAGTGTAAGAACAAGTCTGCAGAGCAAGGACCCTGGACCTTCAACTTTGCGTTAGCAAAAGCTTGTATTTGGCATCCAGTCATTGTGCCACTCATCTTCTGAGAGAGAGACACAGGAGTCCCCTATTCCTAAGACCATCTCTCTTACTTCAGGGTGGTGGCACCAAATACACTTAACTCTCTTCCTGACTCCTTGCATGCTTTGGCAAATCCTGTGCAGTTTGGTTTGGCTGCCCTTTTGCACTGATGCAGACACAATTGATTCTGACCCTTTCAAATGCCGACTGTGATTTACAGCAGGATCTCCTGAACCCACCCAGAAAGCTTGCACAGTAGTATCTGATTTTGCTTGTTCTGTCCAGCAGCCTTTGCAGTGACTCAGACATCTCTGAGCAACTCCATCTGCCTCCTGGCTTTCACTCCCAGGAAGTGAGAGACCAAAGGAGACTCCCCTGTGGCCCACCCTAAGGTGTGGAGTGTGAAGTTAGCCTGAGGCGATGTCTGCTCTATTCTTTCTTCATCCCAATGTAATGCTCTGATGGAAGGGATGTCCTTGCTTATTTGGACAAGAATAAGCCCTCTTGCAAAAAACTCTGAAAGTTTTTTCTTCAGCTTAAACAATGAAATGTTTAATGGTCTAAGTGTCAGTCTTGGCTTTATAGATACTAACTGAATCAACTTCGCTGCCTCTCCCAGGAGTTTGGTGACTTTTTTCATTCTCTTCCCTCCATTTTCCCTGTGTCCCGCTAATAAGAACTTCTGTGTGGACACTGAAAACTACATATAATAGTGTCTGTGCCACTAACCAAATAATTCTTGACCTAATTAATCAGAGCTTCCTTTGGCAAAAGCCCAGCTGGCAGTGGCATGCCACTTTTGCGACCGTTTTCATAAACAGCTGTAATAAAACCAACTGCATTGCTTTGATGCTGCATGTGAGGGCCTGGTAGGATCCTGCACGCTCATTACAGAGAGCTTCAGAGCTGGATTTTGGGGGCTGGTGCATCAAAATCTACCGAGGGATTTCCCATTACCCTAAAGTTACACAGGTGCTGCCCACAAGAAAAGACTGACTTGTTCTCTCTTAATGAGGCCTTTTGCTGTAATACTGGCTGGTGCTTTCACTGCTCAACAATTTTGGCCCACCTGTCTCAGGGCTTGCAGACTAGGCAGGTACTTCTCAAAGCAGTCACCTGAGTAACCACTTTTTCATTGTTTTCTCCCTTGCCCAGGGAGAAGCCTGCAGTTCTGTGATACACTTACCCATGTGGTCAGCTCAGGGTGGCTCACTTGCAGTGACTCACTCTGGCTTGCAGTGTGTGATCCCTCGACCTCCATGACCCCCAGTAATCTGAGCACAGAATGGGGTTTGCCCTGGCATGAAAATGAGCACGAGAGAAGGGTATCACAAGGGACAAGAGCTTTCTTCAGTGCATTCAGTGGGGAAATGCTGAGATCAAGACTTGCAGGTTGGATGCCTGTGTTACAAACCCTCTGACCGTGGGAGAAGTTGGACCCTTCATAACTTTCCACCACCCTGCAAAATAGGGGCTGTGATACTTAGTGCTGCTGTAGTACCTCGATGAGTGCTGCTCATAAAATATGTTTAGGTTTTAATCCTACAGCTGGCTCTGGCAGTGCCACAGAGATATTTGCCAGGGAGAGATGGGGACTCCAGGTCAAATGAGGTATAGTCTCTTATCAAAGGACTCCTGTGTTTTTCTCTGTGTATTCCTTTATTGACTTGTTTTGTGAGACAGGCTTATGCTCTATCTTACGGTAGGTTATGCTTGAATAACTTGCATAAAACTTTAATAAAAGTTCTCGTTGTGGGATGTGGTGCCTGTTCCTCTCTGACCATTCCAAATATACAATGTACTGCTGAGGTTAGCTATCAGTTTTTGCATAAACTAGTGCTTTACTGATGGTTAAAAAGTTCCAAATGAATGAGAAAATCAAAGAGTTTTAGCTAAAATACAGAAGTATTCAGTCCATGTGAAACATGTTAACTGTGTGCTTCAAGACTGTCACTTTTAAACAGCCAAGCGACTTGGATTAGGTGTTTCTGCTACAAGGAGAAGTTGAGTAAGCATTTCTTGCTCTGGGAATTCTGCCAAAGCAGGTTTAGTACTCCTACATATGCAAAAAAGCTGTGGTCTCAGGAGAAGCAAATGCTGCAGCAGAGCAGTCATCAGAGCAGGGTTAGCTGCATAAGAGGTTTAAGTTCCATTTCAGTAACTGCTGGTTAGAGCAGATATTTGGATCATTGTGAAAAATACTATTGGTTCTTTATCTTATCATCAAGCTGATGTGATCTGGACCCCAGGCTGGCTGAGGGTCTCTGAGGAATGCTGCTCTGGGGCCAGCTTCAGGTCTTACCATTTACCCTTGTGCCAACCGTGACCGTGCCGTGAAATTGCTATGACGTAACACACAGGTTTTCTTCCTGATTAACCAAAAGGATGCATCCTGGTGTAATTATCATCCTTCATTTAGCATTTCGAGGCCACTTACCGCTTCCACAGACACTGTCTTTCTGTGTGCAGTCACCCCAGAGCTGTGCCCCTCCAGGCGGTACAAGAGCCTCTCTGCCCTTGCTGTCATAGTGTTGATTCACTCACCGATTCCCCACCCATCCTGTCTCATCCTTCACCCTGGACCTTCTCACGCATTCATTCGGGGAATGCCTGTGCCCAACTCCTGTTGTCACCCCATGTGAGAGTGGGGTTGGTGTAACCCCCTGCCCTGGGCAGGTTGGTGCTCGTGTGCTGCAGAGATTGAGCTGGTGCAAGGCTGGAGCAGAGACCAAGCTGTGCCCGAGCTGCCTGACCCTCAGCATGTGTAACTGGGGATGAACCACCACCACAGGACCATCTGCGCGGGGGGAGGCAGGAGCACGGCCAGAGGGAGGAGGGGAGGGGGCACAGGAGGGGATGCACATGGGTGAGGAACTGGAAGGCAGGAGAGGAGCAAGGACTGTAACCCTGGCTGGGTTGTGGGGTGGGTTCCTGCGTGCTGACCTACATGTCTATGGGAAGGAGAGAGCTGGGGTTTTACCATAGGTTTAAGCTCAGCGTGGCATGTGTGCCTGCTGTCTGCCCCTCTCTGAGCAGCACTGACCTTCAAGGGTCAACACAGATGTTTAATTCCTTAATATTTTCTGCATTTTTGTTTCTTTTTTGTAGTTTGATTTCTTTTTAGGTGATTTAGATGAAACTAATTATACTTCACAGCGAGGCCTGGAATTAAGGTTTTGCTGTGCATAAAGTGTTTTATTACTATAGTTATTACCTTATATACTTTTTAAAGACACCATTTTGTTCTGGAGGTGCTCCTTCTGCCTTCCCCCTCCCCTTCTCCCAGTATTGGTAAACCAAAAGGTCCTTATGGTTGCTTATTATACCATGGCTACAGTAGCTTTGAGCATGTGTGTAGGGATGTGGATGCTTTGTTTCTTCATCTCTCATCCCACCCTATTCTGCAATATAAAGCTGTTCTCACTTTCAACAAACCCTTTGGGCCTAGTCCTCTTCCCTCCCTCCTCTTTGTAATCATTGATTTATCAAATGTTACTTATTGGCTTCTGATCCCTGCTAGGTGGAGAGACCCATTGTGCCTATGAAGGTTTCCAGTGCTATCTAAGATGTTCTTCTGGAACAGAAGGTAGAGGCTAGGCTGAGGCAAGCTCCTAGGGAATGTTCCCCTGCTCTGTCCAGGTGTCCTGGATGCTCAAGGACTTTTGAATGGCACTAGATCCCTAAGTAGGCAACAGGATCTGATCTCAGTGTATGTATCTGCATGGAAATGTCTACACCTAAACAGAAGTGGTTTTATACTGGGATGGTGTCCCCCCCACAGCCTTGTTGATGAGGTGTGGCTGCGTGGCCCCTGTGGGAATATCCCTTCTCCAAGTGGCCAGCAGGAGCTGGGCAGCACTTCACTGAAGTGTGGAGTGGGTGACCTTTAACACCCTGATCAAACCTCTGGGCTTTTGGTTCCCTACGTATGGAGGGGGTGACACATGGGGCAGGGCTGGATGAGAGACCCTTTTCCAGCAGGATGTGAGCTCGTGTGAGTCCCGAACAATCAAACCCTTGGTTTTTCATGAGACACATGACATTTCAAGGAAATAGGAGCTATCATGTGAATTTTGGAGTACTCAAGATACCCAGTTTTCATACAAAAAGGCTTTTTAAGAGCCAAATGGTCCAGCCGAAAGAGATCAGTGTATAGCCTGGAGCTTTGACAGGGGTGAACTCTGCTCTATTTATCCTGTCCCTCCATGCAGGGGTTTGTTATTGATTCTGTGGCTTGCACTGAGTTTGTCCATCCTGAGCTCCTCAGCCCAGCTTCAGGTCTCTGCAATTCTTGCTTAATGAGTGATTGCCCAGATTGTTGTACCAGCCTCTGGATCCAGTTCACACACACAGCTGTGGAGCAGCAAACAGCACCGAGGCAGACCCACCAGACCTGAGCCCAAGCAACAAGATCCGAGCTTGTACAAGCAGATGGCCTCCAAAAACTTCTCCTCCTGGACTGATTCTGCAGGGGGACAATTGCAAATACTTTCGATGCTGTTTTTCAGCTCTCTTAGGGAAAGGGAGTTAAGGATTATTCAGGAGAGGAAAGAGAGATCTTCATTCCCACCAGGGAACCTCTAACTTCTGATCCAAGATTAGGAATAAGGTGCCTGTATTTGCACTCATGGCAGAAGAGAATGGAGCTGTGAATGTGCTTTCACCATCTTCCTTGCTGCCCAGGCTGTACAGCGCTTTCTGCCACCACCTCCCTGTGAGTTCCCTTGCTGTAACACTCCCCTTCTTGCAGTTTCCATTAGCCCTCAGTAAGCAGTTGTATGTCTTTGGGGATCTTACTTCATTTCGGGACCTACTTTAATTGATACCTGAAACAGTTCTGCTTCCCCAGCGCTGTGAAAAGCCCTTTGACAGGATCAGTGTGGCCTGGGAGCCTGAGAGGGCACAGCCAATGTGACCTGTATGGAGAGGGATCTCAGCAGGCTTGGCCAATTCCTCGCCAGGCCCCAGCAGTGACATTCCTCTGCGGCTGTCGAGCACCCCAGAGCTCCGCGCTGCTGATACAAATCTGTAGCCAGTAACCGAGGCGAGTGTTTGTGAAACTGAAGCGTGTGAACCTGCCCTGTGATAGCAGACGAGCGGGCTGCCTTCCCCAGCAGCCTCCACCACCTGAGCACTGCTGGGACTTGGAAGGGCTGGCTCCCTCCCTGCCTCCCCGCGGCTCCGCTGGGAAAAGATCCAGCAGCCGAGCCGAGGAAGGGCTGCGGTGCTGTGCGGCTGCCAGGAAATCTGAACCCTCTAGGCAGGTCTGAAGCTCAAATGAAGCTCATTAGGGCTGTGCAGCTCAGCTGTGTAAGGGGTCTCTCCCTGTCCAGTGGTCTAGTTCAGCAGCTGTGTCACCTGCTACGTACCCCCGGCTCTTGTCTGCAGATCTAAGGAATTTAGGGTTGGGTAGGTAGGCACTATGCAAGCAGAGCAGGAAGAGGCGGAAGTCCTCCTGCGCCGAGTACTAATGCTGGTGAGAGGGTGAACGTTTCATTCCAATGTTTGTTCATACTCATGAAAGGAAGAGGGTCTTTAGGATAAGTTTTTCTACATTTCAGCTGCTTTTTATAAAACCTCTGGAAAGTTTCCAGTCTGTTAATGATGTGGGAATGCTGCTCCCAAGATATATTTTGCATTAAGAGAGTCTGGGAGAATCGAGGTGGAGACAAAGATCTCAAGTGCAGAACCCACCCACTCCCACCTGCGTGCTTTAGAAGTCATGCTCCATCTTGTGCTCTTTGTGATGCAATGAATGGTTCAAGCTGTGCTAAAAGCCCAGCCCAAATTCAGGAGTAGCAAGTGAACCCTCCCAGATCCTTGTGGTTAGGAAAATGCCTGTGAAGTGAGGGAGGTGGGTTCAAAACCCTGAGGCTGGTAAAGGAAACTAATTCAAGCATCTCTTCTGCTGGGCAGGTTCCCTAACCACAGAGGCAGCGTGCAAAGGCAGCAGGCTCTGTCCAATGGGCTGATGGAGGAAATGCTCCTGCACCACCTCCCCGAGGAACACCTGCAGTTCAGTTAAACCCATAAGCTCAGTTTTCCCTACTGCTCCCAGCCTTGACACAGGGTGGTCACTTCCCGAAAGCCTCCGTGTTCTGATACGTAATATGTGATGCTGGGATCTGGTTCATTCTCTCGGCTGAAGCAGTTACCTCCTTTCCTGCACCAGCAGGTGGGAGCCCATATCCTGTACTGGCTCTGGAGTGCTATCAACACTGGACGGACATCCTTCTGTCCTTTCAGTGTGTGTCTGGTCTTTCCGTGACAATGGTGCTGATTTCTAACCCCTTCTGGTGACAGAGCGGGAGCGAGGGAGGCCTGGGCTGCCCTGCCACACAGGAGTGCCAACACCCCAGGCCCACTCTGCAGCGGCTCTCAAGTTGTCTCTTACTGGGTGGTAGGACCTACACTTGCCAAGTTCTCACAAACCTCTCCAGCTCGACTAGGAACCCAGCAGAGCCCCAAGAGGGATATATCCTTGACAGGAACCAAACTTCCGCATTTCCAAGCCAAGCGGTGCTTGAATGAAGCAACCTTTGGGCACAGATAGCACGTTTCTGAAACTCTTCGTGCAGACTAAAGCATTGCCTGTAGCTCATCACAACATCTGGGCTGCTAACAGACTAATGAGACCCTGGGGTCACTGCAAGTGTACCAGTAGCTTGGTACGTGAACCACTGTAATGACAGGCGCTCCTACCCTACTGCGGGCTGGGACAGGCCAGATGGGACAGCTCAGATCAGACACAGCATGTGGTTTTCGAGTTCCTTCTCAAGCAGCAACAGAGAACTGTGTCAGCACCACAAAGGGATCTGCTGCTCTCTGGACAGACCATGACCAGCCACCACTCTGTACAAAATTCCACAGCAGAGTGCAGAAGCTGCCTGGAGTGCTGTTCTGGAGAGCTCGCCCTGCGTTTCTTCCCCAGGCATGTGACTTACATCCAACCTTTAGTTTTAATAACCAGTCACTAGATCTTAAAATGCTTTTGCAATCATTCTCTCAGCTTTACTTCCCTGAATGACATAGTGGGAGTTGCTGTCACCTCACTTTCCTAGTTACTGGTATGTTGAGCATCAAACATTCTCATGGAACAAAACTGATTGACTGACCAACCCCATTGCAATGCTACTACACAGCAGTGACTCATGAGCATCTCTCCAAATGCCTGCTCCTTAGGGCAGCATGAAGAAGAGTGGTTTCTGAATTTGCATCAGCACTCTAAAACATCTAGGCATCATCACCCCAAACCCTCAATCTTCCCCATGCCCTGATGGAAAAGTCTGGGATGGAGGCAAAAGCCTTACAGCTGTTCTGTCCACAGGTGAGTTGTTTAACACCAAAGAGCAGGCTCGCTTCCTCTGCAGTCAGACCACTTTGCTCTACTACACCTTAAGCTAAAAATGTTCCTTCGAAGTGAGTGTGGATCCAAGTATAGCAGAGAGAGCTAACAATCTCTCTCACTTGAAAAAATCCTGGGCAGTAATGAGCGTGAATCCAGGGATGCCATAGAGCGCTAACAATCTCTCTCATGTGAGAGCTAACTGTCAAACGCTCCAGAACTCATCCTGGATCCAGGGGTGTACGAAGAAATTGTTGTCACACTGTAGCCTTAACTAGACATAAGTAAAGATTTTTGTAAGGCAATAGGAAGGTTTAGCTGCTCAGAACTGCCCTCTGGAGATTTAATGATCTAATCTAGGGTTCTTCAATAATTGCCCAACTCCCATCAGATCACTAGAAGCAAGCACCTTCCCAAAACTGAGCTCCACAGACACAGACAAGTCACAAACTGAGAATATGGCTGGTTTCCTACAGGAAAAAACACAAGACCAAATGTATTTCACACAGTGTTATTCACACATTTTCATTTTGATTTTTACAGTATATACATGTGAACATTACATTATTCAATACGAGCCACCTGGAGTCAAACCTAATCAAACTGGTCCATAAACAATCTATATCAAAAAGCAATACTTGAGCAAAAAGTCTAGTGGTTCTACCCAAAGCCTAAAATATTTGAAAGGAAACCCAGTGATTTTCATGTTCCTGGACAGAATTTCTGCACAAATGATTTTAGGAGAGCAAGTGGAAGATTATGTTCAAGATACTGAAAGCACCAAGGATGACAGTTACAGGACTGTTTAAATTCAACCATGGCATGAGTGCTACAGGGACAAAGTACTGGGACATTATCAGTTTCTGCCTGGACATCCCCGAAAGCCTGACGTACTGTCTTACATGCTGAAGGAATGTTGGCTCTGTGGATTATAACACACGGCACAGGTACACAGGGTACAGATAGTCACTGAGGGGAATTGATGTGTCCAAGAAGTGGCTCAGGAGTCATCCTCTGGGTGACTACAGGAAAGCTCTGGCTCCAGTGACAGGGCTTACACCTCCGGAGAGGGATTTTGTGAACTGCCATGCAAATACTACTTGGCAATTAGAATTGTGCTTACTCAAAATAACGAGGCCTACTACACCACTTCATGCAGGCACGGGAAGCAGGCCAGGACAAACTTTCCCATTTGCCTATTAATGAGTCAACGCTACCCTAAGGAAAGCAGCGCCTCAGATGTACGCTTTAGTAACAGTTATGTAAAGCTGGTATCAACAGTAACATGACAGAAATCCTTTTACAAGTTTATACCACTGCTATTTTCTTTCCTCGTGATCACACCCCTACCATAACAGCCTTTTATCTGGTCAATGCTCAAGACATTGTTTCCAAACTATATGCTGACCAAAACTTTAGGTTAAGCCATCCAACGTTTTACACAAAATACTTACTTCAACAACATACAAAGCACTTTCTTTATCTTTCAGAAACTGAATATACAAAGTAAGCTTTTTCCAAAATATTTCCATAGGCAAAGGATTAAAAAGGATTTTAATTATACACATATGGTCACAATTCTGCCTTAAAAAGATCATTGGGAAATGTACATAAGGCCGCTTGTAAATGTACATCATCTTTATGTTACTGTTACAATGTCATATGTCCAGAGAAAAAAATTGACAGTATCATACATATTTGCTTTATGCTGGGAGAAGGCTATTCAAAAATACAGTACTCTTCTGTACAAAAAATCATGCCACATTTATTAAGATGGAAGAAGCGTTGGTTTCTGTGATAACCAAATATTTCAGTCCACTTCTTACTATGCTTATTTATCCCAATTTAAAATTTGAACAGATTGATTTCCCAAAGTGTCCATATGAACAGAATCAACAGCTATGTTATAAACAAAACATAATGTTTCTCACAATAGATAAAAAGAAAGCCGGTTCATATTTTTGAAACCATATAAAGATAGAATTTTAAAAAAATCACTCTTGATTTGCTGAAATAAATTTACATTATACAACACTATATGCCAGGGGAAAGAAGGGAATGGGGATATGAATATACACTAAAATGCAAATTTTTGTCCCAAAAAGGGGTAGAACAAATTACATTTACAGCATGAAGGTTTACAAATGTACATCTGTACAACCAAGGTAAGCATCACTACTAAATTAGCAAGGCTTTGTAATAAACATCGAAACGAGAGATTTGTTTTCAAACTGTAAACTTACACCTATTAACTACACGTATACAATGCATATATTTATAGGAAGCAAAAAGCTATCTGAATATTTAATCAATCATGCTTAAATGTTGAGCTATCAAGTTTACTTTTCAGTGGCCCCTTTTCTCTTCATCATTACCTATTTTTCGCATCTACAGTGAGAAAGCAAAATAAATGCTCAACACTTTCAAATCCTTACAATTCTATATGCAAAATAAAAAAATACAAATCTCTACTTTTCCTGCTTGTAAAACTGACTGTAAAGTTAATACAGGGTTTACTCCTTTTCCAACAGCGTACTTGACTGAATGGAAGTACCACCATCATTTTCATCCCTCTACCTTGTACAACAATTAAATATATAAGTATATACAGCACTTTATTTTTAATACATCGCTAGAGAAAACCTTAGGGCACCATTTTAAAAAATTTGTATCCGCAGCAAGTGCTGAAAGCTAGTCTTTTAAAATTTCCATTGTTTTGTTACTCTCTACTTTAATTTGCTGTGCCCCATTTGTTATTTGGATAGGATGTTGTGAACCACCAAAATACAACTTAACTTTTCAACACGTTAAATAATGTTTATGCAGCTGATCAATTTTAATCTGGTATAAAAGACTTCACACAAAAGGGAAAAATAAGGATTAATTCTATATACAACTCTATAAACCTGTTGTGCTATGATGCTGGGTAGACCTACCAGATTGCAAGCCAGTGTATTAAAAGAATACTGTACTTTTTCCCTTTAAAAACTATTTCAGTGACTTTACAAGGTAAAAATTTACAAAATATGTGACAGCTATTTTGATACAATTACATCATATACAGGCATTCTGTGCTTTGCCAGCCATCCAATCTGATAGGTCTCCGGATCAGGGCTGGAGATATTTTTTCTTTTTTTTTTTTAATAATTCACTCCCCAAAAATATACACAAGAATAAAAATTTTACAAATGGATGAACAAAGTCAATAAATAGATTTAAAAAAATCAGAACATTTAGAGTTAAGTTGTAGGTTTTGATAATTCACAATTTAATTTTTCTTCCATTTCTCTTCGTCTTTTACAGCATTCCATTTGGTGGTCCACCAATTGGCCCCAGATCAGCACTGTTCTTCAGGTAATACTTTTCCAGCTTGGCCAGAATGTGTTTGCCATAGGTATATTTACGCAGAGTCGTGATGTGGGGTCGAATCTGTAATATCAAACAGATTTGTTGGTTTTTTTTAATATCCAAACTTTAAAGTAGAGGTGACTACACTTTCAAAATACTACGCAAAAAGATGCTAATAGGCTGTATTTCAAAATTTTGGAATTTTCTGGAAAGATATCAAGGTGGTGATTTTGACTCACCAAATAACTGAGGTACCCACTGCAGAAGGAAGGTGATACTTTTGTGGGACAGTCCTGTTGGTGACTGGGGGAAGCAGAGCTGCAGGAATATCCTGGGCCCTGTGTAAAATAGCCCAGGGCCACTATGGCAACAGCACTTTTCTCCATGTCTGGATATTTTTAAGTAGAAAATGTGCCTGTATGTTACCAAGTGTGGAAATCTCTTCTGGGGGAACTGCAGAATGGATTTATACCCACAACCAGAAAATAAAAAAGAGAAACATGTATTACCTGTATTTCTTCTGTTACATTAATAATGATGACAGATACTATATTAAGAGTATTTTCACACAAAAGCTGGCACAAAGGGAGGCTACAAAATCCAACTTTAGAAACTTTTCTGTAGATTTCTATTTTTAGCTCAGTGCTCAGAGACCTGAATGCATTCTGCTTTACCAAGCTCCCCTGAATTTACTGCCTATGCAACAAGTTCTAGATGACAGAAGTAGTGAGTTTCACATCTAGAGGGAAAGGCGCTCTAGCAGAAAAATTCACATAATATAACATTTTTTAATCACTACAACCATGTAGAAATGTACCTTGTGCATTATTATCTTCCTCTGGGCAGGTTCAGCCATGTCAATCATCTTCTGCACGACATAGTTGGCGTACTGGTCCTTCATCATGGTGTATAAGGCACTGTGAGGACCATCGTTCTGGCAGCACACCTCATCAATCAGTAAAGCTCTCTCAGCACGAGAAGCATGAGTTACGCATTTTTCTACCACATTGCTGAAAAATAAGACATAAATGCATTAAGAGACTGAAGATGCAACATTCTTTTATGTAGCAATTTTAAATTTTCCTGAACAGTTCAGGTATCTTCATGTCAGTAAAAACCGTATTGCAAACACATCAAGTCAGGAGTTCCAAATCTTCAGTCTGTAATGACTGAGGAAGTTACAGGATTAAACACTCCTACTCATGTAAAAAAAAAAAAGTTACTTTCTGATACTTATTATCTTGTAGGAGAGATTTTCTACTGGACCTACAGTAGATATACTGGACCTCAGGCTGCAGATGTGTTCTAGTTCATCTGTTTTGGTTGTGGGCCCTTTGAAGACACAACAGAGAAAACCAGATACGAGACTTCCTGCTTTTTTGAACGAAGGTGCTTTCCAGGAGCACACCTACAGAGATTCTGTCAAATGTTCTTTGCGCAGAGGAAGTGTCTGACCTTCCAAGTATCTCAGAAGCTGGAAAGGCCATCAAAGCTTATAACACAACAGTCATTGCAGTCCTAAGTTTGTACTTTAGAAATAAAGCAAGTTAGAGAATTATGAACAGTCCTACTTAGCCAAAGAAAAAATCCAGATAAATTTGCTAGTTTGCAAACAGTTTTTAAAATAAATGCCCACATAATGTCGAGTGCATTTCTACTTAATGTTGATGACAAGGCTGGTCTCAGTAAATCATCCGGGATGAATTGTGAGGTATGTTTTTCCTTAAGCAAAAGGCACATAATCTGTAATTCACCAAAAAGCATGAAAGGATGAATTTTAGGTTCTAATTTCAGAGCAGTTCAGGACTCCTCCAATAGTCTTTGAGACTTTCTACTGCAGAAAACCTTTGTCAGACTGAACCACCACTTTTTAATGTGAGCCTTGTTATACCGATAACTGATAGTTAGGAACTTCCATCTTACTGTCATCATATCACGCAAGTTCTAGGAGAGCTTTTCACCTGGCTCTGAGATCTTCACATGGGGACTTGGAACCCATGCCCTGCACGTGCACAAAGTGAACAAAAGCCATTCCATAAACCCATAGAATCTCCTTTGTTTTGCTACAGAACAGCACTTGCCCTTTCCCTTCCCCAAATCTAGTATAGAAATGCCACTACTGTTCATCTCTATAAAAATAAGAAATTTCAGGAGGCAAAGTGCCATAACAGAAAAAAAATTATATCCTTTTCGTAACACAATAAATAAATCCAACACTACAACTTCACAAGGTTAGTGATTCTTTAATATATGAAGGCTGTGCAGTACCTGGCAAATTTGTGCTGACTCAGAGCTAGAACTTTTCCTCTTATTTCTGAAACTATTTTACTCTTGTCTTCAGGACGACCATGCTCCAGTACATGTTGGATAACGTAATTTCCATATTGATCCTGAAAATAAGATTACTTCAATTTTCTTTTGTGTTCATAACAAGTAATAGATACAACTTTTGTACATGAGTATAAAGTTTCAAATTACTATTGAATGGATATAAGGAAAATACAACAATGTCAACATTACAGAAACAAAGTGATGCAAGAAATACTGCATCAAGGATTGCTTAATGGACCACAAATTTTACATGAAAAATATAAATAATCTGTAAAACCAGCTTTTTGCTGGAGTATCATTTATCCTCTTAAAGAAAGAAATCTTCAAATTTAGGATCATGCTTTTTTAACAACTGTAATATCTCCCTGAACTTTGGTTCCCCAAGACAGTTGTGTTTTAACTAGAGACTTGTATACACAAAACACCACTGAGAAATAAACTTGATTGTGAATATGCAGCAAAAGGCAATTCTTGCCTTTAACGGGTAAAAATTCCTACTGAACACAGAAACCCTTCCAGTATTTTGACAATGTATTTGTGTTTAGACATTATTAGAAGTTATCTAGAGGACACCAGAGTGAATCAAGACAAACTACAAAAAGGCAATCTTTGCAATAAGAATATACTAATTCTGTGCATTTACAATGTATATTCACAGCTACAGTCAAGAAAAAAGGCTTTTTATATCTTCTTTGCCTCCCAACTTCCAAATTCATTTTCATTAAAACTACGGAAGGAAAGAAAAACAAAAAATCAATGTCTACAAAACTAAAAAGAGGCAAATGCATTTAAAATATTTCTTAAACTAGGACATAGGAATAAATTATGACAACAACAAAAAGCTCAAAAAAGCATTAAGAAATCAGTACACATGCACTAACCTGCACTAGCTGTTCTGTGTGTTGATGCAGTTCTTCTAAAATTGGCAAAGTCTGCTCAGCAGTGCAGTGCTCCAGAATACGCTGAATTACTCTACAACCATATGGATGAGTTGAAAGTACAAATACCTTGAAAGAGGATTGCAAACTGAAGTTAAGCCAACTGAAGTTCACAGATATTACTGCAATCAAAATGGAATTGAAGATGCCAACTACTACTATTAAAAAACGTTTTGCCTGTCAAGACCAGAATTCCATCTCCAGTCAAAGTCAGGAAAAGACGAAAAAGGTTTTTGTGTGTCAAGGATTCCAGTACTCATACAACCAAGAACTCAAGTGTTCATTATCATGTTTCTAGCCTACGTAGCTGCAAAAGAAAGCCTGGAAATATGATCCTTAGTTAAGCACTGTTCAACTTTCCATTTTTTTTTTTAACTTAGTTAATTCTCAAATTTTAAGATTTGGACAATTATAAAGAGGAGTTCTATTGTGGTGGCTGATCTTCAACAATTTCACATTCCAGGACATACAAAGGCTCCATGTTACAGATACAAAGTTTGTAAATAACTATTCAAAATGTACAGCAAAAATCTTGCTTATTCCTTTTGCTTGCTTCTCCAGAAACTAGGTTTGTGTTTTGGGAATTAATTCAGAAGACTTAAGCATTGATCAGGACTGAACAAAGAATCTTGTCTGATTAGACATCAACCCAAACGATGCAGGTAGGTGAAAAGGATACATATTGCCAGGTGAAATGACTTAAGCGTGGCATTTTTCTTTTGCCACTTTTATACTACCTAGTATTTTCTATATATAATTACTTGGAGCTTAGGATGAATGTTCAGTAAACATAGTCACACTTCAGTCAACAGGCTCTATTTACAGTTTAGAAACTGCATCTCATGTACCTCATACACACCTTTTGATATAAAAAGCCCTGACCCAGAAACTTTGGTGTGCAATTTACTACTATGTACCACAGTAATTCAGTATTGCTGTTGTGTAAAATATGAAAGCTATTGTAGATTTTATTAGGAAATACATTTGGTCATTCATTACAGTAGAATTTAGTTACACGGCCAAGTTAGTAAGATTTTTACGATTCTTCTCAAGACCATGAAAGTACACGCTTGTCTCAGAGTGTTAAAATGTTATTTAGCTGCAGCATATTCACTAGCCTGCAGCACAGTATCCATCTTGTATTAATAACTTTTTTGGAAACAAAACAAAACCCCCAACCTTAACTAAACAAATACCACTCTCCTTCACTCAACATCAGCCCATACATAGGGAACAGATCACTGTATTTCATGACAGTATTTCCTTAGCAATACACATTAATTGGGAAGAATTGAAAGACACACATGCAACATAAGCAACAGAAGAAGAGAATGGAATTTTTAATGAAAAATGTATTCTAGAGACCACATACTTTATTATTATATCAAAAATGGCTCTGTCAAAAGTTATGAAGGAAATCTGAAATGGTGTTACCACAAAACACAAACATAAAGCCTGGCCGTACACCAAAGCCCTTGTATGTATTTATATTACATCCACCAGGTATATTTAAAATACATCCAAACAGGTCTTTCTAGAGCCTCCTCTCCAACAGATTCATCTTTTCACAGCATGTTAACTGTCTCTTCAACAGCTTTTCCATTTTATCATCCCTATTTTCATCTTATTTAAAACAAGCTGACTGCAAAGTGTCAAACGCTATCTTGTGTATGCAAATGATGGACAAGGGCCTGCAAATCTAAGCAACCCCTAGAAGAGGAAATGAACTGTTGACACTACCTGTCCTTTGAATGCATCAATGATGAACTGCAGAGACTGGGGTTGAACACACTCAATACATTTTTGTACAACATGGTTTCCATTTTGATCTTTCACACATTTCAGAACATGGCCATCCAGCTCTTTCACCATTTCGTTCTGGGAAAAAAGAAAAAGATTATTCTTGTCTTTACAATGATTTCCCCCCCTCCCCCCCAAAGGGGGAAAAAAAATTTCATTTCATGCTAACTACAATCTTCATATTTACTGGTGTTAATTGTGTGTCTCAGTATTTTCATTTAAACAATTATTTTAGTGCCTAGGGCATTTCATGATGAAGGGAATAATTAATTAAACAACTAAAATAAACAATTTAAGCAAGTAAAAAGATAGACACAATAAAAAAATATAAATAAAATAAAAAAGTATTGCTCTAACTTACAATTACCTGCTGGTCAGGTGAGATTGACTCGAGTGCTTTCTGAATAACACGACAGCCATACATCTGGAGAGCTAACGGCAGAACATGACCACGAATGCGTGTTGCTAGGGCTAACTTTTGATCCAGGCTTCCAAACTAAAAGAAAATAAATATACAGTTAACAAATGAAGACATATTGCAGCATGTTGGGATTTGTATGTCAGAGTAAGTATTTTCACAATGTACTACACGATGATAATGCAACTTTGTTGGTAATACTTGAATGATACTTCACTTTGTATTTTTGTGGGTATATTTACCAGAATATTTTCTTTTCTAAATGCAACATTTTCTAATATTACACATCCAGTCACATACCTGCTATCAAATGCATGACCTTGAAAGACAACAGAAGAAATCAAAATAGTTTATACTTCTCTGTCTGTAGCAATATTTAAATGCAACAAACCACTTATTCAGACAAATTATACCAGGAAAATTTATTACAGATCACTATAATGTATGAATCCAAACCAGATTTTCTCTGATATCTCAAACTTGTACTGGCCAGTACATCTCACATCTTGCATACTAAGCAAGCTTACAGTACACATTTGTGTACAGTAATAGGAGGGGACAGGGGAGTGAGGGGAGGTACTTTCAACCTCTGGAGTAGATTCTTGGTAACTTCACGTCTTTCTTGAACAATGATTCTTAGCATGGGCACTTTGGCAAATCTAGGAATATGTGAGGTTTGCAGAGCAAAATGAAAATGGTTTTATAAAATGGCTGTGTTAAGAGTATGGTTCAACCAGTGTTTCTCACCAGGAGCTGATTCCTGTCTTTATTATCCCATTCATAGAGTAGAAGTCAAGCTTCATAACTAATATACATAACCCTGTTCCCAGATCCCCACACAAGCTCCTCAGTTGTCACAGTATGAGAGAGGACAGAGAAGTGATCACTTGGACAATCAGCTGGTAGTCCCAGCAAAATTCATCAAAATCAGCAGCACTGCTGAGAACTGTCAAACTCCATACCTGTAGTGAACTCTGAAGAAAGCTCAACCAACTTCACCCACCTACTTAAACAGTGAACAGAGGTCCCTTTCTACATGTAAGGTCAAGTGCACTCTTCTTGAGTACTGTTCCTCAGCGTCAGGATGAGAACACTTAATTGACAATAATTATCTATGTATCCATCTAACTTAATATTAAGAAAAAACCCAGTAACTGATGACCCTTGAGCAAGATTAAGATCTCACATACCATATGTCAGTGACACTTTCTAGAAGATATTTTGATTTGTAAAAGAAAGAAAGAATATAAAAGAGTGAGCACATTGTTTCATAGACTAATCACTAAAAACTACATTCTTGTTTACAGTAACTGTCTTATTTCTTACTGGACATTTTCCAGCTTCACTTTCTATCCACCAAGACACTTTGATATGATCCTTCATTTAAAGAACACTGTGCTAGATACGTTTCCTACATATAACGTTTTCCAGGACACAGGTATTGCTTTTTCTTCTCTGTGCAAGCCAAATCTTGTAATTCTTTGATAAGGCTCTTTTTATTTACCACAGTTTTTAACAGAAAACAAAGCTGTTATAAATAGTACTTGTTGTAATATGGGATGCATCTTTTGACATCCCTTACTCAAAATTCTTCCACTTCAATATATTTTGAGTTTCCTCATATACAGCACCAGATGAAATTCACACAGCTATTTGAATGCAAGAGCATTTTCCAGACCCACTCTACACCATGATGCAATAATCAGTATAAAGTATCTTTCAAATATTTATGTTCACTTTCATCCGCTGAAAGTCTCTGTGAGTTCTGCTAAAAGGCTTGCAAAAGCCTGAGTGTGCAGCCTGTACTTTCAACAATGTTCACCAACACATGCACCTCCAGTGTAAAGAGCAACTGTGCCCATTATGACAAAAAGCAGGAGACACAGAACAGAAAAACACGTGCAGTGTTATACACTTCGGTTCCATGGAAGTCCAGTAGAGTTCTGCTATGATGTTACAACAAAACCATTTAAACTTATTCAGATTTACAGCATTTTGTTTGCATTCCCATCCATACACTTAGTGCTATGCTTACCTCAAAGAACTTCTGTATTACATAGTTTCCAAACACATCAGTCATCAATTGATATGCTGCTTGCAGGATCTCATTAAATACCATCTGGCGCTCAGCTGGAGTAGCTCGCTCCAGCTTCTGCTGTATAAATCTGAGTGCAAGAAAAGTACATTATGCTTTATATCAACAACAGGAAAACCTCTCAAACACTGTTTCAATGAGACACCTCAAAACTCTAAAGAAAGCATTCAACATTTATAAAACTTATTAAAATGAAAGTAATGCCTTTGCATATAAAAGGATACATTTTAGTAAAATTAAGACTTAAAAACTTTCATTTGAAAAGGATCAAAGATGAAAAGAATAACAACAACTAAGTACCTGATGATGTACTGATGAAAAATAGTTTTGCATTCCAGATGCCACATACTTTGTTTTCTTAATCAACGCCTTTTTGGTACCTAAATGCTAGAGTTTACAAGTCTAGTTATGAGGCTATTTCTACACTGAGAACTTCTACAGGCAGCTAAATTAATACTATTTTTATAATGAAATTTCCTAGAGAAGAAGCAGGTCATCATAAGAGCATGTGTTCCAACTAATGGCACGTTTTGAATTAAGGTGACTAGCAGCTCATTCAAACGCTTTACACTAATAAAACAGTATCAAAGCAGTAAAACATTATTAAGTCACTGACTATACTATAATAATTACCTAGAACCATGCTGGTCTTGGGAAAATTCAACAATATGTCCGACAAGGTCCCTTAGTTGAAGATTAGGGAAACGGTTGTTTCTGAAATCTTCCAGCAACCGGCTACGTCCAGAAGGCATAATGTCAGACCTACTGTAACGGAGGCGCGAAGGAGGGAAGAGCTGACTGGTGGAGCTAAAGAGACTGGAGGTACTTGCTGCACTGCGATACTTTGCTTCGGCTCCGGGGGCTGCAGAAATATAGCGACCACTACCATTTGTCAGTCCTCCTACAAGGAAGCAGCTTTGTCAGTAAAGGCAGTGAGGAAAACAAGCAACAGCAAAACCAGCAAGTGTACTAGAACTACGGATACACCCTGGAGCCAGAGAAAACAACAGTGCTGTTTCATTACTGGTATTTACCTCATTACAGTTGGAGGAGTTAGATAGTTTTATCTTCCAATAAATAAAACCATTCTCCTCCTCATTTTTATTTTATGTGAAGGGCACCAGGAAAAGAAATGTCATTAGAAGAATGTATCAAAGCAGGTAAAGTGAGCACCCACTCAGGCTTACAGAAACTTTTAGAATTAGGTGGGCCTTAAGCTTAGTGGGCAGATTTGCACTCCACAAGTCGTACTGGCTTATACCCTTGTTAGTAGTCTTGAAGTTAGCCAATTGTTTCAAAATAGACCATGAAATCTGAACTACCCTTCAGTCCCTACTGAGGTACCTTTCCAAATTACAGTGTGTAAGGGCATTTTTGGAAGATGCACACGTGGCGCCTCTCGTCATGCTGTACCTGTCCTGCAGGATATTTGATGACTTTAGTTATCCCAGGCTTTCAATCTGATACCTCTTGTAAGCACTAAATGTCAAATTTCAAACCAGGTAACTAAAAATCTTCTACTTCATTCTAAACCAACCACAGCTATATCAAACTGAAGCTCCTCGTAGAAACCTGAAGTCCTTTCCTTACTGCACAAACACTCATCACTTGCACTCTACTTCATCTTTCCTTACGTTCGAAGAACTGAATTGTCTTCCTATGTCTGGGTCCTACTCCCTTTTGCTAGTGATTCCACCTACAGCTCTTGTCACCTCACAGTCCTGTGCATTTCTCCTCTCTCTGAGCAGTTTGTGTCACTCTGAACTCCTCCAGTAGGCCTCTCCCCTCCACTTTGCAACAGGCAGGAATAATCATAAAGAACCAGGCAAAGTATCTTTCCCAACTGCAGTATGACTTCCTAAAGGGATACTCTTACTACACTGCAAGCAGAAATACTTAAAGACAATTCCCACCTAGAAATCTCAACTCTACTACTAAAACCACACTAAATAAACAAAAAAACAAACCCAAAAACTCCCGAAAAGTATTGAACATGAACTGGGAAAGGAAAGAATTTGTTTACTGTCTAGAAAGTGACATAGTAACTGAGGCCCTTTCAAAGTCAACAGATAAAGTAACTACATTTGAATTTAAAACAAATTGCAGTATGTGCTGTTTGAATGGTGCTCTATTACAAACTTTATTAAAAAAAAAAAAGGAAAAAAAGAAAAAAAAAAGAAAACAGCTGACAGTGCCCCAGCCAAGCCTTCTTTTGGTTCCAGGTATTTATAAGGCCAGGCAACAACAGTGTTACAGTGGACTGGTAATGTATTAATGGTAAAGTTATCTTTTCCAAAAGATAAAATTGCAATACCAGAATCTGAGATGTTAGTGCTCTGCAAGACACATCAAGCATCACGTTATTGCACTGTATGGTATTATGCCCTAAAATAGGAATAATTAGTATTTATTTTATAATTAGTTTTCAAAATTTAGTGATAAGCATCAGTGAATACTTTATGCCCCACAATACCTTTTAAAAACCACTAGGTTTTCTTTTAACTTAAAGCCTCTAAATTTACAGCTAGGAAAATCAGATTCTTGTAACTATCATTTTCAGTTTCCATTGACAAGCACTATTTCCAGAAAAGAGGTGACAGCAACATGGTACTAACAAACACAAGGAGAAAAGAAACCCCAACATTCTGCAGGTGAAGCAGTATGAAGAGTGATGCTCTACGGTCATTTCTCTTCTAGGAAAGGCCTTCCAAAGAACAAAAAGTTATGCAGCCGAAATGATGGTATTTCTCATCTAGACTATGTAAATACATGAATGCAATCCTGGCTTCCCTCTAAGTGTTGTGCAGTTGTCAACACTATTTAATATCACGAGAGGGCACCAAAGCCCATCTGAAAGGAAGTTACAGGCTACTTTCCTGTTGTAGCATCTCTATTGCTCCACTCATCACATGCTCAATTCTGTGCCAGAAACTAACAGGGCAGTTTTGATGATATGCTCACAATCAGCATACAGTTATAAAATTGCTCATGAGAATCAGGAATTGTTTCAACTTTTTTTTACCTGAGCCTTCATGTCTGTATAAATTAAAAGTGACAATTTACCCAGCAACTCAACCAGAAACTAAGAAACTTGGTAGCTTTTAACAAATATGCTAGGTATGCGTAATATACAATACATTTCACACTCAGGATTATCAAGCCTTTTTTCAGTCTAATTTGGGAACCATCACTTAAGACTTGTAAGATGACTATGCTGCAACTGGGAGGCTCCTGTCTCACCTTTGAAGCTCTTTCAATCACATTGAGCAGGACCATTATACAGGAAGGCTGAAAGCACACCTACCGTGCCTACAAGAACCTGTTGCACCCAAAAGCACACAGAAAGCTTAATCTTGTAAAACACTGGACACTGTTATAAAAAAAGAGTAACTTAATAAGTAATTAGATTTTCTTCTCATGTAACTTTTCACATTACAGTAATGTTCCGGCTCAGTGGCAACTTTGTGGATTTTAAAAATAGTAAAACCCCCAAAATAAAAGCATATTGTCACAGGTACTTATTACATGCAGACATACTTGTGTGTACAATGGCCTATTTTCTTCAAATATTGTACTTATTATTTTCTTAGTCCAAAACCCCCAAAGCATTAGTGTGGACATTACAGACACGTGGTGTCCTTCCTGAAAACAGTGTCAACGGCTTGGAAAAAAACCTCTGAAACCTGAATTCTAGTTATCCAAATCCTTCTGGTTATCCTGCAGTACCCCCATGCTCTTCAAGAGCTCAGGACACTTGCTTTACAGATTCTGATTCCAAACTAGGAACTAGGTCTTATAAAGTACTTAGGGAACATACCCTACTGCATAAAGCACTGAAAAATTTAAATACTTAGTAGGCATCAGTATAGCCACACAATTCAAAACTCTTGGGGAATAAAGTGTGCAGTTCATTCTTCACATAATCATTTACTATAACTTCTGGTCTCATAAAACGAAGATGCACTGAATAATATTAAGTTGTTTGACAGTTTAACTGAACCTAAATCCCTTTGGCTAGTCCATAGAGAAGGCACAGAGATACAAAGGGGATATAGATTATCTAAACCAGCACCTTATTAAGCTTCAAAAACACAGACCATGTAAAATTACTAACTCCTTAACATGGATAGTGTATTAATGTTAAGGAGAACATGAAAAAAATACTAAAAACTAGATTTAGGCACATTTATTTTGATAGCATTAGTCTGTTAGTACTTATTTTTCATTTGTTTCTAATTAAGACAGAAACCAGATCTACCGCACAGTAACTGTTTTTTACAGTATTTACTGTGTCAGCAGTATTTTCTAGTAACATTCTATAAAGCATTTGTTCATTTGTAAAAAAGTAGCTTCCTCTCATCCTCAGCTAAAAGTTTCATCTTCATATGGAAAACAGAATTATGTGTAATATCTATGTACACGTTGTGTATATTTCAGGAACCAATGGAAGTGCTGATTATGCCTGGTTTACTGCAGCCCTACAGAGTAGGTACAACAGCAGAGGCCACGCAAAGCTCCCCATTCTGCCTCGGCCAAGGGGCCTTTACTCTTACCCACAGTGACCACCTCTGAAGATAAAACAACATCAATCCAAACTACTAACAAGCTTGGCTTGAAACACAGAAAATAATTACCTCAAAAAGCCCAGAATTTAAAAAGTCTTCTCTACACCAATGCTGCAATGTACCATTAGAGTAAGCACTACCAACCTAAAAGGATTTTTATGACATTGAAAAAACACTTCCTCTTGCAGTTCCTTGTCCCTGGGAGTGAAAGGGTAGTTCAAATTCATGACCTTACTGCTCCAACTGATTACAGAAAAGAAGCAGTTAGAGACAACTGACAAATCCCTTCAAATATAGGAAAACTGACACTAGCACAAAGTCATTAGCACATTCCTATTTTAGGATGTTGGATAAAAGTTGGTGAGAGGAGATAAAAACAGTAAAATATCATTAATTTCTTGTAAAAGGGAAATTGGTCTTTTAAGCTACAAATTGCAGCAGTGTCTGACAAAGGGGTTATAAAATCATGCACCCTTTCCCAGTATTGTGCTCTAGATTCTGGTGGCTGAAACAGGAGCAACCGAGTTTGATGCCCATTTTAAAACAGGAGTTAAACTTAGCTGAACCTGTTGATACAAGCAGGCAGGACAAGTTTTGAAGGTGGAAGGAGAGCTGTGTTTGACAGGCATTATCAGAATACCAATGGAAACTGCATGCAGACATGAACTTACAATGTTGTTCTACTCTGAAAAGTGACTACATAATAACCACACCCTTCTTAAAATATACTCCCCGTTTGACATCAGGTATAACTTCTCATCTGGTGAGAAAACTTTGATTTTTATTTTTTTTTTTGATTTTTTATGTGAAAAGAAAACATATGCTTCCAAGAGTGACTGATGAACACACCAGAATAAATGTAACAGGACAGACAATTAACTGCAGAAACAGTCTTTAACTCTGCGATGATGCACCTTGGATGTAACAGCAAAAATATGACACAGGGTAGAGGTGCAGGAAAGGCTAAAAAAATTACTTCATTTTTTGTCAAAGCAAATATCCAAACAACCTCCATTTTCAAATTTTAGACTGATTTGGTAATGTAGCAAAAATTTTACCAGTAATCAAGGTCCACTTCATTTGGCAGATGAAGAGGACACATGGAAGCCAACAAGGTTGTGTCAATTTTCAGAGTACAACTGTATATTCTGGCCATTACACACTAATCTAGTACACGATTTTAACAAACTATTAGGCTTGGTTCACACTGCCAAACAGTTCAAAATGGGTCGAAATCAGTATTTAACAATTTCTGCTGATAGAGGAAATCCTCTATACTGATCACAGCTTATTTTCTCAGAACTGAAAAAAAGTCTTTTAACATTTATCAAATATGAAACAACACAAAACTTAGAATGTTTTAATTTTAGATAATGCCTTCCAAAATTTGATTTAAGTATAGTTTTCAACAATATGAAAACTATTGTGAGAGTACTTTGAAAAGAAAGAAAGAAAAAGATTTCCATGATAACCCCATTGTCAGATGTTCAGAACTTTCTCAAAAGCCTCCATTTGGGCTGAAACTTTCCATGCTTGGTCTCAGCCCAAAGGTGCACTTTGTAGACCTGAAAAAGGAAAAAAGGTAAGTAAAAAAAAATAAAACGTGCTGAAACATCCCCTTGCCCAGTTTTACTTCGGGTATTCAGCACTTAACCATGAAGGTGACACTGTAGTGTAAATGTAATATATTTTAATTATTTAACCTTGTATACAAATCACTCACACATTTCTCACTTAAAAGTGTATCCTGGTAGGCACTTTTTAAAATTTTTTCCTGTTTTATTTGCACTAAGTATATGGAATTAGGTTGCCTATTGCAAGCATAGAACTGTGCCCTGAATAGTTACTGGAGCAACAGGCAACTCAATCGTGAATTACATCCAGTTTCACTGTATGATTTTAGCATCCAAATTAAATTACCACACATATTTGCAGCAAAAAATGAAAAAGTTTATCAGGTAACCTCAGGTTAGAGGCATTATCTTCTAAATATAATGTAGACTGTGGTGGGGTTTCTTTAGATTTTTAATTCCATTTTATTTTTAATTTTTTTTAAAGGAAGGCTGAGCTCCCATGTCATCTAAGTAGCCAAAAAATTTTTCTAAGAGATTATTATCACCATTCCTTGAAATACAGATCTGATAACAAGAGAGCCACCACTGACAACGCCTTTGCTACTTCTTTCACAAATGCCCTTTTTTTTTTCCTTCTACCAGCCTGGTGATAAACTACTCTCTTCCTGGCCAAGCATCTGGGCCGTGAGTTGTAGGCTGACTGATTCAAAATCACCTTTCAATACATTTTACATTGAGAGCACCACTCACTCTTCTGCTTTATCATGGTAAGGGGCACTAGTGAAAGTCACTTCACTGTTAAACACGTCATCTTAAAATGTCTTTAAAGTGGTAACACACTGAAGGAGAAACAAAATTAATGCACCTTTGCTTGTCATACTGTGGAAACATAATAGAGAAAGGACCAATAATTCTTACTGGGCTCTCTATCAGGCTTCTGCAAGGGAAGAAAAATCAGTTGTTGGCCCAATACTGCCAAAAGCTGAGTGCTCTCCACTGTCAAATCAATGAGCATTTGAGCGTGCTCTTCACCTTTCAGGGATGGCCCCTCTTCATTACAAAACTGTTTAACAGCAAAGGTAATGTGACATCTCTTATGCAACATATATTTTACACATAGAAATACATACACACATACAAACAAAAAGTGTTTTTTTGGTTTTTTGTTTTTGTTTTTTTTACCTAAATGCAAACTGGATGAGGATCCATGTGATGAAAGTGATGGCGGTGGCGTAAGTGAATGTCCTGGCGTTTGGCTTGGCAGAGGCATGCCTATTGGACTTGGAGAGGAGGAAAATCCCAGACTATTGTAAAATGGCTGCCCTATGGGTGCTAGGCTGCTACTAGATCTTTTGTACAAGTCAGAGCTAGTAGATAGAGAATCTCTCCTTGTGGCACTACTACTTGCAGAACTGCCAACTGAAGAAGAAATAAAAAGACCCTAATTACACAGTGTCAACTGAATAAAACCTATCCCCAACTACAGCTGGGCAACAACAGATGCGATCACAATAATTACAGCAATCGTTATGACAAAGACAATTACTGTGATAACCACACATGCTATTAAATAAATCTAAGTGGGTATAAACACAGCACTGGCAAGTAATTTCACCAATGTCCACGTCTTTCAACATTTCATACTGGACTTTTCACAGTAATATTGCAGTACTCTGTTTTAACCGCCTGGCTTCAGGCTTTGGGACACATACGGAATTTGTAATATTAGATTACACTGTCATGTTATAGAATAAATGAAAATATTTCCATGAAATTCTTTGATAAAACTTTTTCCATCATTAATTATTAGTCAGAGAGTGATACTCATTTCAGGAAAAAGTCTAGAGGCAATTAGTTGTTGACTAAGGGTTCACAGAATGATCTATGTTGCTGTTCAGCTGTTTCTGAACTTCCTCTTGTTTGTGAACCCCTCACCTGTAGGAAAAAAATGACTACTTAAAATTCCCTGAGAATTATGGCTCTCAAAGAAGTTTTTTTTAAAAGGTACTATAAATATGAGGTAATAGGCTAAGAAGAAGATAAGAAGCAGAGCAAGAGATAGGAAAATTAAGGTGAGAAATTAAAGTGTGATTTTACTGCTATCAGTATTTCTGAAAGTCAAATTAGACTAGAGGCTTTGGATAACAGTGTATTAGTGAAGGACTGGTTATCCTGCACAGCATCATTCAGCAGGGCGATGAACAGTCTAGGACAAATTAGGAGAACAATAAAAAATTTTTAGAAATGTTAAATTCTAGTATCTGCTGCATACTAGCGAAATATTAAACTAGAGTGCCTATTTTAAACACTGGAACATTGAACAAATGAACTCATGAACAAAACCAAGATTATGGATACTTTAATAACAAATATGTTTCGTAAGCTGAATTTGGAAAATTGACTTCAACTTAAAAAGGAAAGGTTGGAATTTATACTTCCATAAACTTTACCCTTTTTAAGTACCTTTCTACTAAAGCTGGCAGCATGGCCCAGTGTAAAGGTCACCTGATACTTTGACTTTAAGAAAATAATTTGTTTTTTTCATCACATTGGTAACTTGGCTAGTATTTTTTCAGGGTGGGCACTTAGTTGGACAAAATTTTTCAAAGAACTTCTGTCCAAACACTGTCATTTCAGAAATATTGTCAAGGAAAGGTGCTTTATCCTTACCAAAATAATCCAGCTACCTATTTGAGAAGGTAAAGTTTTCACGTACTCAGACCAAATATGCCAGCAACAGGAGACCTTTATTTTCACTCTTTGACTGAACTAAAAATCTTTGAAAAATCACAGTTCATCCAAGTTCAGCACAGATCTGCTACAGACTCACAGCTGAAAACTCCTGACCATACACAGCACTTCTGTGATGGCTGATAAAGGTTTTCCCTGCAATTGAACTTGTAGGCTTCTGTCTGCCATGTCAAAAACAGACTCTGAAACTGCTGTCCAAGATTCCACCTTGTGTTGGGAAGGCCCATCAGGCAGTGTGGAAGGGATTATTTTCTATTTCAAGTGCAGAGGATACAAAAGCCAAACAAAAGAAATAGACCGGGGTCTGGGGGGGGGGGGAAGAGAAAAAAGGAAACCAGAAGGAGGAGAGGAAGGTCAGACAAAGGACCCAAAAAGGAGACTGCAAGAAAAAATAGAAAGCCCTTTCAGTGGAACTGAGGATGAGAAGAAAGCAGATCTGAAGTTAGGCTGTAGAAGGTACATGTGACTGTGGGGCAAAAAGACTGGAATAATAAGCTGATGATGGGAACATCACACAGTACAAGTAGAAACAGAAACATATTTAGGAGCGGGAAGGGAAGCAGGGGATAAATGTTGCCTGGAAACTGGGAAGGAAGACATACTAGAGGAGAAGCCAGAAGGAAAAGATACTGGACTAACTAGGCAAGGAGATTGAGAATAAGAAACCAGAAGAGCAAATTAAGGCAACAGTTGAAAGAAATCTCAAGCTTTGAGACCAGCTCTACAGGTTCTGGCTCAGTGAACCACATAAATGTTAATACAATGCTACATGATGGATTGTTGTATTTCCATCTTTCAGGGTTTCTTATTCAGCTAAATTACTGCAGCTTACCAAGTTACCAAATGCAGCTGAGCTGCATTTTCATACACACAAGCAAAGCTCACAAAACCCAGCACATAATTTGCACTAGTTTGGTCCTCTTTGCCCCTGCCTAATCTAATGCAATTACTCTACAGTTGTTACAAGCCAGGAGAAGGCATGTGGAAAGCTGCCAAAGTTGATCTAATTCTTGGCTACCTGTTAAGCTGCAGTAACTTATCATCATATACCTAAACCTTTAAAATGGAGGATAACTTTAATATAAAAGAACAGAGACTGTAAGTACATACAGCCATTACAGCAACATACGTTATGTTTGCCACTTCCAGTTGTTACTTTGTTCAGTCATTCAAGCTAGAACATGCTCACCTTTACATTTTTTTGCAGAGCTATTTTTTTTCCTCCCTGCAAAAACTGAAAACATAAGGGCAAGATGTGTACTGCCATCTATCAGTCTTCATGGCTATATTTTAACTGAAATTCAACCTTTTCAACACACAAAGGGGAATTACAAAGAAGCTGAAACCTTGGCAGACAAAAAATTAAGCTTGTTTTCAATTTGCCTCAACATGCATTAATACCATTTTTATAAGTATTCATCTGTGTAATTCAATTCATATATACATACAGCTTAGGAGCTCTCTAAAAATAAATAATCAGGAAGCATTTTTTTAAGTGGCTATTAGGGCAAGTACAATTTATACTTGGCAGAAGGGCACTTTCAATGTACTTTTATTCTAATAATAATACTAAAAATATTTCAGGTTTAAATAGCACCTTTCATCAGCACTTCTCAAACTGCAAAAGCACAGGGTTCCTGCTTCCCTGTGGATACTGCCATGCTAATTAAATCACCTCAGATACTGCAAGATTTCAGCATGTGCTCTCCATGCTCAGGGCTTTGGACAAAGCTCTGGAACTGACCTTTGCTACAAGAAAAAGGCTTAATCTCCTGCTCCAGAAAGAACTACACTGATTGTTCTTACATAGATACAAAACTAAAATTTGTGTTCTATGGAGGTCCTCATGATAAAGCTGGATAAAAACTTTTATGACTTAAATCTATTTTATCTAGAGGCTTAAATGGATGCATTGCATTAAAATGCAGATATACTTATCATCACTATCTACCAGTGTAATGAAACTGTACCTGGAGTGAAACACAGCTGCTAAGGATTCACTGAAATCCTGCAAGTAGCTCAGGACAAGTTATATTACAGAATACAGCACTTGGGTGGTACAATTACTTTGTAAATAGAATTTACCTGCTGTGGCATTAAGGAAAACTAAAAAACTCTACACAACTGAGTAGCCTCAAAATTTGTCTTTTTTTTTTGTCTTTTTTTTTTTTAATTAAAAATGGAATGTTTTGAGTCTCCTTTTTAAAATCAAATATTAGAGAAGATCAGTGTAAAAACCTGATTCTGGACTTCCCAGCATTACTTTTGTTAAAGTAAGTAATTTTTCCAATTATTTTATGAAAAACAACACTGAGAAACATTGTGTTGGCTCGCAGTATACTTGATATCACTAGTCACTTACACTTAGTTACCAAATAACAAGTATCATGTATTAACATTGAAGGGCATGCTTTTCCTTCTTTTTTTTCTTCCCTTTTAACATTTCTTTCAATATTTAATTTTTTTTTAAAAATTACTTTCCTTAGGGCATTTAATTTTGAAAAAAATACTGTTAAGAGTACGTCATTTCCCCCAACTTCTACCCATCTGCAAGATGCATAAGATTATAAACATGCTCCACTGATTTCACTAAGATAATAATATTAATAAGAGGCAATTCAGTGCCCTAAACCTAGAGATTAATAGCCAAAGGAAACAATCTTTAAAAAAAATGGTATTTCTCTTGCCTCACTAATATTGAATCTGAAACATAAGAAAACCTACCTCGCATGTTTAAAAACTGTATGAATATGAAATTTCTGCTACATAGCAGAAACACAACAAAAACAATTTATTTTTTTTTAATAGAAATGGGTTGATAATATTTAAGAGTATCTTGAAATAATTTAAGGCCCCAAATGTGCCCGGAACTATTTAGGCTTAACTGTATCTAAGATTAAATTTATTAGCGTTAACAAGGATTATTCTTGTGTATTAGGCATTTTTATTTTATAAATTCTATAAAAATGTTATGGAAACTAACATTTCAAATTTATAAAGTCATATGCTATTTAATTAGTTTGAAAACAATTGGGAATTTTCCTGACATGAAAATTACAATAAAAGAATGCATATTGCAAATATCATCAATTGTTATTTTAGGCAAAGAATAAAGACCTCCTTGAAAATAAAAGCAGGTTTACTAAAAAACAGTAACAAACTTCTGGGCCAGAGTACAGCGATCAGTATGGAGAAGTATTTTGGAGATATCTATGACGACAAGATATCGTTCAAAAATGCATCTTCTATACAGAGCCCAAGTGAACTTTAAAAACCCTTTTTACTCCCCTATAATGTTTTAAACTCAAATAACCTACTTTTGCGTTCTTTTTAGACATCTATGTGTATGCCTGATACAAACATATTTTTTTGCTTAACACAAAAGTCTCACAGAAAGTCCTCACTATATTAACAACCTACCTGATGAGCCAAATCCACCAAGTGCAGAGCCGATAGCTGCTCCTAAAGAGCTGCTACTTCCAAAGCCAAGAGATGTGCTTCCTGGTTGGCCAGGACCATGTGAAAAAAGGGAACTGCTCTGGGAGTTACTGGTCAAAGAGTTACTGCCATAAAATGAATTGGATTGTAGGCTACTATTTGTTTGCTGTTGCTGTTGTTGTGGCTGGGCACCAAGTGGCCGAAATAGACCGTTCGTGGCTCCCGCGAGATTGTTTGCTGTTCCTCCAGCTGAAGCAGCTGCAGCTGTAAAACACACGTTTTCAATCATAATTACTCTCTCGAACATTTCTGACTGAAAATGGACTATTCAGAGCTAAACTGTATTTTTCTGAAGCCCTCTTAAACAAGCAGAAATTCACATGTTAAAGGACTAAAAGAGACTTTGTAGTATTACACAGTCTTAATTACCCAAGGAAAAAAATGAAGACAGCATATGTTGTAGGCTAATCAAGGCTGCAGAACTTTTAATGTAAATAAGGGAATTTTCAGTGTAAACACATTACTGTTTACTGAACTTTTTATATCCCAAGTTGCAATAGCAGAGTTGCAGCTAAGAGTCTTTCAAAGACATCTCCAACTACTAATGTCAGAAGCGAGTTCTGCATAGAGAAAGAAGCTTATAGATTAACTTAAAATCTAATTTTCTGAACAGATTAAATTACTTAATCTGGGATCAGCATTTTAGATTTTAATTTAACAAATGCAATAAATGGTTCAGTAAAGTAGTACTAGATCTTAGAACTGATTAAAAAAAAAAAAGATGAAAACTAGAGACTTTTGATAAAACTAACTCTCCTCTTCTGCTGTCCATTCTATACTTATTTTCTTTGTCCCACTTTTCAGGAGAAAATACTTTCAGAAGAAAAGCATAGCAAGGCTCCAGAGCAGTCCATCTTCTGCCAGGCCGAAGCAATGAAATGATGTTTCCCAGAGGACACCATTTAGGGGACTGATGAGAAGTGCATGTTATATGCATGGGGAGAGGAAGGAGAAAATGTTCCTATCTGACAAGTAACAACATTTGCAGAAACATGCCTGTGTATGTATGGGGAGAGGACTGTAAATTCAAATTAAAAATGGAAAACCACATCTAAGAAACAGCAATCTCAGAGAACAGGAGGAGACAAAGTAAGAAAGGCAGCATGCACAGTATATCCTTCACAACTAGGAAACTTCACAGATACGTAGAAAACATCAATAATATCAAATAATAATCAACATTACTGATAAGATTCAGTAAAGAAGTGAAAGAAACCTCCATGCAGGATCAAACACTTACCTGCCTGTGCTGCTGCAGAACTGATTAGAACAGGAGTTGACGCCACCAATCTGACTGGTGCACCAAGGCCAGTTCTCGCTCCAGGGCCTACTACTAAGGCACCAGTCTGATCATAATAGGCAGTGGGAGCCAGTACTTGATAGCCTACACAACACAGAAGACATGGATCAGTTGTACAGACAGTACCATACAGGCAGCATTTCTTCCCTCCTGTAAATGTTCTAACAACAAACTACAAGGAGGAAACCAGATTTTTATTTCCACACTGCCTTTGAAAGGCAATCAGACATCAAAACGAAAAAACAGTTGAACGCTGTAAAACACTGTGACAAAGTCGGACTTAGAAATGCTCCATTTTATATAACTAGAATAATAGCTAAATTTAGTTGTCTAAAGTTGAATTTACTGCCATGGTTAAAATTTCTAACAGTATACTGAGAAGGTACAGGCACAACACAACTGACCATATCTGGATCATTATCGAATCAACTTTCTTATAATACTCTGCATTTCTCTTGTACTTCTTTGCACATGGAAAAGCTATTGAATTCTGTACAATTAAAGGGCTGAACTAAATGCAAGTCTGGCAATTCCATACATTACCTAGCCACACTTAAAAGTCCATCTGCAAAAGCGCATTAGGAAAGGCATGCTGTATGTGCAGGAGTACCTTGTACCAGTCAGTTTAACAGGAATAAAAGACTGTAATCCAAGTGTAACAATTCACTCAGTTGACATTTAAGAGAAGGAATAAAAGGATAAAAGAGGGATAATAAAAGGAGGAGTTGAAAAAAGGAAAAAAGCAAGCAGGAGGAAAGAAAACAGATACAATATATGAACGAAAGAAAGCAAAAGAGACAAAAAAAGCAAAACAAAATAACTTCATTTAGGACAAGAACAAGAGAATTAATTTTAAAGCTCTTGAAACTTTATAGTGAAGTAGATGAATTGGAATAAAAATTCCTAGAAAACTCAAGATGAGTTAGGATAACCTGAGAAAGGGTGCTGTCAATTAAAATAGACTGATGTCCAATTGTTAGGTTGGTTATTCTTACACTAAGCAATAAAACAAAACCCAACAGAATTTCAATATTCCTCCCATGTTCAAATATATACTAATGCTATTAAGAAAAAAGCCAAGACTGCGAAAATCCCACATCTCTTTTTGTGCATGTAAGAACAAAGATTTTGCATACAATTCTAAGTTGTTCATATCAGTTGCCATGTATCTTCAGAACCAGGTCTAGCAGAGTTCTCTCTGAAATGCAGATGGACCAGAACATAATGACCTGGGCCTCCAATTTTAGGTAAGTACCACAATCACCGATGACTTTCCAAGTCATATTTTCTCCTCCTCAGTTTCTGTAACACCTCTGTAATCTCTTCTGCCTGGACACCTTGCTCCAAAAACAGATGGAAACATCATCTGCCTACTGGCCTCGTGCTCTGCAGGGCAGCTGGAGTCACTGGTTCAAATTCTCTCATATTAAGAAAATGTAAAGATATAAGGGCCACTCAGAGTAACTGAACAAGAGAGGAGCAATGAAAATCCAGATCTTTAGGTTCAACTCATGGTTCTGGAGGTGAATGCACTGTACTGGTTATGAAAAATTGTCATTACTATACTGTTACACATCTGTTTGTTCTCTCTGCTCACTATTTGATTTACATTCCATCTACCTTCTCTTTCCCATCAACAGCAAAGGAAGACAGTTGTCCTCCACAGCATTTGTCTGAAAGTTTGGCTAGTTAAAAACAACCAAAACAGGTTTTTACAATTGAATTCATTATGAAACCTCTGCTATAGCTGCCACTGACTCATCCACCTACAAGAATGTGCTATGCTGCTCTACCTTCACCACTAAGAAAGGCTGCAACATTCCCAAGGTAGGGAAATACAAGTGACTGCTCTCTGTTCTACTGTAGTTCTGTGGAGAACACATCATAAAATATTAGAAGATTAGTGGCACAGTAGGAAAGCTCTTTATAATAACATGTGCACCTGCATACATTAGGAATGCTTAATTACTAGTACCTACATAATTTCTACTTCCACTTCTTCAGAACTCAGAATTGGCCAATACCTACCAGTATTTACTCTGTTCACAAATGTACAAACCCATGGATAACGCTGTAACTGTACAAAAAAGCACTGATCATATGTTTACACCCTTGTGCTCATCTAAAACTAATATACAGCATTTTATATGACTTCAGGCCCATGATGTAAACAAGCCTATTTTCCAATGTAAAATACTTTGGGGGGGTGGGGGAGGGGACAACACTTACAGTTTTGCATAAATTAAATTTACTGAGATTAATACCAATGCAGTTTAATACACTAATATTAGATTTTCTAAAATAATTGACTTGTATGACTGCTAAATTAAAAAATGGAAGCACTTTGCACTTTCTCTTTACATTGTAAAATGCCCAATCCCTCTTGATACTTCCCTGTCTTTATCTTAACCTGTGATCCACCCACAGACAGGGCACTTAAAATTAGTTATGACAGGCTAGGTCAATAGCATCAAGGAAGGTTCAAGCTATGCATGAGAACTGATGGGTTCCCAATCTCCGAAATTAATATATTCTGACCTGAAATAGGAGGCCTCAGCTTTCTACTTAAACCTACCAAAACAAAGTAATGTAGGACTATTTGTGAAATGTTAAAACTTTGTTCAGTGCATCTGCAGCCTCAAAGGTATAAAATTATTTGCTTTGACATCAAAAATATAATTTCAGAGAGACCATCTCAGATCAGATTACGTAATTTAAGGACAGCTCTCATAGCAAAACTTAAATCTTTCCTTTCTTCACACTATTCCACAAATTTTGTGCCTCATCCCAGAAAGGTGAGCACAAAGCTAAAAACTTTCCCAGACTTCTCTCTTATCAAAGATAAGGTGGTGACTTGGCAGATCTTCTCCTCTAATTCTCTCTCTCTTCCTGTTTCAGTTTTTATTACCTCTCCATCACATCATTATCTCTCCCTGTGCCTGTGCAATTTCCCCCACAATTTAACAATTATCAAAGCTTACTTCAGTGTCTTCACATTGAAGCTTATTGTCATCTTCCACTGCAATCAGAAAACTAAAACATACTTGTTTCCTAATCACACCTTTTATTTTAGAGTTCAATTGCTCTATCTACATTTACTGTCTCCTGATCAGGAGGGAATATAAAAGTAAACAATCTGGTTTATTAATAGGGTGTTTTGCTGAAATGATTTCTAAATGTCTCCAAAAACTATAGACTCTGAAAAACTTTCTGGATTCTTATCACACAAACCTTGTATGTACTTAAAGTAAAAGGGAATGAGAGGAAGGAAATCTGTTCTCTTTGTGGGTTTGTGCAGCCCATCCTTAGTGTTGCTCTTACCCATCCAGTAATGCAACTTCCCTCAGTGATGATGACATCCAAATGTCTGTCTGTTTGTCACTTCTCTCTACACAGTCTCTACAGATGTGGCATTTCTTACTGCCAACTCAATTATCTGCCCCTTTTAACAATGCCATCCTGACCCGCTCCCTTCCCAGCACCTGAACCCCTATAACTTTCTGCTTGTTCTGACAAAGATATGCAGTCTTATCTTTGCATGTATCCTCTCACAAATCAAATTCAAACTTACTATCCTACCAGTAAACAATTTATACTTCATATAACCATTGTCACTTTGCCCATATGTAACTCTCTCTGTATGCCTGCCATAATGAAATTTGATTTCTACTTCTTACTACTTGGAGGCACAGAATGTACAACCAACTGCAATGTCACACTTCAAATCCTTCTAGGTAATTAAAAAAAAAAATGCAATGCCAAAAGATAGAAATTGTTGTTTTTAGTGTTTTATACACGGGTTTTTTTGCAGACAACTCACTTTACACGCCCAGATGCAGCACCACAGCTTCCCTGTGAGTTACATAAAGTTGTATCTGACACAGTGCAGTCAATGGAGCCTCTGGAGGGATTCAGCAGACCCGCTGCTCGACATCTATTTTAGGGTAAGCTGAGCATCTCTGAACAGGAACTGCAGAAGGGAGATCTCCACTGAGCACAATGGCTCCTTAGACAACTGAGGTCACAAGCAGTTTCCTGAATCTGGATGATTAAGCTGAGTCCAGACATTTTCTGTGATGAGGATTGGTTTTATTCGTTAAAAGAATGTATAGTGACCATACTATGAAACTGGGAATGCCCTCTGTCTCACATGTTTATTCAATCAGAAACGCTCTTGTTTTTTAAGAATCCTTCTTACTGAAAGACCTGCTAAATTAGGATTGGACAAATTTAAAATATAATCGCACAATTCCAATGTAAAATGTATTTCACATTTAATGATTTTAAAAAAGAATATTAAGTTTTACCTGATATCTGCCTTCCAGTACCCAAAGGGGACTACCGGAGAGCTGGAGAGGGACTTTTTACAAGGGCATGAAGTGGGAATGCCTTTAAACTGAATGAGCATAGGTTCAGACTGGATATTAGAACAAATTCTTTACTGTGAGGCACTAAAACAAGTTGCCTAGAGAGGCTGTGGACAGCCCATCCCCGGAGCGGTTCAAGACCAGGCTGGATGGGGTTCTGAGTAACCTGGTCTAGTGGAAGGTTCTCTGTCCACGACAAGGGGCTGGAATGAGATGATCTGTAAGATACCTTCTAACCCAAACCATTCTACGATTTTCTGAAAGGAGACTTAGCAACAATATTATGTGAAAAGTAACCTGAATTTCAGAGACTTTCATTCTCCATGTAGAATGAGATCTGTGCCTTAAGCAGTGCAGAAATACAGCTCCTAAATAATTAATAAATAAATACTTGATATATCAAAATTGAAAATAAAACAATTGCATAGTTGGGATAACATTAATTTCATCCAACATGAAGGCTGCGGCAAGGAGAAAGCAGCTCAAACAATTTAAGGACAACAACATGCATAAGCTCAACAATACCCTCTCCCTTATTATCTCACAGTGAAGCCAAATTACAAATATTCTCTCTATAAAGAATATTTAAAAGCTTGAAATTCAGTCTGGACCTTTACTTTCTTGTAAAACATCTCAGTCCATTGAAAGAAGAATTCCACAAATTTTCCTCTTATTACATTATATGTATTGCTCAGTGGTTGCTATCTGGGATTCGCTGACCCACAGTTTGGTATGTTGATGTTATTTAGCCATCTTTACTCAATTTTATAGTAAGGGAAAAGGCATCTCCGGAGCAAAACCCACTTCACCCTAAATCAGGTAACTAAAACAGAGGCAGGCAAATCTAGATTAAAAGTTCCTACTTCTCTTTGCTAGCTGTAAATGGAGCCCAAATATCTCACTCAATCACAGACATCTAAACCAGTATGAGGAGTTCCACATAAAATGGCTTGTATTCATTTCATCATCCTATATCCTTCTCCTTCACCTAAAAAGAGAAATCACCAGCACACACTATGACTCACTACAAACCCATCTTATGACGATTGATAAAATAAATGTCTTTGTTTACACTTTGAGCTCTATTCTATGTACGAGTGTGGTGAGTAGGGCTGAACTCAATTGCACGCAGTTCTTATTATAGAACAGTTTGAAATATATCCACAAGAATTCTTCTCTGGCCATCCAGGCATGTAGCAACAGATGAGATAAAGAAGCAACCTACAATAAAAACTAAAACTAAAAGGTTCCTGCCTTCACAGAAAACCTCTTGGAGCTCGTGAAGGAGCAAAAAAGGTCTACAAGTACCTTCCTCACAGGACAGGCTCTTGCACTAGAAAGTTTATGTATCTGACCACTCTATTACTTTCAGTCATCTGTTTAGAGGGGGGGCCTTTTTATGGGTTTTAAGAGCTACTCTTGAATTAAGACAGATGGTTCAAGCATAAAGTAAGAACTAATAAGTAACTATAAAAAACCCACACAACACCCCTCCTCAAAAAAATAAAGAAGGTATAGCTAAGCCTTTGAGGCTTGTGCAAAGATGCTTATAACATCCCTGATATGCCTCACTGTTAGCAGGCCTTGGGGAGGTGCAGAGATACCATTTGGCAGGTGCTGGGACAGCACTTTGTTGATTCCTCATTTTAGGAGAAAGATGCTAAAAGCTGAAGATGCTGCTGCATGAGAAGAAATAGAAATGGCAGTTACAAAATAAAACAGGGTAGAAAAAGCACAACAGCCAGTCAGTTCTGCAGACAGAGGTCTAAAATTTGATCACATGAGGCAAAGTGCACAGTGTAGCCCCAGAGAATGCAGCAAATAACTGACTTCTCTAGGCCATGTGGCATTTCACAGTGGTGCCGACCGGGGAGAGAACTTGTACAGGTGAAAGGAACACAGCTACCATCAATGTTATCTAACTTAACCACGTAAAAATCTTAACTTTCATACTGGAGGGCCAGGTATACTGAAATTGTTCTTGCTCAGGTAACATGCTGAACTTCAAGCTAACTATTCCGTGGCATATGAACCACTCCTCAATAAGTCAGAAGCCATGCCCCCTAAAAGGATCTGAGGCTCTAGGCTTTGGAGGGTTTTCAAGCATGTTGTGATCTTCAGAGATGATTAAGCAGTAATTTTGTTTTAAATTTCCTAAATTTGGATTCTGAATTTTAGATATTATTACTTTTGTGCCACAAATAAGAAGTTATAATAGAAAAAAAAATTAATACATCCTGCTGTAGAGGAACCAGAAATCACACACAACCTTTGAAGACAGCATGTTGTTGTTCATTACATATGAAAGTACCTTACAAAAATCTACGATACTCTTTGTTCATATATTTTTAACAGCAAATTCAAAAAAATGTTCCAAATAAAAAATACTAGAGGAGTTTCTCGTGCTCCAAGAATACCGTGCCAGTATTTTAAACTAACTGAATAACATAAAGCTTTATACTCAATTCTAAGCAGCTTATCATAAACATAACAGGAGTTTGCTGACCTGTTACCTAATAACTCCAATACTGTAACTTTCAGTGAGTCTCTTAATCCACTGATAAGATACATACCTGGCATGCCTGTAGCAAGACCCTGACCAAAAGCCAAAGCTGGATTTGCTGCTGCAAGTGACTCTGCCTGCTGCCCCTGCTGCCCCTGGTTGGGGGTAAGCGGGCGCTGAGTTGCTCCAGCACGCAGAACCTGGAAAAGGCCAGTACAACACCCCATCCTTAAAAGGTAAGGAAGCAAGTCCATTATATGTTAAAAAAGGTCTAAAACAGTTGCTTTGTGTATTTTGATGCCTCTTAGCTCTGAATTTCATTTTGGTAATATTCCATCTTATTGGTTTCAAAGATATACACATATAAAGAATAAAAAGTATATATTATTTTGCTGACAAATGTGATCATAAAATATCTTCCCTGCACTGGACAGCAGGACTCATGTATGTTCCATCAATGGTTAATGCGTATAAAGTAAGGAAGAAAATCTGTAAGAGTGATACATTTATGACTTACATTATTTATTAACTGAACACCTGACCTTTCTTGATAAATACATTTGTTTACATTATTTCCAGGCAACTGAATGATGTAAATCTGAATATTTCAGTGCTTGTAGTAACTTGTCTAAATAATTAACACTCCACTGCCAACAGTGCTGTAAATAATGTACCCACTAAGCTTTAAAAATTCACATAACATCCATCACCATGTAACACAGGCATATTTTATTATGTTCTGACAGTGTATCTCCGGGAATCTGACTGAAAAGCAATCTAAATTCTTGCAACCTCTCTGTTTCTCTTGGTTAAAATCATCTTTTTCAGGTCCAAAATAGGGGAGAAATACAATTCACAATATATCCCTACAAAGTATCTTTTATGTGATTTGCATAAATTTGATATTAATTTTACAGAGGAAAAAAAAGACATTGGAAAGATGACACACATTTAGTTATCAATGCATGTCATTGATAAAAATGAACAGTAGGAGGAAAGATCCACCTGAATATAAAAACAGTATGAAACCACTCTGTATTTCCATGGTATTTCAGAGCCACTATTAAATTTCTAGGAAAGGCACTGAAATTAACCATACTGCTGGTAAAAAGTTTAAAATATTTACATTCATTCAAACATAAAATTAGAAAAACTGTGATTTTCCTTTGTGAAAAAAGGCCATTTGTTTACACTGAAAGATCACATAACAGTTTTTAAAATGCACCCAGATATCCTCATAGAAGTACCAGAATGCATCTTTTCATCCCCTTATGTTAGTTTTCTAGATCAGTTTTTAACTTTACAATAATTTACTACACAGGAAGCATTACTTTCCTGGTAACAGCAGCCTGGATTAAAGGAACTATTTTTAATGCTTACTGTTTTAAAAACTGAGACTGTAAAATAACCTAAATATTTAGGTTGCTGTAAAACAATGACAATCAGTAACATAAGAAAACTGCACATCTGCTCTTCACAAAGCACATACCGGTTGCTGTCCCTGTTGTGCCTGGGAAGCTGCTTGCTGATTTGCTGTGGTGTTTGCTGCTGCAGCTTGCTGCTGGAATAAATTGGCTGGATACACCCCCCATGGAACACCATAATACTGAGGCGGAACCACAGCAGGACCTAAAACCAGAAAGCATGATTATTCCAGCTATTGCAGCCAGTTAAAATACTGTTTGTAGCATCCCTCATTGATCCACCTTCTAAATGTTGAAAGAGAAATCAGTATTAAGAAGAATGAATTCCCATATTAGCTAAAAGGACATGTGAACAAAAACAGGTTAATTTTTAAAATTCACAACAAACCGTATCTTCTCTATGAAAGATGAGACTCAGATGACAAAGAAAAATCTTAAAAGCATTCCGAGTTTGTATACCAAAGAACATTAAAAATCAAGTTTTCATGGTTGGAAAAAAAGATCATTTCAGAACATCACAGAATGAACCAAATTCATCCTCCTGATAGCGATATACTGAGACTTTGATCATCTGTGATTTGTCCTTTTTGTATCATGCCTTTTCTTATAAACAGAACTATTGCCTTTGCCTTCCCTGCATACTACACGATGCTCTTCAGAGCGGGCACACTTAACTCTTCCAGTCTACTGATACAGAACCTGTGGAAGAATAAACTCTCTGTATTCACAGCATTGTACAGATAAGACATTATGTATACCTGTATTTTAGTTTTGTCTACTGCCTTTCCTGTGAAACCACCAACTGGAAATACAGGTTTTTTTTTTAAAAATGTTATGCTCAAGTCTGAGCACTAGCTGGGGACTTGAATATTCAGTCCTGTTGTTTCACAGTGACATCTATTAACTTTCTAAGAGATTTTCCTGGGCTTGGAGTTTATCTGTTATTTGGGCCTTTTAGCATGCTGGACACAATCTTTATTCTCATGCCCACTGGGAATAAAAAACCCTGAAATTAGAAAATTATTTCACCAAGTGAAAACATACAAGGAAAGGCTGTCTCACCTTTTGAAAATAATACATACTATAACGTCAGATGAAACCTCATCAAGGATAAATATTTTCAGAACAGAAAAAAACCCCTAATTGTTGCATATGGACGTCCAATGGAAAGAGAAACTCAGAATCCATATACAACAGAAACGGAAAGATTTTACCTTCTTAGTAAAAATTTTCAAAATGGCAATATTAATTTTCCTACAAGTCTCTCCTTCCTAGAAATACATTTGCAGAGAATAAACAGGATGGATTTCAGTTTCTTCTCTTTTCATTCTGGGAAAATTATGAAGGTAGACACTAGAAAGTGTTCAGTTACCTGCTAGGGTAGCTGCTGCAGCCAATCCAGCTGCAGTGTACGGGTCAGTACCTGGAGGAGCAGCGCTGATAATGTATGGGTTTGGCACAAAAGCAGCCGGGGCCAAGCCTGCGGAGAACACGCCTGCTACAGTAATAAACAGAGTTTATTACAGCTAACACACTTGGCAAGCAGCACCACATTCAAACCAAATCACAAAGCCTATCTGCTAAAATCAGAACTGCTCGTACTTCAGCCTCAGAGTAGGTACATCATTACAGAAATCAACACTTGTATGTCTTCTCACCAGTCCTTTCTTATTAATTCCAAGGCATAACAGCTTTGTTTGTTGGATGTACAGACTCCAAGGAGATTTATCTCATATGTATCTACCCACTCACATAGAAGGGAATATTCAAAGTAGAATTTATCTTGCCCAGCTTTAACTATCTAAAAGTTACACAAGTCTTGCAATGAAATCTGAATCAGACAAATCATCTAGTGTCTTAAGTGAATCAGTCAGATAAAACGAATCACTTGCAAGAGATACAAATCTTTCCTCACTAACAATTAGGAAAAAATTCTAACCAGTTAGTTTAAATCAGATACCAGGCTTTCAAACAGCCAGTTATGAGATGATAATCTTACTTCCAAGAATCTTAATTTCATATAGGCATCATAATGGAAAGAAACAACAGAAGAAACTCAGTCAAACAAAGCACTGCTACCCCGAGTTTCCTGTCAGTCAGGTTCACACACTTTATCCAACACTGAGTCAGAAACTGCTGCAGCCAGGACAGCACATCAAACTATGTTCCTCCTTCCAAATATTTCCTGATAGATTTCTGTTAATATGCATATCAGAAGAGGCTACATTTCAAAGGGGCAAGATCTATCTGACTGCTCAGTCAGCACTTCATACAAAGTAGGGGCTTCTCTGGAGTTCTGCAGTTAAAAGGCAGGCCTTGTGGACTCCCATCTCAATCTGCCATGTCTCCAGCTCTCAGATGGTATCACTCAGCTACATAGCACTTTTCAACCCCAGCTATAGCCTGCTGATCCCTGTCTGGACAGATTTCACCATGTAGCTAAACAAGCCAGTGGGAAAACTTAACTGCCACCCTGTCACAGGAGAACATGGACACATCCCATTGCAGATACTGCTTCCTACTTCTGCCTGCCCTTCTGATCCTGAGAATCCCTTTTCCCTCACAGAGGAAGGAGATTTGTGCAAACACCTCAACAGCCCAGTGGTTGAGAGTGGGAAGGGCAAGAATCTTTAAGCCTGCCCCTACAGTGTCAGAATCTGAGAACCTTCCTTCCACAAGGAATTGCTTGCATGTGTGTTCCAACCTCCTCCACTCTAAACACTGACAGTTTCCCTGCAGCAGAAGATAAAACTGTTGTCAGTGAAATAACACCTTCTTGTTGAGTTGCAGCACACAAAGAACTTTATCCATTTAACTAACTCACTGAATTAAGAGGGACAGAAAAGAAATGCCTGCTAGAATAACTCCATCATAAAGGTACCTGCAAGAAGAAAGAGCTGTCTGTTTCAAAGGTGCCATGGAATAATGGCTTGATCAACACAACAATATGATATCCAAGTTCTACTATACAATGTTTTTAACTGGATTATTAAAAATACTAAACTGCAACAGAATCTTAGAATTGCGTATTTTCGGTTTTTAGTAGAGAAAGCTGGTGTTTCCATCACTGCTTGTAGCAGTAATGTCTTTTTACTTTTACTCACATCCAAATTCAACTACTGTGCTACGCGAACAAATATAAACTTTCTTTGTATACAACTGTTCAAAGTAGGGGAAAACTTACAACAACAGAAAACTTCCTTGAAGGACAGAACAGTTTTATGCAGCCATTCTGAGAACTGCTAAACGGGCCAAGTGATCAGTACCTATTTGAGTTAGAATACTGTGGGTAACACCGAAAGGATTCTGTCAAAGCAACACACCCACTTTTGCGAGGGACACCTCACCTATGTGTGGCTGCTGAGCTGCAGCCAGGGCGTATTGCTGCTGCTGGGCTGCTGTCAACTGCTGAACAGTCAGAGCATTTGTCCTCTGGAAAAGCTATTGGAAAAGAAAAAAAGATGCATTTCAGTTTTCAGAAGTCAGGGCTATAACATACTGGGATTCACTTACCAAAAAAAATTTCAAACCAGGCTTCTATTCTAGTAAGTTAGACTTAACTAACTAGAAAATTATGCACTAAACCAGAAAACTACGCACCAATATTCTTCCAGATTAACTGTATAGTTATCTGCCTTTGATTAACTCACAGGCAAACCAAAATGCACATGTTTAAAAGACTGGTTATCAAAAGAGTATAATGAACAACTCAAAGGATCAATTTACCACGTTTTCAAGTCCATTACTGACCTGCTGCTGAGAATTGTAGTCAAAAAGTCCTACAGTAGCTCCTGAAGAGTCCATTTGTACCTGATTGCCAGGATAGTCAAACTGTAGAGAATCAAGACCAACTTGTTCCATGGCATCTAGATTCTGATTTTCTGGATTTGAAAATTCTTCTACCAGAGGCTTGTGGGCTGCAGGATTGGGAAGTGGACCTAATCCTTCTGTGGTGCTGGGATTGGGGCCCAAGCGTTCAGCTACTTCTGTTGGGGAGGCCTGTCGACTTCCAGGAGTACGACTGTTTAGAAGAAATTTAAGATAGACTCTTCAGTCTGAAATAATGCTGTCCATCGACAGAGTACAGCATTTCTATTTTAAAAGCACTTCTGAACTTAACAGACCTTACAAAGGGAAGTGACAGACTGTTTTTAACTATTTCAACCAGCATGCATTGATGGCTCAAGATAATGGACACATTTCATTTCAAAACATAATTTTATGCATTTTTTTAAAGTTTAAGACGATACAATCTTCAAATCACTATGAGAAAAACTAAATTTTGAGTCAAATGGAGTAAACTGTTATCTGTAAAATTTTGGGGTGGCTCTTTATTGTATTTTGGGAGTGACAGGAATTATTAGAAAACGTATTGAAGAGACATTAAAACAGAAATAAAAAGAAATGGCTAAGTGTATCTCATGCCAAAGGAGAGAAAGACACAGTAAAATTTCAACTAGGAAAGACAAACATACAATATAGCAAATATTTTTCACATCAGAAAAGCAAATATTAATTTTAATGTAATTAAAATGAACTAATAGCTGCCTCGTTTAGCATTTGACTAAAATATTTCACTTCCTACAGAACTCATTTAACAGACTAAACTACAGTGATGACTGGTGGGGAAAAAGTGTTCTTAATATAACCCTGAATATTATATACAACATTATATATATAATATATATATAATTTATATGAAAGCTGAATTGCTTTCTAATCTGCACTGGCCATATCACCCACATCCCCACTGACTCTACAGGGGAGTTTCTGTGCACCTATAAATGCCTATAGGCAAACACATGAAGTGAGATGTCAACAGATTCACATCCTAAAGAGACTCCCAACCCTGTATTTGGTTAGATTTAGGGTACCTTAATTTGGAATTGTACCTCACTTCTGTGCCAGGCCACATTGTTTACACTATCAATTTTTACTGGCAAAAACCTAAGTTAACTACTAGGAAAGAATTGTGTGAGAGAATCTATGATCCCTTAACAATACTTATGTATTTGCTGATACCAACACTGAAATCTGCACAACTAGAAATCAGCCTTTTAGTGAGTTTATTGCAACGCTGCATGATTTATTTCTTCAGAAAAAATACTTCAAAGATAAAGTAGGTACATTAGAGCTTTTTTAATGTAACAACCAACCTCATGACAATTGCCTGTACCATACTGGCTACCATCTAAGTATCCTATCTAGCAACCATGTCTTGCTCCATGTACAAAACTTGAGTTTGAAGCCATTTAAATATTCCCTATTTTTCCCAAATGAAATACAGTATAAACAAAGTGAAGAACAAAAAGAAAAAAGGCAGTTATTTCAGTACATACTTTAGTTTAAAAACACTGCAAGTACAATAAAAATACAAGGAGGAGGACAGGACAAAGTTTCTTTGTTAATACTTATGTTTACCTAATATAGGTTGCTCCTTATATTGGTGCTGTTCTGTTGCTATAGTTAAAGTTGTGTCAATACTTCAATTATAAACCACTGTTTGGAGGGTTTTATACTACCACTTTATATGGCCCATTTCAATTAGATGGCCTTTTTTTTTTTTTTTTTGAGAGGTTTACTGGCTTTGGATGCTTTTTTGCACTTGTGTCTTTTTTAATAATTTCTCTCTTAAATAATATAGAAGGTACTTTGCAAACAACTATTTCAAAATTGAAACAGATACTGGTAAAGAAAAGCAGGACAATATTTATTCTGCATTTTCTACATATAATATTGAAGGTAATTTTGTTTATTGTGCATATTGCAGCATGCAGCCGAAAGGAGCTAATGTGAGCTCTCTAATATGCTTGGTATTATACTATTTTCAGTAATATGCCTTGAAAAACAGACTTGAAGAATCCCTCCTTAGCCTCAGGTAAATAACATTTTTAAAGGGTAGGAAATACTTACATATGGGATTCAAACACGCATTTTAATATACTTGTTCAGCAATAAACTAATGAAACCACAACTGTTTGGTCACGTTCACCACATTAAGATAAATTTATGAGCAGCACTCTAGTTCTCTGTCTTGTTAATTCCTCTGTCTGACAGTTACAAATGCATCACAGTAACTCAAAAAAGAAAGGTTAGTCCTTAAAAAAATATCAAATTTAAAACGCAGTTTAGTACTAGGAAAAAAACCCAGACTGGCTGTACTGTCATGTGGGAGTTCACTCTCTACAGCTTGAGCTTGGTCCAATCTTTTTTTCCCTAAGCAAACAACCAAACCACAACACCATTCTATACTGTGAATAGCTGACATCTAACTATGTGAATAGGAAAATACATTGTTCCACCAAAGTCAAAGATATGGTTTCTATAAAGACTTCTGTGGGGAAATAATTAGTTGTGCTAGGCTGTGGCATCCACTAAGAAAATCAGAAGGAAAGTTAAGATTCTGGTAGGACTTACTCTCTACAACAACACTCAGATGCAAAAGTTAGAGTATTAAAAAGAAGCAGAGAGAGAAAGGGATTTAGTTTGACATTAAAAGGGTTAAAAGTTTTCATCCCTCCTTAATTCACCACATTTAAAAGGTACCCGTTTACTTTTAATAATAACTATGTTAAGATGAATTTGTCTCATGAGAAGTGACACACACATTAATGACATCCTAAGAAACATGTGGCACAGTGGGAAAGGGAGGACTTGAGGTGGAAAGAATCAGTCTGCAGCTGGGTAATGTTTAAAGCTGACACACAAACCAGAACTGTAATAATGCCCTTAAGAGACATGCTTGTCTTCTTGAGAAACAGTTAAAAGCTTACTTAAAATCTTTGCAATCGGCATCCATTCCATTTGGCAAACCTCTGCCATTTATTTTAGTAACATCCTCATCATCTCCTTGTTTAAGATCTCTGTTTTTGTCCTCCTCAAATGGAGAAGCCTTGCCTTTCTGATCTCCTTTCTCAGGTCCATCTGTTTCAGCATCTCTAGTGCCCTGAGGAAAAAGAATCTGTTTGATTCTGAATATTGAACAGAACACAATAGGAGCACCACAAGGTGACCTAATTCTACACTACAGTTCACGTAAACAATACAAACAGTTTGTTGTCAATGAAATTGCATTTGGTGGGTAACTTGGTCATCAAGTTTCAACCACATGCAATTAATAACTGCCAAAATGTGAAAAGGAATGCGAAGATTTATAATGGAAGAGCTAACTCAACCTTAACTATAGCGGTGCTGTTAAAGCAGTAACACTTTGAATTAGATAAAAGTTTATTTTATACAATTAAAACATCCAGTTACAAAACAAACCCGCATGAAAACAAAGAATAGGAAGATCTAGAATAAAGCCCATCACACATTTATAATTAAGCTATTTGTAATGTCTTTCCTTTAAATAATGTTTTTAGGAAAGCACTTTAAGACAGCTATTTAGTCAAGAAACCCAAAACACTTCCCTATTCTGCCCCCTCCAACCAAGGAAGACAGACAAGTAGCAACTACACACTTGCTTCTAAAGAGAAGAGAATTAAAAAAGAAAATGGACAAAGAGAATAGAAAATATAACCATGTAACAGAAAGACCATAGCAGGTAACTAGGCAAGCTTAACACACTGCATTACTTACAAAAGCTCCTTTCCTAAACCGGGAATCCAATTTATCAGCTGGAGAGGAACTTAACACATATTCTACCATGCTCACTCCAAGGCCACCACTTTCTGATCGTGGAGACAATACAGCATTTACTTCACTGTTTCCATGAAAACCCTGTCCAGGCTTTCTCTGTACCATAATAGGTTGGGACATAGAATGGTCTGTTAAAAACAAATAAATAAATAAAACTATAGTATTTTTTTAAAATATAGTTTGTAATATGTTTGCATTTCATTACAGCAGCAATATTAAACAAGACCAAAATTAAATTAAATAAAAAATTCCAAATCACAGTTTCAGTGTTATTGACACACAATCACCAGTGCAGTATACATTTTCACGATTAAAATTAAAAGAAAATAAAATCTAATACACAATTACAGTTTTCTGCATTAATTTGCTCTGAAAGAACATTCAGTAATCGTGACTGATTTTTCAATACATATAAAACAATCACTTACGAGGAGTTCCCCATGCAGTCTCTCTCCACTCGTCACCAAGGAATATCCCTTTTTGTCCATCTTTTGCTGAATCATCAGGTTCCCAAAACTTTTTGGCAGGTAAAAGCTGTTAGAAAACGTTCTTATTTAAATATGCTTATAAATGGGAAGAAATAGCAATACTTTTAAGAGCATATGCAAGTAATTAATTTGACATCATAGAATCACAGAATGGTTTGGTTTGGAAGGGACCTTAAAGATCAATTAATTCCAACTCTCCTGCCATGGGCAGGAATGCCACTCAGTAGATCAGGTTGTTCAGGGCCCCATCCAACCTGGTCTTGAATACTTTCATGGATAGGGCAGCCGCAACTTCCCTGGACAATCTGTGTCCGTGCCTCACCACCCTCCCAGTAAAGAATTTCTTCCTTCCATCTTATCAAAATCTCTCCTCTTTCAGTTTAAAACTGTTTCCCATCATTTTATCAGTATCTGCCCTTGTAAAAAGTTGCTTTCCCTCTTTTTTGCAAGTCTTCTTTAAGTACTGTAAGGCTGCAATGAGGTATCTTAGGAGCCTGTTATTCAGACTGAAGCACCACATCCCTCTCATCCCCTCTCCATAGGAGGGGTGATCCAGCCCCCTGATCATCTTAGTGGCCTCCTCTGGACCTGGTGTAACAGGCTGACATCTTCCCTGTGCTGAGGCCCCCGAGCTGGATGCAGCTCTCCAGGTGGGTCTCACAAGGACAGAGCAAAGGGTCTCTGCCTTGACCTGCTGCCCAAGCTGCTGCCAATGCAGACCAGGACATGGTTGGCTTTCTGGGCTGCAAGATCACCCTGATACCAAAGTCAGCTTTCAATAAGGCAGCAGGTACTGGTGAGGAATATTGTAACACCTGAAAGCTACTTCCTATTACAGCTGATGCTGTATAAAGGAATTGCCAAAATGACTGTGACAAGACTGAGATTCTGAAGTTTTGTGGGAGAAATACAGAATATAGAAGCACCTGTGAAAAAAGCAAATCAAATTAATCCCCGTGTTAAATCAAGTCAATCCTCTCAGAAGCCTTAACTAACAGTGCCTTCTTTCCAAAGGCTCAAAAGCTTGGCTGTTAACTAATACTGTGATGATAACTGGAAACAGCAGCAGTTCATTGTGAAGTTCTCTTCACTCAGAAGTGCATCACGTCACAAATTTAGGAAGGGAGTACCACACACAGTAACAGATCAGCTCCTTTAGACCACAGGGCTCTCTCGGTTATGAATCAATGACATTCCAATGTGAAGTTCTACATACCAACGATGCCATTTAGCTGTATGCTTTTTTTCATTCCTATTTCTAAAGCAAAGAAGTGTCACTTTAGATCAGTATCACTTCTTGTACTGTCCTTCAGGACAGAAGGACTTAGTGGGACATGACAGAAGCATCACACAATATCTCTAATGTCAGGCTGTCACTTCCATTTCTCTACTTTGTTCCTCTAACTTTTTCCATCAGTAACAGTAAAATTGCTAAACTATACATATCACACTTCCTCTAGAATATGTAATTAAAACACTCTACTCTCATACTATATATTACATACTTTACAAGGTCCATCAACTGAAACCAAAGTGAAAACAACTTGCAAAAAATACTGGGAAGAGCTCTGAAGAAAGCAGCGTAATCCACCACATTCTGCAAAATGTAATGCTGAATTAAGAATTTTAAATTTTGTAAACTTAGGAAAAAAACAATCTGATGAAGCTGTTTGCAATAAATGAGTACATTCTAGAAATTTGTTTCTCCTATAACTTAAGTGACTAAAAAACCCTTCAACTTGATGGTTGTTGAGTATAAGCCTTGATGAAACTACTAACTGGAGTTATTTTTTTAGGTATTTCTTAGTGTAACATTGAAAGAACTTGTGAAAATATCTTAAAGAGGAGGAAGATAAGATTGCCACTAGGAAGCCAGAGTACTGACACTGCAGCAGAGGTGACAAGAGCTCCTCTGCAGTAACTTCAGGATTGCTGTTGTTCTGTGCTGCCCAGAGTTCTTAGCAGAAACAAAGGATATTGACTGGCTAACATACTCAGATCCCTCCTTTCCTCACAGAAGTTCACTAATACTGAAGGATTCAGGTTGAAGGATGATAAACAGTCAAAGCTCAACAAAACCACAGGAGAGTACCATCCTTGCAAGAGTGCTGGACTGTTATGGCCTGCCCTGACAGAGATGCCCACGCTGAAGTGCATTGTAGAATCACCAGAAGGTGTCAAACATACTTTGGGAGCACCAGGATATTAAGTTTATCCCAAATTTAAGGCATGAAGTTAGCCATCAGAAGACAGTGAAATAGATTAATGGATCTTACAACTGCATTTCAACTAAAAGCAAAAGATTACAAAATCCAGATCCGCTTATGCAATCTACACATCCTTTTTAGCTTTGCATTTGTAACAAGTTTGCAATACTACTTAATTTTCATTTTGTAGGTCAGCGGTAGAACAGAAAGCAAGCATTTAACAGTATCTATGAAACCTTGGTTTTGGGAATCACATTTTATTTTCTAAGGCAATTTCAAGTACATGTCCAGCTGAGATGACACACAGAAGTGAAGGTGTCCCAGTCTAACACAACCTCTTCAGAATAAAGCAGATCTAGTAATATATTGGGTGTGATAAAATGAGAATTACCCAAAATATGCTTACCCTGAAATTAATAAATTCCACTATCAGACAGGTGTTCAGACAACTCAATGTTAAAAACAATAAGCAAATTCAGATCAGAACACAAGAACAAAGGAAAAACTGTCCACCATCAGAAAGTAGCAATAATCCTCAGTGAAAAAGTTTTGGAAGGATTTTGTTGTTGCGAGTGGTTTTTTAAAGACTGTTTTGTTTTGTTCTTTTTGTGCTTGTGTTTTCCCTTTTTGTTTTCCCTTTTAACTACTTTCAAACTCCAAACAGATAAATTCAACTGCTTGCAGTCTTCATGTACTCTGGTACACAAAGAATATAGAATATTTTAAACACAAAACATAATGCATCATCCATACTTCAAGAGGCTAAATTTAAACTACTGACAATTAAACAGATTTACAGAAATTATTTTCATTAAAATTTCTACACAAAGACATCCCTCAGATATTTAAATAAATGCAGTATTTCAAAGTTTACAATACTGCAGATCCATGAGGGGCAGTGATTCAGATTTATGATTTACTTTTGACAAATAATGGATAGGACATACATTATGCTCTTTTTTAAAGGATATTCTAGTTATCGGATTATCAAACAAACAGCCCTACCAGTTGTCTACTATTCAATTGTGGAATTAAAAAAAAAGTAGTTTTCAGAAAAACGTGTTTATCTTTGACAGATAGGCCACAATGTGCACTTACACAGTTCTACTGAAAAGAACTTAATCAGGAAGTCAACGCAGATACAAGTAATTAAAATCATTGTGCTTTACCCTTTGATAACATGTTTTGCTCAATATATCCTGTATTTAATCCAAGGAAGAACAAGCTTTACAAAGATACATCCAAATCTAACTAAAAACGATGGAAAAGGGTGTCATGTTTGTTACTAAGTTCTCCCAAAGGTACACTAAAAAGTGTCTTTTTCAGTATCAGCACTGATCCCTGTTAGGTGTCTGCCAGATGAAAAAAGCCCTTTACTACACATGAATAATAACCACCACTTATGTTAAAGTTGCCTCTTAACCAGCTCTCTGACAAGTAACAGCAAAGTCTCAATTACTGGCTCTTGAATTAAAGATTTTCAAATTATTTTTAAAAATTTATTTTTAGGATCAGAAGTTGATCCTACTGAGCTGAATTCCTCTGCATGAAATTTTGACACTAGAAATGAATACTTTGTTCCCACAATGAAATGCGTGTGATTTGAACCTGTAAGCTTATATAAGAATAGACATTACTAAAAGAAGATTTAGTTTTATATTCTGTTTGGCACTAAGTTTTATGTGTGCCTGCATTGCATGACACTAAAGGTCTTGAAGCCCACCATCCTGGCCCTGAAACAGCAAACAGATGCTCAGAGAAACAGCAGCAAGTGTCCTTTTTCCTTCAGAATATTAACATGACCTTAAGGGTCACAAACAGATTTTTGGAGCTGGAGCCAGAGGCATCTTCTGCGTATAACCAATCTAACAGCTAAAACTTTAGGAGACAATCTGCAATACTGCTAACAAAACTTTAGTCTGTTTCTTTACAGCATAAATTAACAAAGAATTGAGGGACAGAAACAGATCAAGGAAGCTGCAGGTCTGGCTCATGTTACGCTGTCCTATTCCCGACACTGACTGACACCAGGCTCCATCTGAAAGCAGCTCAGATCAATAACTAAACACAAGGATTACCAGTACATAACATTTCCAAAATGAAAACAGATTTCATACTCTACATTAGGACATGGAATAGATACTTGCTTGACGATTCAGACAGTCATGATTTTAGTAATGATACGAAAAGTAAGACTTAACAGCCTCCTAATGCCAAGGATTGATACCCAGTTGGGAAAAAAGGTACGAAAAAGGATTAGAATTATGACCAAGAAATTAATTTCAGTTGAGAGAAAAATCTGTGCAGACAGAGAAAATGAGGAAGATAACTTCCCTACAGCTAGAAGCAGTTCTCTTGACATAACCTCTTTCACACCTTTCCAAGCAGATGGAGGGAAGTACAGAAGAACATACAACTATCCATTCTTACAAGGGTATTTGCAAGGACATTTCTTTTAATATTTTAAAAGGTTATAATCAAAAAGAAGGTTAAAATAGACGGAATTTGTCTATTTTGACTACTTTATTGTTGTGCAATACCTTATGAAAATTACTAAGTCAACCCAGCTATGTAAACCTGTATCACCTCAAGATACATGGAAGATACTCTTGAAATGAAAGGCAAAATAACCTGCTAAGTGCAGGGTCACAGTACAATAACAATTTATGATGCTGCAGTACTGTACCAAAACTCTTTTTGTGTTTGTTTTTTTTAAATATCTTTACAGACTCATAAAAACAAACAAACAGAATCATGATCATGCAGAAACACATCCCTCATCTCAGATAACTTAAATGAAGAGCAGTAAGGATGGCCATACATCCCTTAATTTAATTCCCAGGCATTTGTGCCATCCTTCACCTTCACTGCTTTCAATCTTCTGAGTACTTTGTGGGTGTCAAAAGAACAAACATCACTATGAATTTCACCCATCCACTCTATCACACTGCTGGTACTACCACAGATACCTCACTAACACCTTTACCTTTCAAAAGAGTTTTAAGAGCTGGGAGAGGAAGGAAGCATATCCAGTGTGGCTACTCAGGTTTCTAAAGAACAGGGCTTGATCCATTATTGGTTTTTCAAATGGGAGAAAGACAACCCTGGACAAAGCAAAAACTGCTCAAAAGGCAAGTGATTGCTTAAATGCTTCATGAAAGTGAAAAACATCAAGTAAGAAGAACCATGTGTCAGCTCAGAAACATTCAGCAACCAGAACATGGTATTTGTTTTTCATCAGTAAGTTATGGTTTCAGTAAAGATCACAGTCCTACCATCATTTTAAGAAAGTTAAGATGAAATATTGTCACTGGTTCAGTTATCAACTGAATTAGGTAAATATCCAGCAAGACAAGAGGATCAGTATTTGAAATCTTAGTTCAACATGCATTTATTTCTTTACCATGTCCTGTAAGGGCAAATAACCCTAATGCATGTCAACTATTTTCTAAACAGCTCAGGGAACTGCTTTTGAAGGAGCCAAGTGATCCTCCCTGATCTTAAATTCCTCCTCACAAAGTACACTGACTTGAAAAACCCCAAACAAATCAAATCAGTAAGACAAAAAGTTCTTCTTCTCTCTAGCTAAATTACATAATAGCACTCTTCACCCTGGTTAAAATCTTCTATTAAGGAGTAATTACCAGTAAAAAAAATAGTAAATTACCACAGATTTCTGCTGGGTATGCCAATTCACTTTTTCTGGAGCCAAATATTTTTTTCAGATCCCAGTCTTCTTGGTTTTTCAGGAGTACCATGCAACTGTTTCACTAACTTAAATACAGTGACACTGAAAACATGCCCCATTTCATAGAACTGCACACACTTGAAAAAAATCACCCTGTCACTTCCCCAAGAGTATCAGTCATCTACCAAGACTGGTACAGCAGATCCAGTCAACAACCATCCCAGTGTTCTTGCAAAGGACCTAGTTTTTTTTAACCTCAGAACAGAAATTTCCAGTTGCCTGAAAAATCAACCGGTTCTTAAGAGAAGTATTATTGAGACTTCTCAAATTGTATCAACATTTCCAAACCACCAACTGGATTTTCAGCCCTCAATTACCTCTCCCATTCCCCGAGATTCTAGGGCAAGAGCTTGAAACTCATGATTCATCTCATCCACAGATCGAACCTGCAGGGGGAAAAACAAAACAAAAATCCATTAGTCAAATATCTTTTCAAAAGTAGAGTTTGCAATACTTCACAAGCTTTCTGACAACTGAAAGCACACACAAAATGTGCTGCTCCAGTTAGGCTGAACATGAGTTTAGATTCCATGAACAGATACAGTTAGTGACCAGTTTAATGAACCATGCTAATATAATAACATGCACAAAATTCCAAGAGACTGAAACATCTTAATCTTCATATATCCAGACGGATATTGCTCACTATGGAAACAGTGACCAACATTACATTTGCAACAAACGCAAAAAAAGTGAAATTAAAGATCTGGGCATAGAATATCCCTTGGAAAGGAGATGAGCCATTGCACACTCTGTTACCAAGTACACCTGGCAGCAAACAAAGACAAGCTCACCAGACGGGTCACAAAACCTGCCAGCAATGCACTGCATTTAAAATCTAGTAACTGACTCCATTATCACAATTTTTTCTACTTTCTTCCAGGAAATAGTACTTTTCCTTCTCTGTGTGTCTTCGCTTGCTGTAAATATGAAATATATATTACTAAAGTAAGAGTTGCTGCTGAAACAAACCACCTCCTCTTCCAAGGCACACAGACACAAAGCACTGGGTGCATTCTTCACTGAGAGAAAATGGTTTCCACAAGGAATTTTCAAAGCCGTGATAAGCTTCGAAAATTAAATAAACCCAGGAAATTCAGAGTTGTTTCTTCGCCTTTCCTTTTCTCCCAATAGTGTGATGCAGCAGGTAACGCTATTCAAGTTCAAAGTAAAACTGAAGTTTCCCTCCCAACACCAGTCTTCCCTGAGGAGTTCCTTTCACCAGTAAACCCACATGCTCACAGCAACCAACCAAAATGAAATTACTCCACAGAGCTGATAACACATTAAGAACACTTTCCAATAGACAGTCAAATACCAGGCAAAGAAATAATCTTGTGCTTTCAATATTCAGATGCAAACAACTCCTTAGCATTGAAAAAAGTGTCAGTTATCTGCCAATAAATGCTCTATTCTCAAAATTCTACTCCTAAAATATTATTATTGCCTCACAATCATTCTAAGCCATTAACTTCTGCTATTGTCTCTGTGCTTCTGACAAAGAAATTTCATAGCTCAAAGACATTTTCCCTTAAAAAGAACAATATTGTAGTTAAGATGGACTCTGAAACCAATTCCCAACAATGTCAGTGAGACACTGGAGAGCTAATTCAGTTTTGGAGTGAGTTACAGAGTGGGCGAATCAGCACATTGACTTTTCTTCCAGTGATGCTGACTTTTCAGTCAAGTAGGTTGATTTTATTTTATTAAAAACTGAAAGCAGATTTTCACATAGTCTTAGAAAAGCTAGAGACATTTCTCTTCAAATGAACTAAAAATATTCATATTTTATGCAAAACTCCTTTTAGCTCCAAGGGATAATCAAATATTTGTGCATATACATAGAAAACTAAACTGTGTAAGAGCAATTGCTTAGAAACAAAAATCAAAAATTCAAATCTTGAAGACTTCTTAATTTGAATATTACAGTTTCTGAAAATGTAATTTCTTCTATATAGAGCTGAGAGAGTCCATTATCTTACTTGGGCCACTATCCATGCTGAGGTTGTGCACTTCAGTTTCAATTACAAATAGTAAATTAGGTACTTCTGTCTCAAAATGTAGTTTAGGTAGTTTTGGTCTAACTATCTCTAAACAAAACATGCTGGTAAAGCTTGTCAAGCTATATTTACCATAAACACTACCCAAGTCGATGTTAGATAAGAAACAACCAAGCTTCAAAGATGCATACAGTTTTTGGTTGCGTTGTGGTTTTTTGGGGTGGGTTGTTTGTTTTTTGTTGTTTGTATGTTTTGTTCGGGGAGTTTTGTCGGTTTTGTTTTGCTTTAACTTCTGGTGGTGACGCTGATGTTTGGGTTTTTCAGTGTTGCACGACCTAATACTAAATGCTCACTTTCTCCAACTCAGCAAAATTCAAAAACATGGCCATATACCCTTCCAAGTCTCTAAGAAAAGACAACCCAAGTATCAAGGTAAGATAACTAACTACTTTTTTTTTTTTCTTTTTTTCCTGAGCAGTTCAGAGACCATTATAAGAAACTGAAGCTTTCTAAAACTGTAAATACATGCTAGTACACTGAACATTAATTTTGCTCACTGGCCACTTTCTTACAAAGGCGAAATTTCAGTTAGTGTTATCCACTGCTACCAGCAGCAAGAGAAATAATACAGTCCTTTCACTGCAGCAAAGAGCTCTATTTCTGTTTCCATCAAAAACAACAGCCACAAAATCCTGTCCCGTATCATAAATACACGTTTCACAGGTCGTTTACAGACTGGGGAAAATACAAGCAGCACCGGTATCTTCAGGTCTTTCTTCAACGCTAACCCAGCCCTATCACTACAACCACGGAAGAAAACATCCAAAATGCCAACCAAGCTGGATCTCCTACATATAAAGACATGCCCTCTCCCTGAAGGAGAAGCTTTCGCTGGGGTTATCTGTATTAACAGGGAGTTTTATTTTTCTAATTCAATGCCAACATTCACCCAATTCATACATTCCAGAAATAAGCATTTTTTTTTTTTTAAACTCAAATTCAGAACATCAAAAAAACACACAAAAACCAAACACAAACCCTGTATTTTTATTCATACCCTGTCATCCAGAGTCATCCATAACTCACAAAGAGGCCTATGGAGCATACTGCTCAACATTTACAAGTTTTTGTCTGGTTTCGTTTGATTTTTTTCTTGTTCTCTCATACATTCACCCAGACTCCTCTTTCTCCATTTACCACCTACCTGGTTTTGGGATTAGTTGCTAGATCTAATCTTAGTTTTCAGAAGTTAAACACTAATTACTCTTTCCAACTCAAGAGACTCTGGCAATGGTTTCAAACTTCTGATACACAACAGATCATTCCAGGGGCTCCCAAATTATACCACACACAAAACTGTCTTTAGGTATAACAATTCCTCACACACTGCTGTGAAACAGGTAGAATGGCCTTAGTGTATCCATGAACTTTTTCCCTTTGACACACCAACAGAAAATTCTGCTTTTTCCCCTTCCACAGAATCTAGATAGAACATACCAGCATGTATTAGTCCATTTTTCATCACATCATTATGAACAATATTTTAACACACAGTAAAAACAAAATTATGTTTTAGTAGACTCTTTCTTCCTAAAGATTACACTTCCTCATATTGAAATTTCAAAAGAATTTATTATAAATCTAGAGGCCTATGCAAAAAACCTTCCTTTACTCTGCTGAGGACATTCCTGCCAGCCTTCCCCCAACGGCTTCTATCAATCCCCTTGAATGACCTTGGTAATCATCAAATAAAAGGTCTTCAGAACCTTTTCAGAAGTTTTTTTCCTTCTTTCTCCATGCATAAGGGTTTCACCAGATCACCCAGCTGAACTGGCTAAAACACCACAGTGGTGAGACCACCACATTTGACAGGGGGAAAGCAACACGGACAAACTGGTGTGTAGCAGGGTGGGGAAGGAGCACCCGCTCAGTGGTGGCTACGTGATAAACCAGTAACATGAAACTGTGTCCTCACGTAACTCAGGACAGAATCCAGGGGGCAGACTCTTGACTGGACAGTCATCTAGGATTACCACAAGAAACACTGCTCACAGTAATATCCATTTCTGCAATGCAGGCATCCAGATCTAGAAACAAGAACTCTCTCAAATAACGCTGAATCCAGCCAGAAATAAGCTTGTAACCATCTTCTTGCAAAAGCAAAATACAGCCCCTTCTTTGAAAAAAAGTCTGTAAAATAATAACAAAAAAAATGAAGTATGAAAGAGAAAGATATGACTTCATTTTATACATCAAAAGTGGTTCAACCAGTTGACCAGAGAGTAGGAAAATCATTTTTCTGCATTAACATACCCCAAATCCCACCCATCCTTTCCCTCCCATGTGAACTCCCTAACCACTGTGACAAAGAAAAGGACACATTTTGCAGTTGAAGATGTGTCCTAGGCCAGAAATTCAACACAAAACACCTGGTCATCCCAGCACTGGGACTGGAAAGAAAGGGAAGCTTCATTTCATATTGCAAATGCTTCAGTTTCTTTATTTTACTGAATGACTTCCAGTAGTTTTCTACAGGGGTGGCTCTTCTGTAGCATTTATCTTATGTAAGATATATGCTTATGAGCAAGTTAAACTAATTTGAAAACACAAAAATGGACGTATTTGAAAACACATTTAGCAATTCTGCCAGCCCTCCATTAAGTTAAACACTGTATTGTAAAGTTATGTCAGACACTTGACTAGACATTTAAAAAACCCTAAAAAAACAACCCACCTAAAACCTCTCAAATAGGTGGCCAACTTGAAACTACCAAATAAAAATAGTATTTTTAATAAAAGCTAAAACATCAGACACAAATCCAGTAGGGACTCATAATAAAGGCCAAGAAATGAAAACTACACAAAAAGGTTAAACTGCAAATCTCCAAACCTCTGTTCTGACATAACGCAGTTCAGGGCTGTATACAGATTTCTACTCAAGAATATTTTTCCCAAACTAACCAAAATGCCCTTACTTTGGTTTAGAGGGCAGGTCATAGTGCATCCAGATAACAAAAGCTGTTGAGTAGCTGAACAGGCAACTACTATAAACACAACTGAATTGTTTTGTACACAGGTTGGTAACAAAACACCAAATATTTTCTGTAACATTAAAAGAAAACAAAGAATTTCTTTCATTAAAACTGCTTTTGTGTAGATGTATTTTCTCATACTTCTTTGAAGCATCAAGGAACCAAAGGTTCACTTACTAACAAACTGGTTACTGAAAGTTGCCGCTCCCAAGTAATTCAGAGTCTACAGGTATGTCTTTTTTTGATAAGAGGCAACATTTTCTGAGGGCCAAATGGAACCAACTAAAACTTCTGCAGGTAAGGGAATAATCCTTCAAGTGCTGTATTTTTGGCTTCTTAACTCATATTCTCAGATTGAGCTATACTTTTATACCCTGTGACCCTTCATATATCCAAATACTCTAACAAATCCAAATTTGTCAATTTAGTTGGTCTGGTTCAGCAATCACTTTGATGTGGATCTTAATGTTCTTGTGCTTTACTTCGTTGTGAACTTTATATTGTAGCCTGAGAAGCAATTCTAGCAGTGCTGAGCACGCTGACTGACAAAAACGAAAGAAGCAGATTTCAAGGTAGCGTCTCTGCAGCATGTTCAAGGGGCAGGGCAAGATACTCAGCAAAAGCACCGTCCAGCCTCCTGAAAAACCCAAGTCACAAAAAGGCAAGGTGATCTGAAGAGCTGACCAAAATGCTTTGCTTGCTTGTTTTTCAATAGGAATATCAATAATCTGGAAGCATGTACAAAGTAAGAAGAAATTTTCTAAGTTTTAATCAACAGCAGATATATATACATCTATATATAGAAATAGCTCAAAGTATGATGGACAGCCTCTCACAAGTCACCATCAAGTTTGGAAATTACTGATTTACTTGCATAGTCCTCTGCCAAAAAATGATATAGAGCAACAACAGGGTATCACCTCCCATGAAGAAAAGCAGAGGAAAATGGACATCTTGCCACTTCTTTCAGAGCTATGTGATAATGGCTTGCTGGTCTAAAAGGATTCAGGAACCTTGGGTTCTGCTCCCAGCTATGGACTCCAATAGGCAACTGCACTTGGTCCCCCTAAACATGAGCTCTCCCATCATGTAGAAACTCACCACTTCACTGCAGAGGTTTTCATGCCTCTCTTCCCACCCAACGAGTTCAATCTTTGCTCTAAGACTGGCAGAACTCTCTGCACAAGTTTTTCTAAAGTACTGTCAGATGCCCTCAAGCTCAGAATTTTAATCCCTACAGCCAAATACTTGCAGATCTACCAGGCTCACATAAATTAATAATGTGTCTGTGCTGAAACCAGATTTCATAACTATTTATAACAGTTATACTGTTTGCTCCATTTGAAGAGCTGAAGTGACATAATCCAACATAAGTAGGGCATATAGTTTATATTAAATAACTTGGCAGGTTTCTCAAAGTCTTTTAATTGTGTAAGAAATTATCTGCTCAAAAGAGTTTCTAAGAAATGCACAGAACAGGAAGAAGAGTGACAGATGTTGCAGAAGTTTGTAGAATAAAAATTTAAACAAGAGGCACATGATAAAAAGTTTATACAATGTAAATTTACAAAATGGAAGAAAAATCCCATAAAAACTTGTCCAGTGAGAGCTTTTGTAAATAAGAAATTATTTTAAAAATTTAATTAGAATGATTGGTTAAAATAATCTTTTCCATAATTTTTTAGCTTATTATTTAAATGAGCTACAAGAAAACATAATTCTTTGAAAAAGGAGCTGATTGGTCCTTTACTGCTTGTAAATTAAGTGAAGAACTATTTTTAATATACAGGTTTAATCTTCAATGTGAAATAGTTCAGGTATAATCCCATCTAGTTTGGTGAGACTCTTCACCTTCCCCTGCTGCACTCTCACATTGTTCTGCAACTCTCACTCCAGTGCTCCTGCATAAATATAGCAGAAACAAAAGAGGAAGGCACTGAATATATTCAGAAGATTGAAAACAAAGCTATGAAATGAAATTTGAATTACAGTTCCTGTCTAAACATGCTTAATTTAATTTGTGCAGAATTACTTACATGCACATGACTGAATTTTTTTTTTTTTCTAATTTTAAAAATCTACGTTTCTCTTGTTAAACTGATCAGTCAGCACCACCTCTGGTAACAGAGTAGCAAGTGCTGCTGGTGATGTAACAGAAGTTTAGAGGAAGTCATGAGCCACATTTCTAACCATCATTGTTTCGGTCTATACGGAAAGGCTTTGTCAGTGAGTAATGACTACACAGCTACTTCTGTACAAAGTGTGACATTAATTTGATGTGTTGCTGTTTTGAGACATCATCCTTCACTACTTCATTTGCTCTCATTCAAAAAGTTTATTTAGTAAGTTAAAAAACTTTATAAAAAAACCCTGAGTGCTTTCTTGGCGATATAGTATAGAAACAGGCTTAAAACTTTGCCTTTTCTGAAAATGAAGATTCTCTGTATAAACCCCAAACTTATCAACACACAAGCAGGATGAGGAACAGTTTATCTCAATATATTATATTGATATATATCTCAATATATTTTATTTATACTGAGATAAACATAAATATAATTTAAATATATTATATATTACAATGATTAATGAAACATAAAACTTTCCTTCTAATAGTCAACAAGCTTTGCTTAAATGTGTTAACAAGAACTGGAACATTAGAATCCACAGGCCTAGAATGAAGTAAAAAATTCCATAAATTAACTTTCTACATTGCAATCAATACTTTTTTGCTGATATGTTTTCTTTAGAAGTCTCAAATACCTTCCCTTTTCTGTTTGCTACCAGAGAATCTGAAACAGATCTCCCCCCACAACCATCTGAAAAGTAAAAAACAAACTTTAGATTTGTTTGAAAAATTATGGGTTTTTTTAACACCATCTAAAAAGAATGTGATTTTAAGGAATCCCATGGAACACAACTCATTTATAAACAATTCTACCAAGAAAAATATTTCGTACATGTGTGTAATATACACACACCCTCCCATTAAAAGTGGGGCTGAGGAAATTTGAGAAGTCATGATGACAGAATTTCCAGGAAATAGTTTTAACAGTTTAATTTTGTGTTATTGTAGAGCTGGTATCACAAACATTCCTCCCACCCTCGGCAGTTTTTGATATGTAACAATCCCCTTCTTCAGAGCATTTACTTTCATTTTCTTTACTCCAGGATAACAGCAGATGCATTTACCATGCATTGTATTAATTTCTTAAGGAAACAGTTTTCAAGAACACTACATCAAAACTTAAAGTTTTCCCAGTAATTCTCCTGCCCAGAAGTTTCCGGCATCATGACTTCTCCCTCATGGTCCAATACCCTTTGACCAAACACTGTTTTGTTTTCTTTTGGGTTTTTTCTTCCCCCGATAGGCAAGGGGCATCCAGGGAATACCAACACAGTCTGATGTCATCAAAGTGGGGGCTAAAACCAGAAATGAAGACACAAAACTACCTAGTCATTATGCAATTAACTGAATAGCTGATAGTCCAAAAAAGAAATCCAGAATTTTTAGACTCCTCACTCCACTATGAATAATTAGTTCTTGTAAAGAAAAGTGCTGACACAACTCACATCTTCTCTGTATCACCAGCAAAAAATGACAGTGAAAAAGCCCAAAGTTTCAAATATATGCCAGTCTCCTTAAAAATCTACCTTGATTTTTTTTTTCAGTCTTTAAACACTGCATAACCTCACGGACAGCAGAGGACAGTAAAACATGTTTCTTTTGGTGTGTTTTAGTGCCTCCCTTGCTGCAGGGAGGCACGTGTGCTTTCCACTTATCTGTCTACAGCAGGTGAATGGACACTGAAAGAAACTGCTGTTATCAATTATTTCAGCTGGTTTTTAAGGATGCTCTCTTTGGACAAAGTGTATTTAAACTACCTATAGATCTCCACAACTGCCTAAAAGCTGAAAAAAATAGCCAACTGTAAAAAACCCTAGAGACTACTTCTAATTCAGTAAGCCTCATTTCTAGTTCACTGAGCCACAGCTTAGCCTTGGACATTAATATCTCATTACATGTTGACCAGCATAGTCCTTCGAAGGAAGTAAAAAACAGTCTAAAATAGCACCAAAGAATTCATACCAATGACAATTAAAAAACGAAAAAAAAAGTAGGCTGCTTACAATTCAAATTTTAAGTGACAAAAGTCAGAGATTGGCATTGATACATCTGTGCTACAATGGTGTTAAAACCAAATACTTCAACCTTTTCATTTAAGAAGTCAAAAATTTAAGAGCATTTGTATGTAAAAGCACCTATCAGCACACAAACAGCAGGATGTAGGGCAGGCAGAAGCCATAACTGTGGACAAAACCAAACTATCTAACAAAATACAGAAAGGTGATTTTATGAGCAAAGTTTCTGGTTAGATGTCGAAATTCCAGGTTATTGATTGTCACCCAAAAAAGTATTCCCTCAAATCATTTACCCAGCTATGTGCTGCCCCTCCTGCTTCCCTTCATATATTTACCCACTTTGTTTTGCTCTGTCTTTACACTGAAGAGAAGAAGCCTTCACATAACTCTTCCATTTCCTTCACAAAGACACACAAGGGCTCTCTTCAGCCTGACTAGTATAAATGGTACCAAACCAAGGTAGTTCAGACAGCTAAATGTAGCTCCTGCATGCAATAAAGCAGTGTCATATATTTTCATAAGCCTCAATTTTAATCATATGAAAAAAAAGAAAGCAAACAACATTCTAAACCTGCAGACAAGAACTTGGATTAAGCAAAATAACACTGACCCAAATTTTAAATATTTTAATTTTCTTGACACCTTGAAAAATGTAAGAAAGTGAATAAGAGCATATGAAGAAATTTATGGCAAAAGTTTAATGCCTATATGCAGACATTTTCCCCCAAGCTTACTGGCTCCCACCACCTTATCCTGGATGTCTATGCAAAACTCTCCTAGAATGTCTAAAACCAGTCTTAGTTTTCGGACTAAACTCCATAATGACACAATAACCATATCTGGGACGAGACCTCACTTGTAATCCCACCTAGAACCCAGAGCACACGGGAATAAATGCCAAGAAATTCCAGCAGGCTCAGTAAGTCGCCAGCTCAGGTCTCTAGTTCGCAGTGTGAGGCTCCAAAGGCTGCTCCCAGCTCACGTTACTGCCAGAAGCAGCGACACCGTTCAGGTTTGTGCTACTGTCAGTAATTGCTCACAGAGCTGAACTGATTCTGCACAGAGCTACTGCTGCACAAGCACACAGGATAATTTATCTGTATGTAAATCCAAGATAATGCACAGCTGACCATGCCCTGTTTGTTTGCTGTAGTATCAAACCAGACTCACCCTATGCTAATTACTGAATAAGCACTAAAGCATGAAGGAATCTGCTTCAAAGAACTCTCAGTCTAAGTGTACCACAAATTACAAAGACTGATACAAGACACCGAATTGGTGAAGTGAGAGTAGAGCAGCCATTCCATTCAAACGCTCAACAAGGTGAGAGCACCAGGTATTTGGACACATCAAGGCAGGTGGAGATGCAAAGGAGTACGCTGGAAAGCACAAGGATGCTTGAAAGGATAAAATAAAGACACAACTAAGTCCACAAAAAGGGGGTAGCAGTTCACAGCTTGACAGCACAGGAGACAATATGCAGTGGGTGGGAACTGGTCTCACCGGCCGAAACTATCACCTGCAGTTGGAAATGTCGTTGAAAAGGTCAGAAACTGTGCAGGTGCATCAAAACAGCAAATGTGACTGGGTGATTACGGAAAAGTCTCTGAAGAACAGAAGTCACATGGAACAAACTTGTTTGCACAAGTCAGGTGACTGCAATTACTCTCCTCCTGCCCTGATGCCAGTTCATGTTAAGCTGCCTATTCCAGGCACTACATGCTGGAAACTACTAAAAATACAAATCAAGTATCTGCAAAATTCAACACTGTAATTTTCTTCTCTCTTACTGGGGAAATGTTGTTAAGTATATCACAGAAAATTTCTCCATGTTTTTCTTGCAGTGCAATGACATGAAACCACCTTGCAAAATACTCTTTTTTGGCTATTTAAAATCAAAGAGAGGGGAAAGACAGGTATGTCTCCCCTTTCCAGCTATGTGTGCTACCATAACTGAGAGTCACAAGCAAGCAATAAGGTGATGTCTCAAATATGGATGTTGCAAGATTTAATTTTTTTTAAACATTAAAAAAACCCCAACTTTAAAATTCACTCGAAAAACTTATACTTGCCCCAAATTATACAGCACTAGTATGTCAGAAAAATCTCACCAAGAACTTATTAAACAAGATGTTTTAACAGGGCATACATTTTGCAAAACAGGAATCAAATACCCTCACCCCCAGCTCTCCTCTAACCACAACAGAAAATCCTTTCAGTCTAAGATTTCTTTTCCAAATTTATGACGCTTGCAAATTTTTACTTATTGGCAAGTTTGAGAAGCTGCTTAAATATACATTTGACATTCATAATCTGGATTTTTAGTTTGGTGGAGCTAAATGCTACTGGAACTAATAGATGAAAATGGCAAACTAAAAACTAAAACCACAGCACAGAAAGACAATGCTTAGAACAAAATTGTTATAGAACCTGCTGCTTGCAGAAACAGAAATAAATGATCTTTAGAACAGCTTCAGATGGATGTTAACTTTAGAGGGAGAATGACCCATCAATCAGTTATGACAAAACTTGAGCTTTTACAGTGACAAACTATCCATTAAGTATTTGTGTTGCATAGTTGATTAACACTTGAAAGTGTCTTTAAAAATCTTTTCATGAAAATTATTTTGAAAGCACTTCAAAAAATAGTTATATTGCACAATTACACTTTATTTTTAAACTTAAGTAAAAGTTGTAAAGATAGGAAATAAAGACATGGACTGCAACCACACTTAGATTTTTAAGGACAGTCTTAAGTAGAATACACAAAAGGAAGAATTAATGATTCAGGATGTGCAACTCCCACTGTAAGGTCAGGAAACAAATTATGTTGTTCTCAGTTTGAATGAAGAGATTATGTTCATTGTTTCAAGGGATGGCTACATGACTGCGTCCATTGCACAAACATATTAGTCTATCTTATTTGAACAACAAACAAAACAACCTTATTGTTTAAAACCAGGGCAAATTTTTTGCTAGGAATTATCCATTTTATCCTGTTAAACACTTCCACATTTTATTAGTTTAATAATATCTAACCATTTTCTCATGGCTATATTAATTCTAATAGACCTCCATGGAAGTCATGCTGAATACTTGCAAAAACTGATACAGCTTCTTCTCCAGACCACAAGCGTCAAAAAGCTCTTGAACTCAGTAAGACTCTTTCCTTTGTTCTCTCTTCTCTTCCCCCTCTGAAGAAGGGTTTCTCTTTGTTACAGCAGCTACTCACAAAACTTCAAGATGTTTGTAAATTCTAAAACAAATGAGTTGCAGCAACTGAACTTGTGCAGACACAATTTATGTTCTTTTGTTTATAGCATCTCTATCCCTTCGAGTCTTTGAAAAGGCTGCTACAGCCAGAGCTTTCTGTCAGTCTTTCGCTTATCAACTCTTGCTTCTTCAAAAGCAAAAAGCAAAGAAGCACATGTCATGTTAAAATTCATAACCTAAGTATTTAGCTTAAGCTAATTAAGTACCTTTGTCATGAGAGAATGAAGTAGATGGAACTGATCTAGGAAAAGACAGGACAAGTAGCTTGGGCAGTATCACACTGCTGTAGCTCTTTTCTTCAGCACATGGGAGAACATTTTCAAGTACTCTGACATCCTAGAAAATATATTCTGAGTTTCCAAAGAAATCTAATCTCTGTAACTCCAAATATTATAGACAGACTGCTGATCACTAAGCCTTTGTATCCTAGACAATTCTTCATACAGAAGTGATGTGAACTAATGACAAACAGATCACTAACCTATCTGCAGCCCCATGGGGATGTGAACTAAAGCATGATGCCACATCAGACAGTGGTCTTCCTCAGTTGCTCTCCTAGCAAAGAGACTGAAGTGCTTTTTTGGTCCTAAGGGTCAAAACCACAAGTAAAATAGTTTTTATACTTAGTTCATTATCCTTATAACTCTTTTCAACATTAAGTACTTTAAAGAAAGATGAATGAGACTCAGGGATGATCATCTCTAGATTAAGGAGTTTATACTTAACCCTTTCAGTGACTGGATGGTCACTACTGTTTTATTCTGGAAAGTGACAATGGTTGTCTCCTGACTCAACACTTCAGGCTTTGACATCTTGTACTGAGGAGTTGTGCATGCAGTATGGTTCAGCTGAGTGTCCAAAGAATTTTGGCTATCACCCCTCATGCAAACGCACGCTCCCCTAGCCTCTGCCCTCCTCTATTCTGCCAATTATTCTGTAGAAGCCCCCTCTCTGCCAGTAAAGTAGTTCAACTTTCCAAGGTGTTTGCCATGAGTAACTGTTGTCCATCACTCCCATTTTCATTGCTGCAGCTGAAGGACACAGACTGTGAATGTAACACCACGTGTTTCTGTGCCTCTTATTCTGAACGTTCTATGAGCCAATTATGTGAGTTCCGAGCCAGAGTGGTCAGTTAATTTGGACACCAACATGTCAAGTGCACAGTTGGTTGAGACGGAAAATTCTTTTTGGTACGTGTAGTGAATCCCATTCAACTGTGGTGTGCTGGAACTTCCTGCTCTTCTTATGTGTGTGGCACCTGAAGATCTCCCATTACAGTCTTGACAATTTCCAAATTAACATATATCAAGCCTCAGTCCTACCGTGGATCTCCAGGATAACCCACTTGGATCTTTCTCTGTGCTACCAAAGGCCTCTAATGATACTGTGCATTAACACACAATAGAATATTTTAGTTGGAAGGAATCTTCTAGTCCAACTTCTTGACCACTTCATCACTGACCAAAAGTTAAAGCTTGTTATTGATGGCATGAACTGCCTTCCAATTATTGACACTTCAGTGATAATTCCCACAGTTCATTCCTCAATAATCCCTTATCAGGACACTGACAAGCAATTCTTCAGTCTTTCAACCAGAGTGAAAATTAAGTATCATACTAGACAAACAATTAATTATCTTTCCTAAAGATATTGTTGTGTCTTACGTTTAATAAGATGCTCTTTTGAAGACATTTCAGATGGTTTTCAGAATACCAAGATAATGTTTCCCTAATCTTCCCATAAATTAATTTCTTTGAATTAATGAAGTATATTCATCAACTTCTTATTCTGACTCTTACTGAACTTCTTCAGCACTCTAACTAATTTGCAGATTCTTCACAATCCATCAGTGATTCCAGGCAAGTTGATCTGTTCGTCTAATTGTTGACAACTCTTTCAACTCACTTCTACGTATCACACAGAGTCAGCCAAAAGTATCAGGTATCCTCTGGTATGAAAGTGAATACAAGGTTTCTCCACATTCTGTATTTACTTGAATCCTGTTAAGGCCTCAGTCTCATTTGTGTTTCTTGACCAAAGACTAATGGATTTTCCAAGGTAATTTAGCAATCCTCATTTTCAATATATGAAAATTTTTTACTTTTCGTGATTTCTTTTCACTTGAAAAATCCCTCAATTCACAATTTTCCACCTTTGTATTTAACTTTCTATATATTCTAAGTTCCTACTGAAACACTGGGGATAGAGCTTCACCAAAAAAATGGTTCAGTCTTGCTATATTTTCTAAAAGGCCTTTTTACTACTTTGACATTACCTTACATTCTTTGACTGCGGTATGATATGTTAAAAATTATGTCAAATCCACAGTTTTAAGCTACACTTGGACGATGTATGCTGGAGACCTCAGTACCTTCATTTCTACTTCTTATATACGTGTCTATCCAGCAATCTGGGCTCTGGTGGTCCTGCCTGAGCAGGGGGGATTGGACCAGTGACTTCCAGAGGACTATTCTAAGCTGGAAGACTGGATCAAGCACCGTGCTGGGGATAAGGTTTTCAGACTTTGGTGGAGAGCTGGGGTTGTTCAGCCTAGAGAAGAGAAGGCTCCCAGGAGACCTTACAGCATCTTCCAGTACCTAAAGGGGTTGGAAGAGAGCTGGAGAGGGAACTGTTTACAAGGGTATGGAGGGATAGGACAAGGGAGCATGGCTTTAAACTGAGAGAGGGCAGCTTTATATCAAGTATTAGGAAGAAATTCTTTACTGTGAGGGTGGTGAGGCACTGGAACAGGTGCATAGAGAAGTTGTGGATGCCACTCTAAGACCCCAGTCTCAGAGCTGTGAGCTCACTGAAGGGGTTTTACTTTAAAAATACACAAGACTCCAAAAATTCACCCACCAAATCTTTTTCAAAAGGGCCTTCAGTTCTTTTGATACCTTAAGAGAGAGCACTAGGGAGAAATGCTGCACGTATTTTCTCAAGAGGTACTTTTACTGGCAAACTTTAGAAAATAAGGGGACTTGGCAAAAGTTTAAAGTGCAACATTCAACCAAAATAAAGCATTCCACAAAGAATTGACTTAGCACATGCTAACCCATACAACTCAGTACTCAACCCATAACAATGGGTTACAAATCTAACCCATTCAGTTTTAAGTTACCCAAAATATTAGGAAGGGAGATTAGAAGAAGTAAAGAGAGCGGGAGAAAAAGAGAGAATTATAGCTACCACCCAAAATCCTGTGCAAGTCCAGCTTCCAGAGGAGTGGTGGCAGAGTCTGAACAACATGGAGAGTACATGTCACTGCTTTTTACTTGCTTTGGCCCCCCTGTGGCCACACCCCCAATCCCCAGGCAGGACCTCCGATGTGTCAGACATTCTGAGACTGGGTTAGTGGGTGGTGTGTGGTGTGGACAGCACTCCCGGTGTGACAGCCCTTCTGGGGCTGGGTCAGGGTATGGTGTGGGCAGTGCTCCCAGTTCCAGTGACCGAGAGCTGCTCTGGGGCTGACCAAGGAGACTTCAAGGGCCTGGAGTATGGGCAGGACACCACCTCACCTTCATGAAATTTGACCTACCCCTTTCCTCCCCATGCCACATACACTTGAGTTGGTCCGAGTCAATAACTAATATAATAATCCACCGTTTCACAGCCCCATCCCTGGAAGTGTTCAAGGCCAGGCTGGACGAGGCTTTGAGCAACTTGGTCTAATGGATGGTGTCCTAGCCCATGGCAAGGGGGGTTGGAACTGGATGATCTTTAAGGTCCCTCCCAACCCAAACCATTCTGTGATTCTGTGAAAATCAGCCATTACAAGATATTTATCTACTATACTTGCTCCTATTAGTTTTCTTTTCATTTTTTCTCCAAATGCATAAAAAATTTGTTTAATATATTAACCTACAGAGTCTGTGTAGTAAACACACGGTACCTACAGAGTTTAACTCCCTCCACTGTTTGCATAGATTTTAAAAAACACTTTCCTTTAGTACTTCTAACTCTAGAGCTGTGTGTTCTCAAAAAAAAAAAAAACAAACCAAAACCAAAAAAACCACAACAAACTAATAACTTCTGTCTTAATTAAATCCCAAAAAACACTGGTACAGAGCTCAAATCAAAGAACTTAAATGGAGAAGCCCCCTGATATGTCCTTGATTTTTGCTAGTTCATATTGCTAGGGAAGAATGAGAGCAGTAAAAAGTGGAACAACAGTGGTAGTGATTACAGTAAGTTAGCAACTGCTATTTTCACATGGATAATACACAGCAAAGTAAGAGTAACTGAATCTTCATAATGTGCAAAATTCACTAAATCTTCATAACGTGAAAAACTACTGAAGGACTTAAAAAATTAAGACTAGTTCCTATGTAACCCCCATTCCAGTTACCAGAAAACACATATGAGATTCACAACATTTACCTGTAGGAGGAATCCAGAAATATTTTGATGGACCTAACTGAATTAAACAAAGGTGTTGATTAAGGCATGGCTCTGAGTACTGGCGATGGAAGGCAGGTGGCAGAAGAGAGATGCAACTGTTATTCAGCACTTACTTATCTGTGAATAATTTTATCTACACAGCATATCAGTCTTGGGAAATGCCAGTGAAAAATGGATCCGTTACCTGTGCAACACACTGAGCACTACCAAGGAAAAACCCAAATTCATCATACTCAGGAAGTTTATCCAAGTGGAGTGGACAAGTAGAATACTGTAAAATTCTAGATTTACAAAACTGCTTTATGGTTTCTGTCTAAGTAATAAAGAATGTGATACAGCATGGTGCAGGATGGCAGGGGAAAAGGTTTTTTATTTTGCTATGTAGGCCAATATAAGAGGAAAAAATAGTAAAAGAGTAAAGCAAGAAACAAAATGACAAAAGAAATTAAAGAATGAGAAAGAACAGGTGAAGAAAAAAACAAACAGGCATTCCCACTTTTAAAGTCAGCAAATTTTGTTTATTTACATTTGCTCCTATATTTACTACATTGTTTGAACACAATCCTAAAATCCTTGGGCTTGGGAAGATGCAACAAGTCCCTTGGATTTAATTGTGGCACACTATAGGAGTCCTGAGGGAAAAAGCCATTCCCATCTGACAAACACAATGAAGCTTTTAAAGGAAACTTGGGAAACTGTATCAAACATTTGGGGGCAAAAAGCCTAAAATGAGATTTTCTTTTTCTTCTAGGTTATGATCTGCAAAAAGAGAAAGTTACATTTTGATCTACACTTCATTCTACTACTTCTATTTCACCTGAATAAAACGTTTCTATCTGCAAATACAAAAAGTAAGACTCAGTGCTAAATGCATATCACTTCTCATAAAGCCAACCAGGAGCAAGTGCCTTTTCAAACTGAACCAACTGCTTTCCATAAATTCAAAACTAATGATTTGATCATATTCTGATAAAAACCAGGTACTCACAGAAATACGAAATGCTTGTATAAGTTAAATGAACGGTTCCAACCAAATATTTTAAAATTATTTTATGCAGTTTCATTTATAACTGCTTTAACAAAATTAACTGCAAGTTTTAGAGTTTGGATTATTACAGTCTTGAAAAAGCAGCTTAATTGACACATGCTGTTCCTAAAACAGATGACACAAAACACAGCAAAGGAAAACAAATCGACACCTCACTGCATGACCTATTGAATGTCATCTCTTGTGTACCAGCGGTGTTTGCCCCACACAGCTGCCCTCTAGTCTGCTGTGCCACCATCCTGGGAACACCCACTGAGGAGTACCTGGATACTGGAAGCAACTGACACCACAATAGGGGATGGTGGGAGGAGTGTTTCCACCTGAATTGTGCCCTGATGTTACTGCAACTACTGTTCCAGCTGTGGTAACCCCTACTCCAACCCCACTGGCTTCCTGACCAATGTTCACATGCATCATTCCTCTGATCTCCTGCCAGGACACTTCATTCATGCCTAGGAGGACACACAGAATGCTCATTCCACACAGAAACCTAAAAAGAAAAACTCTTCGTAACATAAAAGACTTTCCCACATATCTTTAAATATTCAGCTCTTATAATTAGTATTGGGGAAAAAAAGAAGTCCAAGCAATGTAAGAACAATATTCATCAAACATATTTATTGATTTAAACTTTAAATTATACATACCATTGCCAAATTAGGAGTCTAAAAGAAAAAAGACTACCAAATATTTTCACAAGGCAATGTATTAAAATGGTAGAGCTCCATATATTATAAACACTTGCCCACATATTTCCTTACTAAAACAAAAAACAAAATACAATTTTCGATCATAACGGCAGCAGTTTTTTACATTATTACTCAGCATGATGTGTAAAACCACCAATTCTCTCATACTGCTATGTCTGATTCTATAATTAGTACACTATGCAACAAAGTAGCACAGAAAACTAACTTCTCTATCTGAACCACATCTCACTTCCACACCAGCCTCAGTTTTTCCTTCAAATGTGTTAAGCTACCTAAGATTCTAACACAGTAATCAACATTAAAAGTCTCTAAAACTCTCACAAGAGTACATTTGGGGGTCTTCACAAAATAAAGATTTCGGGGCTCAGATTAAAATTAAGTTTGTCATCTTACTTGGGAAGCATTTAAGTCATGGCTTAAAACAAGTATAAATGTCAAGAGCAAAAATCTCTGGTATGGACAAAATCCTCTGCAGGACAAAATACCTGCCCCTGCCTGAACACACACACTTCACGATCTCCACACACTCTTAATCTACCATAATTGGTGTTACTTTTAGTATGTCCTTGTAGTATGTAAATGGACAAATATAAGCCCCAAAATACCACCTACAATCTAGCCTTAGTACTTTATGAGGAAGAAAAAAAATTCAAGTCCAAGAAGTGTCTCACTTTTCATGCTAAACAAAAGTGTCAAGTCCAAATAAAATGTAACATATGTGGAAAGATATTTAATCATAATACAACACTTAGGTCTGAAATACAGACAGGAGAAACTTCAATCCTTTAGTCCACCTACACAATTCTACCTTTTTCACTGAGCCTTACAGACTACTGAATGTCCCATCTTTAGAGAAAGACATAATATATAGACATGGTATAAGTACTTTTTAAAATAATCTTGGGTTTGTTAACGCATAAGGCAAAGTAGCTTTAGATCTTATCAGTACTGCTACAGTAAATATTTGCTATAGTAAATATCCTACTAACATGAGTTCTGCAACTTCTAGAGAAGTGACTAACTCTCCATCGTACCATGCCCAAAATTCAAGTTTAAGCAATATACATCATAAAGGAGATAAACAACAGACACTTGAAAAATGAGTCAAGCCAGACTCCTTATTTTTAACTCAACTGTACAAAGTCATATCCAGCAAGTCTAGCTTTGTATTTAATCAATACACACATGTTAAGAGTTACAGAACTCAATCCAGCTTTTAAAAACTCACTTCCTCTTTAAAGGGATTTATGAACAAATTCTATATGAAAATTCTTATCAGCCATGTGTATGACTAGTTCAATACATCACCCCAAATTCTTCTTCAAAATGACATGGATGAAATATAAGAGCAAAGTTATGAAAGTAGGTCTGACACAACTCTCATTTCCATCAGGACTTACATGTTGAGAGCTTTATATGGAAAGACAGACAACCAGACCTACTACCTGTAACCTTAATAACACTTATGAAGCAAAGGGAACCTATCCTGGAATTGTACGAAAAATTAAAATCGAAAATAATCAAAATTATGAAATGTACACGGGATTACTTAGTCCAATGTACACAAATATTTGTTGCAAAAAAATAAGCCTTTTAGAAAGGCTGCAGATGTGCTATTTAGCACAGCCAGAAGAGGAGAGAGGATCGTATCACTGCTCAAGTTTAGTGCAAATAGATGCATATGCAGAGCAGCTGGCAAATAAGTCAAATGTGGATTATTACAGAGACGCTGTTGCTATATTTTGAAGTTTGCATTTCTTTCTCAACTCCTAAAATGGTCGTCATAACCTCCTTAGACGTATTTCTTCTACATATATACAACTGATCCTAAATAGCTGTTTTTAGGGGAAAAAAATTCTGTTAAGCAATAATGAAATATAATCTTTAGAGATATTGCTCGAGATGACATCTGGTCTTTATTTGTAAAACAAACATTTCACATACCAGCTCTTGCCTACTATTCTAAAAGCCACAGCAGATATTCTGAGTGAGATCCAAACTAAATCTTGCTATAAATTTTCGGCATGCAAGACGTTGCTATAAAAGAAATTTTATATGACTAGTTTGAAATGACACTGAAGCAGTTAGAACTGAATCCCTTTATATGTTTTGATGTAATTTAAAACGCTTTTGTACCATATCACTGTGAAGTGCCTCCAACTTCATCATTAGCAGCACTACACAACCGGTATTATTTGTTATAGGAGAAAACCAGCTTTTAAACTAAAGACTTCTTGCCCCATTTCTGAGACAAAAGCCTGGGCACTGGCTTTGTGACAACACTGGAATGGTTGCATTGTGTGGAATAATCAAGACAACAGCTATGTCATGGGTGGGGAAATTCACATTAAACAAGGCAAGCATTTTCAACTAAATTTTTTTAAGAGAAAGAAGATTGATAACTCTCACATACCTACATATATGATACACACAATTAGAAGTATTTATAAGGTATGTCTAATGAACAGTCTCATGTTGTTTCATTTGTAGACATTCTATCAGAAACTTTTTTTAAAGAAAATAAAATGTATTAATACTTGTTTCACAGGAGATTCCACACACAGAAAGAATTTAACACCCAAGAGAACTTAAGTTTCTTTTTAGTGCAATAAACAGTTAATTTTTATATAATTGCACATTCAAAAAGAAGCAGGAAGACATACAAGCAGGAATTCAAACCATCTACTGGATTACTTGCCTGCATATAAAAACTTGGTTTAATAATTCTGAGGTTTTAGAAACCACTGTACAAAGAAAAAAAATGAAGTTATCAAGGAGAATGCTTTTACAAATGCTGATTATTCAGTTCACACTCACATACCACTAAATCAAGGGGAGGGGATAATATCTAAAAGTGAACTAGAAAGTGCTGTTGAAAAATCAGCTCTAGCTCACAGTGTTCAACAAGCTCACGTCCTGTTAACATACTTGCCCCAAACATCTGCAACATCTGGCCCACTGAGGACACTGCAGAGAAACACCCAAGGAAAACAGCTCCATAAAGCCAGTGTAAGATCTAATATATACTGTCATAACAAGAGGAATCTTCTCATAAAAAGACAGGCAGCTCTCTCAGCCAACTGCCTGCACTATTGGTTCGATCACAATACCAGGGACATCACAACTGCCTCAGCACTGTGCCAATATCCTCAGCACAGAAGAAAAAGATTGAGTACTACAGGGTGATACTATAGGGAAGAAGAAGAGCCATTCTCAGTAATGCAGAAAAGATACTATTCAAATAACATGGACTTTCCTACGTGCAGCATCCACATAATAAACTGCAGAATGTGCATTATCAAGCAGTTTCTCACAAGCATTTGCCTACTAACCATTCTGCTGGGACAAATTCCAAATTTTCAACTCCCTGAACACTTCAGGAAACTGTCAGGTGATTTGGTGTCATTTCCACACACATAACCCAAACTACACCACCACTAAATTAGCATTTCCCTTTTTATTCAAGTTTCCTTCTCCCACCTCCCTAGTATATTTATATTCGCGTTGACAGAGTTGTGGAGCAGAAAAAAGCAATATTTCCCTCAGCTTCTCAACAAAACTGCGACTGTTGTTAACATCTGTTTTTAAACCCAGACACGACTAAATATAACAAAATACTACGCTTTAAGTGTAAAAATGGTAACACTGCATAGTAATTATATTTCAAATGCATTCATATCCCACATACCTGAAGAACTATACCATCAACTCACTGCAAGTAAGAAGGCCTCATCTCTCAGCTGAGATGCAACAAAGAGAAAATAAAATAAACCGCAAAGTATTTTTTTAACATATAGCATGTAAGTGACTATTAGGCGATGCAAGAAGTTTTACCGATTCTCATTGCTCATATACAGCTCAGGGAAAAAAAAAGCATCACAAAATCAGCTGATAAAAACCTCTTTATCACGTCTCCAACACGCTGCACACTTTGGTGTTAAGCCATCTTGCTACAAACTGTAAGCCAGAAGAATATAAACCGTGCCGAGTATATTAATTTTCTCTCAAGGAAACAGAGCCTGACCTTATGAAATATACGAAAGAAAACAAAGACCAAAAAAAAAAAAATCTTTGCACAACGACTGCTAAGGAGATTAAACCCCAAACTGCTCGCTGCACGCACGATTCACTCAGGGCAGAGAGCATTTTCCTCAACTTTTTGTTATTGTGGTTCTGCGCAGGCACGTTTGAAGCAGAACCAAACCCCACCGCTTCATTGTGTGCTACCAGCTACCGAAAGCGTTTGGCCTCCTCGCCGCACTCTGAGGAAGCGCTGATTATCCTTGAGAGCACAAAAAAAAAAAAAAAAATAACACAAGTTTTTCGCCCGCTCGAACAAAGCCCGTGAGATCCCAGCCCCGCCAAGGCCCGTGGGGTCCGAGCGCCGCCCCCGGCCCCTCTCCCCCCGCGCCGGAGCCCTTTGTGGCCCCGGTGCTGTGCCCGCCCCCGCCTGCCCCCGGGGCTCTACCGGGCACCGACCCGGCCCCGCACAGCCCCGGGCCGGGGGCGGCTCCCCCCGGGCCTCTCGGAGCGCACAAAGCCGCCCCTCCCTCCCCGCCGCCCCTCACGGCGCCCGCTCCGTCCCCACCTCGGCGCCGCTCCCGGGCGGACACAAAGGCGGCGAGGCCGCCGCGCAGGCCCCGCGCCGCCCGGTGACCTGCCACAACATGGCCCCCTCCCTCCTCCTCCTCCTCCTCGTCCTCCTCCTCCTCCTCTCCCTCTCCCCTCCCTCGGCGCGCAGCCGAGCCCGCAGACAAAAGGGGGCTGGAGGAAGGGGGGCCCGCCCGCGCGCTCCGCCCGCCCGCGGCCTCCCCAGCGCGGCGCCCGCCTCTGCGGGGTACTCACGGGCTGGGCTGGCGGCGATGGAGCCGGAGCGGCCGCTGGGACACCCCTGCCCGCCCGCCGGCCCCTTCTCCTCCTCCTCCTCCTGCCGCTCCCTCCGGGCGCCGCTCCTTCCTGCCTGCCCGCCCGCCCGCCCGGGGCTCACAACAACATGGCGCGGAGGGTCAGGGACAGCGAGAGCGCGGCAGCACCTCCCGGCCGCTCCGCCCCGGCCGCTCCCCCCCGGCCGCCGCCGCCGCCGCTCGGCCCCGCCGCCCCTGCCCGCCCCG
>JAYRBT010000114.1:105948627-105978670 GCA_036023395.1 Myiotriccus ornatus
CGGCCCCGCCGCCCCTGCCCGCCCCGGCCCCGCCGCGCCTGCGCGCCCGGCCCGGCCCGCGGGGAGGCGGAGGGAGGAGGCGGCGCGCCCCGGCCCCTTCCGCCGCGCATGCGCCGCCCGCCGCCCCTCAGCGCGGGCGGCGCGGGAAGGGGAGTCCCTGTTTGTGTCCCTGTTTGTGTCCTGTGCCTGTTCCCGGCACTCCCGCCGCAAAAAACGGGCCAAAACGGGGCTTGGTGCTTGTCTGCGTGCTTCGTCTCACTTTCACTTGCAGTACCCAGTTCTGGGCTCCTCAGTGCAAGAAAGACAAGGAGTTACCGGAGAGGGTCCGGCGGAGGTCACAGAGGTGATGAGGGGACTGGAGCATCTCTCTTATGAGGAGGCACTGCGGGAGCTGGGCCTGTCCTGGCTAGAGAACAGGAAACTGAGAGGGAATCTCGTTAATGCATGTAAATACCTCAAAGTCAGGTGTCATTATGATCAGAGAATCATAGAATATGCTGCGTTGGAAGGGACCCATCAGTATCATCGAGTCCAGCTCCTGGCCCTGGTCAGGACACTGCGAGAATCACACCAGGTGCCTTGAGAGCATTGTCCAAATGCTTCCCGAACTCTGGCAGGCTTGATGCTGTGACCACTTTCCTGGGGAGCCTCTTTCGGTTCTCAACCACCTTCTGGGTGAAAATTATTTTCCTAATATCCAACCTAAAACTCCCCTGACTCAGCTTGATGCTGCCTCAAATCCTGTTACTGGTCACAAGAGTGAAGAGATCTGTATCTGCCCCTCTGCTTCCCCTTGTGAGGATGTTGAAGACCACAGTGAGGTCTCCTCCCTCAGTCTTCTCCAGGCTGAAGTCCCTGGCACCAGAATGGTGACAGACTCTTTTCAGTGGTGTCCAGCAACAGGATGAGGAGCAATGGCCATAAACAAAAACACAAGAAGCTTCACCGCAACATGAGGAAGAACTTCCTTATGTTGAGCATGGAATAGCACTGGAACAGGCTGCCCCAGAAGGTTGTGGAGTCCCTCTCTGGAGACATTCTAAACCCACCTGGATGCCTCCCTGTGTCACCTGCTCTAGGTGACCCTGCCTTGGCAGGGGGGTTGGACCAGGGATCTCCAGAGGTCCCTTCTAACCCTAACAGTTCCGTGATTCTTTGATTTTAGGCCTTTGGGGAGGGGTGGCAGTGGAAGACAGAGCCCACCCAAGGGCCTGGGAGTGGGAGACAAAGGGGAGGAGAGGAAGTGTTTGAGGCATCCCCAGTGATCTCCTAAGAGCCCTATGCCCAACACCAGCCACAGAGGGGGTTGTGTGTGTGTTACTGTGTTGGTACAATAAACAGAAATGCATCCCCCTAGTTGTAAATTAACTGCTGTGCCAATAGTTACTGAGTGGTGATTTTGGGGAAAGAGTCAGTTATTCCCTTCCCTAAAGAAAGTTAAAGATGGGACCGCTGGTACAGCTGGGCAGTGCTGTTAGTAAATATAGTTCTGGTGCTGGTAAACACTGCCAGCATGGGTCTTGATAACCTCACTCAGTGTAAACAAATTCTGCTTATTCATCAGCCCCGAAATTTAGAAGGATCTCTGCATGTCAGTGACATTTTAAATATGAGTTTCACAAGAAAATCCCCTGTTTTGCCTTTTTACCATTTCTTCAAGAGCCTGGTTAGAGAGTGCTCCATTGCAGGAAATAGCACACAGATGCCATCCACAGCTCAAACCTTCAGACAAAACCAGGCTCTCGGTACTGTGGCCACTACACAGCTCAGTGCTGCCGACCCCTTGCTTTGTAGGCAGACAGGAGTCAACCTCTGCCTGTCCCAGTGAGTCCTGGGTACAGCAGGGCAAGAGCAGGAGAGCTGCAGTGCAGGCAGAATAGCACCTGTGCTGGTGTTACTGCTGGCACAGCAGTTGTGGGGATGATATGTCTGTAACTACCAACTGTGTTCTTAAAAATAGAGATGTCTCAGAGGAGAAAATCCTCACTGTTTTCAGTATTTATAGACATGGTTAAAAACATGAAAGTTCCCAGCTTCTGATAAAGATAGAAACATTTCTGCAAGAAATTATTTGCTCAGCCTAATATTAGTCAGCTAAACAGCCAGATTTCAGCCAAATACCCTGCTGCTGCTCGCATGATCCCCAGTGTCTTGTCCCACTGCTGCCTTGGGGCTTTCTCCAGAGGAGCTTCAGGGCTGAAAAGCCAATTCCTTTGCTTACAGAGAAGGGACAGCCTCCAAGCCAGCCCTTCCCTTCATGCAGACCAGCTGGGACTGAAGGGAACCCTGTTATGCTCTTGGCATCCTGAACACTTACAGCAGCTGGTCTATATTACACCATCTCTCCAGCTCTGACCCTTCTGGGGACCGTATTTGTCCTCAGTAATTCTAATCACTGTTTGTATAAAGCATCAAGTGTTCAGGAAGAACTCAACATGCATTTGATAAGCATAATTAGCTCAGCTGATTAGAGCAGAGGGCTAATAATGGCAGGGTCAGGGGTTTGATCGCTGTATGGGCCATTCACTTAAGAGCTGGACTTGATGATCCTTGTGGGTCCCTTCCAACTGAGAATATTATGTGATTCTCTGATCATAAACTTGAGCAACTTCTACACCAGTCTGCTTCTCGCTACTGAAAAACCCAATCCAATCATGAACAAGAAAAATGTTTAAGTGCAATCCGTATGGGATTTGATCTGATAAATGCAATTACTTGCGTATTTTCTAAAGTATTCTTCAAAAAAAAAATTAAACCAAAAAAAATTCCACCACTACAAACCTCACTATTTTATAATTGGCTCACACTAAAATAGTTAAAGAAAAGTCTTTCTCCCTTACCTTTGTTCTGAGTGGAAACTTTGAAAGTACTTAATACTTTAGATAGTTTTAGTTGGTATCACTCCATTACAAAATGCTTCTCCTAGCTATTCCTTTTTTTAAGGAGGTGTTAACAGCTGACTGGGCTCTGCTTACACTCCACAAGTTTTAAATAAACTCCATTAACACTGTTATGCTTTGTTTTTCCTGTGAATAAACATGCTCAATGAAAAATACTAAACAAATACACAGTCTACAGTTTAAAAAAGTAGCCAAGGATACAGAAAATCTGGATGCCTTTGCCTTCCTTCACAGTCTTCCTCTGAGACCTTGGGTAAGGTACTTAACTGAGGAGCACCAACAGAAACTCAAAGCTGCAGCCCTAACAATCCCCACTGAGCTAGTGGCTAATCTGAAGAAGTCTACATTTTCTAAAACCATGAACTTCAGACCTAAAACTCTGTACATGAACAAAATTTATCCTGCTGTGCCACGACATTTGTGTTCCGCAGCAGTTTTGACAGACAGTGCTGTTAGATCTAGCTGGGCATCAAATAATTAACCTGTATTAACTGAAAATATTGAAAAGTATTCCTCCATGAAAATGAAACAAGATGTGGTAGACCTTCTCAAATCATATTCACAAAAGACGCAGGTCCCTGCAAAAGCTTTCACTCTGTTAAAGTGTGCAGCACCCTTCACTTCTAGGACTGGAGAGCACCCAGATTTGATTCCTTTGCTCAAGATTCACAGGTCTGACTTCCCTGGAGAGAGTCCCCAAAATCAGCAGCCTACTTTGGCTGCCCTCTGCTGCAGCTTGGGGTGTTCTGTGGGGAAGAATTCACCATCTTCGTTTCAGATCTTCTGTGTAATGGCCTTGCTGGACTTCCAGTTATAGAAGCATAGAATGGTTTGGGTTGGAAGGGATTTAATGATGCTCCCAAGTCTAACTACCCCCAGTCTAAGCCTCAGTCTAGCTGTCATCCTTCAGCTTAAGAGGAGCAGTCATAAATATGAGAGCCTCTCAGTTCTCTGAAATAACAGCAGCAGTTACCTACCTACCTACCACCTTCCCAGTGCCCCACCACTGCTTCACAAACACAGCCTTTCCCTGCCACAGCCATTCACTGGGCTACCTGCAGGCTGATCTTCTGTTGCTCTTGACAATGTAGCATGTTCGTTAACTCAGATCCTGCTGCATCTCGTTGTACGGGTACTGTTGTCTGGATCCTGCTGCATCTCGTTGTACGGGTACTGTTGTCTGGATCCTGCTGCATCTCGTTGTACGGGTACTGTTGTCTGAATTCCCTCAATCTTCACAGCTTATTCCTGTCTCAACCCTCTCTTCTGATACAGAAACATTTGACTCATGTTATGCAACTGCATCCATTGTCCAGTTTTAGTGTTTAAAACTACACATTTTAAGCTTTTTCATCCCACATGTGGGAAGAACTCTTCTGAGTTAGTTAGCATCCCTCAAATGTCCCATTTAAGACAAAACTGGTACAAAAAGGCCTTCCTTTAGTACGATTCCCATAAACCCATTTGACAACAGCCAGGCTCTCAGTGCACTGAAAATCACAGTCTGCTTTATTGCTCAAAATTATAGTATTTCTGTTCGTTTCCCCCTATCTGTCTGTGCAAATATAAGTTTCTTCAAGGAAGGCCATCTATTCTGGGTTTTTTAGGGACTAGGTAGCAACTAGGGTAATACTGTGAGCTCATGCACATAAGAACACTTCAGTTTAGGACCAACAGAAAGTTCGCAGTAGTATTATAGTACATTTTGTCACTAATCCCATTTTTTAAATTACTCATTCCTATACTACTGTTCTAAAATGCTGACTTGCCTTTCAGTTACACGCATGAGCACTGCTCCTGTAGACATTATTTTCTTTTCCAAAGAAGCTGTTCTGCAAGGGATTTAAAGGAAATGCATGAGAGGAGGTGTCAGCAAGTGGAATGCTCAGCCCTGCAACACAGATCATCATGAACTTGTCCCCAGAAAGAAATGTCTCTTGTGGAAATGCTTTACTGAGTAAATCTGTGCTAGAATGGCCAAGAGGGTGTCATCTGAAGACTCATTTCACCAGCAGGACAGCTTTGGTCCCCATGTCATTGTAACACAAGAGTAACTAGTGGCATCACTTCATGTACTTGAATGTTAATAGCTGTGGAGTGGCAAAGCCAGAGATAACGCTGGCTGGTTTTTAGATTCATGTTCACTTTGTTCAAAACAGAGTGGCTATCAATGCTTATCTTAAGTAAAAGCCTGCAAATAGAAGTATATTTTTCCTTCCAGTGGAGAATTAAGTTCCAGGAACTCTTCATTCTGAATGCAGACTGTGGCTCTTAGAGCTGAATAACACATATGATACTCAGTACAAAGAATGAAACCTCAAAGAGGAGCATTAAATAAATTGTTACTCATTTACTACATTAAGCAGTAAGGAGTAAACATTCTAATTTTTAGAAAGGGAAAAAAGTTCAAAGAAATATCTCAGGCAACAGAAACAAGCAAAAGAACTCTCAATAAGAGGCAGTATTATTTTTTTGCCTACTTAGGATGAGATAGTTCAGCCACATCAGAACAAGGAAGAATGAGAAGAATGCATGTTTTTTTTGTCTCCCAGGGAAATACATTCTAAGAACCGTAAAAGTATGTCCATAAGTTTTAATTTTTTTACATAAAGTCTCATCAACTTTACTTTCATGAACTAGGAATTCTCTGTATCTTCAAAAATGAGAAGCCATAGTGCAGAGGATAAACTAGAAAAAAGATCTGCAATATTACTTTGACTTACATAATTTCATGTCTTAGCTTCATTAACAACCTTTTATCTATTGCTGTATCAAATACTCATCCTTCCAACTGCTGCAGGTTCTTCTGATAGGGCTCTGAACAAGCAGCCCAACATCAAGTGGACTTTGCTTAGGGTAACAGTGGACATCTGTGGTCATCTCTACTCTTGAGCTGTAATCACTAGGCTACAAATTTTTATTCTATCTTAACTGCGCCTGAAGCCCCCCAGAATTTCCTGTTCTTACACAGTGGCAAGGGGGACCAACCACAAGCAGTAAGATGACTGGACACATAATTTAAATACCAGAATGGATCACAGCTGTATTAGCTCAAAGCTAGTTAAGACCTCTGTTCCGACTCATCTTTATAGCATGAAGACATACTCGCTGGCCCCTATTTCCACGCAGAAAACCCAAACCTTATTCTGTGCCAAACATACTTTCAGAAAAACAAGGCACGGTCCAGTGAATATAGAATGCCAGAGACAGACTGAGGAATAGAAATCCCAGTTTGCTTCCTGGGCATAAACAAAGTGGTTGAGTGCTGTAATACTAAAAAGTAGGTGTCAATGTTAAGCACGTATTGCATAAAGTATTACATAAATAACAACAGTGTACTCATACCTGTGTGGGCTTACCTTTAATTATATCTGCAGCTTTTACAGACTTCTAAAGTATCTCTTCTGTTTCCAATGCATCCCTCTTCCTCTGCAGTTAGTCAAACACAGAACAAATCAAAAAAGTTATTGAGATGAGACAATGCCTTTTTAAATATTGCAAAATTCAAGTTCTTTTTGTGAGTCAGCTCTCCCTCCCTTGCAGTACAGGAGGACCCTTGTCTTCAGCTAATCTGCTATCAGGGCTCAACAGCCGTTTGTGCATTTGCACCCCCAGTGCTGGGGTGGGGGCCCAAGGATGAGGCTGCATCTGGAGCAGAAAATGTAAAAGGTGGGGCAAGAGGGAAGAGCAGCACTTTGTTTTAGTGCAGGAGCTGCCGGGGGAGGAACTCACCACCCAGCCAGCTATATCTTTGCTGTTTCTGACACTGGGAGCAAAGAGCTTTGCACGTGGGAAGCAGGGATTAGCTCTTCAAATGGGAATAATCAATTCCTATTTCCTTGGCACAGGAAAAGTAAGCACGAGACCACACCCCTCAGTCTACAGCTTGCTTTGCCTACTGGCTTGAGCTGGCTCCAGATGTTTTTCCAGCTCAGCTGGAAAACTTCTTCCCTCGTAATACATCCTGTTAGTAGACTGCAAATCAGGAAGTGTATATGTGTAAATAAGAGTGTCTTTCCACTCGTTTTGTCTAAGGGCTAGAAGACAACATCTGTAGATGCATCAAATTTTCATCCAAGACAACAACATTACTTCAGAGTGATTCTTGTACATTCCTGTGTTCCTTGTTATTACGTCATGCTGACTGCATCACTGACCAGGGCAATTAGGGACCTGTGATCTAGGACTAGAAAGAGTCCTCCAAGCCTTTAAACACAGTTCTTTTCTTCTTATAATCTCAGATGAAAATTTACCAAATGGAGTTAAAACCCAGTCCCTATCTCCCACATCTGCTTCCCCTGGAAGGCCAAGAAAAGATGTGTAATTAATTTCATTCTTCATTTTATTCATATCTATTTATAGCTTTAACCAAAGCATACAGATGGGAGTAATTATAATCTCAACACATTACTATCTTCTCAAGATTATTAGTTGTTCTATTGGTAAAATTGTGCAAGATGAAGCATTATCTGGAAAACACGCTTGTTGCAACTTCATAGAGCACCAGACAGAGATGTAAAAGAGTGTCATAACTCATTTGACTTTTCCAGGCAAACATTATTTTTCCTTTATGTTTGGCAAAGTCTGAGATTATAATTAAACAGTGTTAAAGTTAATCCCTCATCCTAGCTCTTTGAGAAGCTAGGCTGTAACTGGCACGGAGACAGGCTGAGCCCCCTTGTCTCCGGCTAAGCTTATCCCAGGAGATCAGCTTCACAATGCTGTAAGTATGGCCCGGACCCCGTCGTACAGCTTACAGCTACTCCACAAACAAAATGTTTTGGGCACGCAGGGGCAAAGCCTGCCCTCACGCTGGCCCTGACTCTGTGCTGAAGCACATCCCACCGCTGTGTGGGGGAAGAGCAGTGGAAGAGTGATCTGCCCCTTGCGTGTTGACAGCAGCAGTGCTGGGCAGGGATAAGCCAGCCAGCCCCACCCTGCGCTCCCGACTACGGCCCAGGGAAAGCAAACAGGCAGAGGCAGCCCACAAAACTTTCACGAGCTGCTGCAAGCAATGCTAGCCTATTTTCCTTCCTGGCTGTTGGTCTCCCTGTCCCATAGTCCCATAGTAGTAGAGCAGGTCCTCTGCTCTGCGAGACTAACAAAGCTGGATACTTCCTCCACTTTTCATAGAATCAGAGAATCAGCCGGGTTGGAAAGGACCTCTGAGATCAAGTCCAACCCTTTTGCGATTAAGAAGAAAAAAAGAGGTGGGCAAACAGCCTTTTGGTCTTTGGGGTTATCAGGAAGAAGACACTGTTGTGGCAGGAGTGGTGCAGGCTGGGCAAGGGAGCTGCCTTCTGTGGGCCCTGAATGTCACTTCTGGTCCAGAGTTTCATTAAAAATGAAGATCAGTTTTGGTGAAATTTTTTAGGCATTGAGTTTAGTACCTGCAGTTTCTATGACCCCCTTTCACCTAAGAAAAATTGGAATGATTTGGGTCAATGTTATTATGATGTTTCTGACAAGAATTGTACAGAGGAGACTATTTTATTATAGAATGCTACCTAACACAGAATATAAGGGAGTATAGATTTATAGGTTAAACCCTAAGTATGTGTCGAAAAAAAATTGTTTCAAGAATAATAAAACCATTTAGTGTTAGTGAAGGTATTGCTATATATCTATTCATATATGTAGGAATCTACTTCAGTGATTAAACAGAATTTTGGAGCTTCTGACCACCACAACTCCCACCAGCCCTTCTTTGTTCATGAGCAGCAGGCCAAGCTGTAAGGAGGCTCATTTACCAGCTGTGTCAGGAAGTTCTCTTCCACACACTCCAGTAATCTCAACTACCTCCTCTCTGCTGTGTTGAGTTTCCAGCAGACATCCGGCAGGTTAAAATTTCCCACAAGAACAAGGGATGGCAATTGTGAAACATCAGCCAGCCGCTTACAGAATACGTCATCCACCTCTTCATCCTGGCTGGGGGGTCAATAACAGACTCCCACCAGGACATCTGCTTTGTTGGCCTTCCCCCTCATCCTCACCTATAGGTACTCAGTCTCACCATCACATTCTTGAGCTCTATATAGTCAAAATACTCCCTAATGTACAGAGCCATCCCACCACTTCTTCCTCATTCTTTTATTCCAGAGTACAGCCAAACAGTGTGTAAGAGTGGAACTGTTGCTGCCCTCTGAGCAGCCCAGAGAATGTGCAGTATGACACTAGTTGCTTCCTCTTGAACACAGTAAGATAACTAAACAAAATACTCAGTGTCTAATTGGCAACATGTGATATACCAAATGCATTTTCATACAGAATATCTGTAAACTAAAAGCAAATCTTCCAAAGTTTAATAGTTGCAGAACCAGAATATGCTGAGCCCTTGCTGAGTGAGGGTGGGGAGCGTTGAGCTCAGGCTGTCTGCAGACCCAGATAGGGAGCACTAACTCAGCTTATGGTAAATTATTGTTTTCCAGATTCACTTTCAGTCCCCTGACCTCAGATCTGCTGTTAAAACATGACAGGGGAAGGCAGTTACTCCAAGTATAAACAAGCTCTGTTTTAGTGATGGTTCTTGTTGTGGAGCCTAAGGCTGTCCTGCATCCTCAGAAATGTCATTTCCCCCCCCACCATCCTACTCCCGGTAGCCCAAGCTGTTCTTTCTTTTTTTGCTAGCTGCAGCTCACGTTGGTATTTTTAAAATCCCGGCCAGAGCTTCTTTACTGCACGACGTGCCAGGGCCCCAGGTGGCCTTGAGGGCTACCATGGACTGCTGGCCCCTGGGCGCAACATGAACAAAGCTGGTGGGTCCAGCACATCTCCAGTGGGTAGAGGCCCAAAGCTGTGCTCTTTCGAGGCTCAGATGTGACAAGAGCATGCACTGGAGATGTAGAGCCTTAGAGTCAAACATATGGGGCACCCCTTCCCGAGGCAGGCACATCTCATTGAGTCCTCTTTCCTTTGTCTTCTCGCAGTGCATCTGGGGTGTGTTTGCTCTCTACCCCAATTTTTCTTCTGGGCTCAAGACATATTTCCAAGCTCCCCTTTCCTAGCCTTTATTTCCTTCCTGTTTTCAGTCAGGCATCTCTACTTACATGGAAGCACAGGCACCAAGATCTGCCTGAAACTGCAGTTCAAAGCCTGCATTATGGAGTTGAGGGCATTCAACTTGGATTTGCGGGTTTCCGTGTTCTTGAGTAGAGAAGACCATCAAACCCACTTCTTATGTACAGAGTGAATTCTCTAACCTTTCGTACCTCTCATATAACTGGGTGTTTGTTGTTCAGCTTGTGGTTTTTTAATAAAAAAAGGAAGAAAATCTCGATCCCTGCACAATTTCATAAGTATAATATTGGTGTCCACCTCTGAAGAAAGTTATGGGCAATGGTTTTGGCCACTCCACCCTCAGATTATGAGTTATTTTTTATCTCCATTCTGAGATTTGTAACTCTTTCCCAAGCACGGGACAGGGAAACTAAGTCTGTAACTATGTTCCAAATACCACTCCTGAGACCTAAAATTAAATATTGCAAAATATTTGCCTGCATGTTTTGCTTAGTTCTTACCACTGTCATTGGCCTTTACTTTAAATTATCTTTCTTTAGTCCTTGTAGTTACTGCTGAGATAAAAATAGCCTTAAGGACATTAAGGAGTGTTTTAATTCACGACTCTAGTCTAGTTATGTTACCTTAATATTGAAGAAATAATGCTTATTGTGGGGTATCTTTTTAATCAGGAAAGCAAAATATCAAAACCAAATCCAGACTGAGCCGTGCCGCATTATTGCTTAGGACCAGTAGATGGCAACCACCCATTGCAGTGTCAAAGGTAAGGGAGAGTTAGAGTTGTTCAGGTAGGGGATTTATTAGGTGTCAGCTCGAGCAGCAAAGCTCTGCTGCTCCACTCAAGAAGAAAGCAGTACTGGTACTTTTCACTCCTTCTTACACATGTCTTTTGGAAGGGAGCAGTAAGTTGCCCTTTTACATAGTAAGTTTTGACAAATTATAATTGTGACAATCATATGGCTGCTCCTTTCTGCTAACGTCAGTCAAAAATACCCCGAGACAGTGGAAAAAAAATCCAAAGCAATCAGACTACCTTAGCTTCCACAGGAATAGCCTTAAGTTCTTTCAACGATTAATTAGATTCATTATTACTTTTGGTGGAAGCAGTTAGAAGTGAGTAACAATGATCCTGGGATCAGAAATAGATTTTCTTTTAGGAACCGACTGAGGCTATTGTCATACCAGTTAATTAATTCTGGTTATATGAGTGGCCTTACAGAATGTTTTTTCACATGATCGAGTTTGACGAAATTATTTTTTTTTCCCTACAACATTAGGTTAAAAGTCATTCATTTCTAGGAGCAAAAACTGTAAAGGTTTGAAAAAATCCCATCCAAGAACCTTGTGTTTACACTTCAGAAAAGAAGTTCCTTCATTAAAACAGGAGAACAGTTATGGAAATGCATCTGTGACCTTACTAGAAAGGTACTTAACTATCTGTAGTCATATTAAGTTTTCTTTTAGCATTGATTTAACCATATTTTGTGCATTTGTTTTCTGTAAGGATTGGTATACATAATACATGTATGGATGCACACAGAAGTAGAGTGTCTATAGTGCAGAAAAAAACGAGACCTTTAGACCTCTGAAGGATTCCAGCATCGTCTAACACTGTCATTAGCAATTTTAAAAAGAATACACTACAAATAGCTAAACCAGCCAACAAGAGCACTGTCACTTAGTGGAAATAAACCAAAATACTCTGCGTTACTGGCATGCCTCCTTCCAAGTTCTCAGCCACTTTGCAAACCATTAACTTGAAATGCATTCACTTGCACCCTTGCAGTACAAGGTGTATGTTTATTCTCAGAACTCACACTTTTGCTAAGAAGGCTTGAAAAACCTACTTGAGAGATAAAGCATAACCTTTTGCTGTTTTTAGAGCTACAGCTTGATCAGCTGTGAATTTCTATCAGTGACTTTGAAATGAGGAGAAAACCAGCTGGGATCCATTCCTAGTGAATACAAGTGAGATGGAATTAGAAGTAGCATCTAAAATCCTTTATGAAACCCACCAATCTTTTCTTGTTATTTCTCTAATCACATTATATCCTTAATAACATTTATACTGTAAAACCCCCTATTCTTTAATGAGATTTGAGGAGGTTTTATGCTTTAAAGGACTTAAAGGCCTTCAACCTGGTGCTAAAATTTGAGCAACTTTATTTGCCTTAGCATGAGAAATTATGTGACCCGTGTATGTTCTTTTTCATGCGGACCCATGAGTTTTGTTAAGGGTCCAGGAGTTATCTTGGACTCTTCTTGCAAAGAGCTGCGAAGCCAGTGAGATGATTTTTTTTCAAGAAAGGCAAGGAAAGAGAAGTCTAAATGATTTAGAAGGAATTTTTAGACAAACAATAAAAATACTGCTCTGTTTATAGTCATGCTTTTTTTAACTCAAATGTTTGAGGAGGACAGATAGTTTTAAAGATTCAAGGTCTGTGGTTGCCATGAAGGGCAGAGGAAGGTCTCCCTCCTGTTTTCTGGTACTTATCACAACAGAAGTTTGCAAGAGACCACCAAGGACAGTAACTCTCCAGTAAAGTTTAGTTCAAAGGAATCTGTGTGGAAATTCCCTTCTGCACAATACTTCATACACATCACAGATCACAAAATGCACCCTCATGAACTGTAACAGTAGTAAGATTTACAGCAGAACCCGCCTCAAAGTCTGGAATTTTACATGTTAGATGTCTAAGTAGGTGTCAGAGGCGTCTCCAAAAGCTTGAGCTGTGTTACTCTGAGGTGTGCAGTGAAATGTGTATTTGATGAGCTGTGACAAAAGGTTCTGAAGATCGAGGTCTGGTGAGAGTGTGCACACCTCATGTATGATGTCAAAAAGGCCCTGGAAAAATGTTATTATAGCCTTTTCACTCTTCTCCTCAGGCACTTTCTAAAAGTGGGAAAAGCCCAAGTTGCCCCCTACTACTGTGCAGAAAAACAGACTCTGGACTGTTTTTCACAGAACATTTATGTGTCTTTGACTGAGACACTGGGAATGTTCCTGGTTGAGCAAAGCCATAGCCTGTCAGCTGGCAGACTTGTTTGTTTGATCATGTTATAGTGGAGAATGAAAATGTGACTGAGCACCGAAGCAGGTGCTGGAACACTGACTTTTAAACAAAGAATGAAGTACACATTTGCATGGGGACTTTGCTTACCTGACCCTTATTTCAGATGCCATTTGAAGTGTAATTTGAAGGAGAGATAATCAGGGACACAGTCCACTAAGGTGCTGAGTGATTCTGAGGTGGTGCTGGATGCTATCTATTACCATTTCTTCCAGTGAGATTCAGAGATAATCAAACTTGGCAGGATCTGAACCATAATAAATTACCAAGATAAGATGGGTCATGAAAGAATGTGAAACGCAGAAGGTAAGTTTGTACTTCTTGCAAGTGTTCAGCGTGACTTTTATAATTATTAACTTAAAGCCTGAAATAGTCCTTATTCAAATGCCACAGTCCTTTTTCATACTCTCTCCCAACAACATCTCCTCACATTTCCACAATGAGGGAAAGGAAGACAACAGATCCACCTCATTTATCCACAGATCTGAGTGAAGGGAAGGAGAAGTTAAGACTGAAGCAAGAGGTCGGACTGATTAGCGGAGTGTCATTAATTGCAGGCACAATGATAGGCTCGGGGATCTTTATGTCCCCTGAGTGGGTGCTACATCATATGGGGAACCCTGCCAGCAGCCTGCTTATCTGGGCAGCATGTGGTCTCCTGGCCATGTTTGGAGCCTTGTCTTACGCTGAGCTTGGAACCATAATTAAAGAGTCTGGAGGAGAATATATTTACATTTTGAGGATTTTTGGTTCTTTTCCTGCTTTTCTTTTCGCCTACACTTCTGTCATCCTGGTGAGACCAGCTGGTTTGGCAGCTGTCTGTCTGAGCTTTGCTGAATACGCCGTTGCACCGTTCTACCCAGGATGTTCCTCTCCGCAGGTTGTCGTCAAATGCACAGCTGCTGCCTGCATCCTGCTTTTAACTATCATCAACTGTCTCAATGTGAGGCTGGCGACGTCTGTTATGAACATTTTTACAGCTGCCAAACTCTTGGCTTTGTTGGTGATCGTGGTGGGTGGACTGGTGCTCCTTGCCAAGGGACAAACTCAGAGTTTTCAGAATGGTTTTCAGGGCACGAGTGTGGGTATCGGGGCAGTTGGAGTAGCATTTTACCAGGGACTTTGGTCCTATGATGGGTGGAACAACCTGAACTATGTAACTGAAGAACTCAAGAAGCCTGAGGTGAGTGAGTGAGATGAGTTTTATTTACTTAATGCTGCTGTTAGTATGTTTGATTCTATCTACGAATCTTTTAACAGGGGTAATCAAGGGATTTATAGTGAGGATGGTGAGGCACTGGCACCAGTTGCCCAGAGAAGCTGTGGATGCACCATTCCTGGAAGTGCTCAAGGCCAGAATGGATGGGGCTCTGAGCAATCTGGTGTAGTGGAAGGTGCTCCTGCTCATGGCACAGCAGTTGGAGCTTGGTAGTTTTTAAGGTCCCTTTCAATCCAAACCATCCTGCGATTCTATGAAAGGCCTAAAATACCCCACTGACTGGAAAAAAAAAACTATTAGGCAGCACTTGGATGGTTCAGGGATGAAGTTTTGTCTTAGTGTTTAGAGGATCTCACTGTAGACATCTAGATTTATTCAGAAAAGCACTCACTAATATAATCCATAAAGGATCCTGAACATAAAAGACTTGATTCCTAATGTATGCATCAGAAAAAAACTTTATGTCTCCCCATTGCATGGAGATGCAACTACAGAGCAAGCCAAGCCTTACTGGAGAGAGAATCTAACTCTTTGAAAGATTCTTGTCTTTAAACATTTACCTTTTTGGAAATAGTTCAGTCCATGCTATAGGCGCTGAAGTAGCTCGCTTACATCTCACCTCAGCCTTCTCTGTGCCATATTACCTATTTTCACAGATCAGACAGTACAGCAGTGAACAACTCTTATTTTGGAAAGAGCTCTGTGAGTGCAGAGTGTAGAGAATGTGCTTTCTACCAGTGCAGCACACAAGATCCTACAGATTAAATGAAAATACAGTTAAATATTAACCTAAATGGCAGCAAAGATCCCAGGGCCACAGGGTTGTGAGTACTAATACTCAGGCCCTTGCAGAGTGGAGCAAACAACATCAGGAATTGCTCTATCTTGTTCTATGGTGGGGTTGGGGAATGCAAAAATTGATATTTCAGGTTCTTAGATGTATACAGTTGCCTTTTCCCAGTATTTTCAATTACTTAAGACAGCGTTTGTTGATTTTACTGAGTCTTAAAATGATTCTATGGTGTTCTAAGATAACATCCTGTCACTAAGAAAAATAAAATATTTCCCTCCTAGAGCAAATCCCCTTTGAGATTTTGAGATCAAAATCCAGCTTTGATTTAAACTGTAGAAAAGTTAAATGTGATGCAACACACGCTTGAGCTTAATCCATGGCAGTGTGATATTCTTGGGAAGATGAAGCACAGAAGGACACATAATGCACTAATCAATATTAAAGTAATCAAAAAGTATGCAACAGACATCCTGGGCAGCTATGAGCCAAAATATTTTTAATAAGATTTGGTGGGTTCTTTTTGTTTGACTTATTTTATTTGGTTGGTTATGGGCTTTTCTAGACTAACTTTGGAAATGTACAACCTTACAGCCTGACATCTTTGGGAGGCTGCCATGTGAATCTGGATCTAAGTCTTGTTCTGTGGAAAAGCTTAGGGAGTGAAGGAATTTGAATGAGAGATGTGGGTGGTGGCAAAAACAAAACAAGCAAAAAAAGCCCAGTGCAGGCATAAATGTGCTGCACCTAACACTGCTGTCATCCCTTTTCCAGGTGACCCTTCCCAGAGCTGTGATGATTGCCATTCCTTTGGTTACATGCCTGTATTTGCTGGTGAACGTGAGCTACTTAGCAGCCATGACTCCCTCTGAACTGCTGTCTTCAGGAGCTGTGGCCGTCACTTGGGGGTGAGCTCCGCGTGTGGCAACACAACCAGTGCAGCCCGGTGGAATATTGGTTCTCTCCTGAGTGTCAGGAGATTTAGGTCTATTCCCCAAAGAAATGGTAGCCCTGCAATGGTCAGGCCAGGAACACCTGTCAGGCCAGGTTTATGAAGAGGAAAGATGATCAGAGGGCTGGAGCACCTCTCTAATGAACACAGGCTGAGAGCTGGGGTTGTTCAGCCTGGAGAAGACAAGGCACTGGGGAGACCTTCTAGCACCTTCCAATACCTACAGGGGCTACAAGAGAGATGGAGAGTGACTTTTCACAAGGGTCTGTAGTGATTGGACAAGGGAAAGAGGCTTTAAGCTGACAGAGGGTAGATTTAGATTAGTTATTAGGAAGAAATTCTTTACTGTGAGGGTGATGAGATCCTGGAACAGGTTACCCAAAGACAGTGTGAATGCCCCATCCCTGGAAGTGTTCAAGGCCAGTTTGGATGGGGCATTGTGCAACCTGGTCTAGTAGGAGGTGTCCCTGCTCATGGCAGGGAGGTTGAAACTGGATGATCTGTTGTGCCCTTTTCAACGAATCTGTGATTCTACGGTTCTGTGAAACAGGCTGCTCGTCCCAGCTCTGTCACCTACAGAACAGTGTGTGGCCTTCCCCCACCGAAGGCCAAGGCTGACCATCCCCATCTGGATATGGCCTCCAAGATGCATCAAGGCTGCCAAGATCGCACACCCCTTACTCCTCATTCCCATTTATCCACACTGGAAACCCGTGGCTCCTGTCCAGCTTATGTTTCACCCTGTGGAAAGTGTCCATAAAGAAGAGCTGAAGGGCATACCAGGAGCATCTCCCCACAGGCACTGGGAATACAGTGATGGCACATATCCAGACCTGGGGACTGAGAGATCCTCCACATTTTAGGAATTTCTGTAGAAATTGAGAGGACAATGTGCTGCCCTGCTAATGCAGAGGCAGTGGGTTGGGAGTGAGATAGGAGCCAACTGGATGAATCCTGTCCACTTGGCACCTGGAAATTCAAGCAGAGCAGAGTCTTTCAGTTTGGTTTCTCCATATGTGGAGAAATAGAAGATGACACAGGTCTCTACACCACCTTTGAGAAGTGTTATGCATGGGTTGGGTAATCTTTGGTAACTGTAACTTTAACTCTGTGCTTTGCCAGAGCTGCGCAGAAGCTGTATCTTCCATCAACCTGAAGTGTTTGATGATATCAAACAGTCTGCACGAAAGACAAGGAATGTAGGAAGAGAAGGAGGGGACAATCGTGAGAGATGTAGGCATCATCGATGATCTTTCACCAGAACATCCAGCCTTAGTCTCCGTATTTCCAAAGACACAGAATCTCTGATAGACCCAAATGCATTGTCTGGCAGAAATGATAACATGGTATATCCACAGATTATGTTGCTGCTCATCCTCTTCCTAACAAGTCAGCAGGAGCTTTGCTTCTGTGTGCGTTTCACAAGATTTCCAGCTTGAAGATCTGACTGGGCTCTTGTTGAATGTGTTCTCTAATAGTCTTTCATGTCATTATAAATAGGAGCTTTTAAAGATCTAGTGCTTTGTTTGAGCATGTTACAAAGCCTCACTAAGCTGCAGTGGCATGAACTTTCGCTGCACTTCCTTTCCCATCATTCCTGATTAACAAGTTATTTGTGAGCTTCCTCCTTTTTAACACATCTCCTTTTCCTGCCTGATTAACCTTTTCACCCAAGAGCACAATTCAGGAAGAAATATTGAGCTAGCAACCAGAAAGGGGGGAAACTCAAAAGCCTGGAGGACAGGTAGGTAGCCTGAGGCTGAGGAGGGGCTGATGGCCATGGCTCAAGCAAGACATGCAGCTATTCAGGCCATTAACAAAGCGTTGGAGGAGTATAAAGAAGCCAGATTTGTCACATTTATTTGCATTTATTCCCCATATAAGAAGAAAATTGCCAGAGAGAAACATTGCTCTGTGGTGAGAGGAGCTCAGGAAACTCTGCAGAGCATTTCTTTGATGGCAGTGATTTAACAGCAACTGCAGGTCTCAGTTTGCTTTTAAGAAGCTGCTTGCAGTAGCCCCTGTACTTCATTTCCAGGGTCAAAACAGTAAAGCACCAATCTCACAAAGGCAAAGTACACAATTGCTAAAGATTTCATTATTAATTTTGTGATGTATGTTGTTTTCCCTTGATATCTTGTTATGGAATTGCATGATTATATGAGATGGCCAGATTCCATCATTTTGAAAAAGGGAAAAATTTTAGTTCTGTTTGTTGCAAGTAGCTTAATAACTTGAAGCCTGAAGGAGCATAATCCAGATATTAAGTTTCTAAGCTACATTTTTAAAATTATTGTGGTAGATAAGCTCCTATCGTGATTTTGGAAAGCTGAGATCTTGATTTTTTCAACGTTTGAGAGAGGTGATACTAAAAAAGAGTACCTACCGCTCAAAGACATACAGTTCAATGGAAATATAAAGTGTTCTAAAAAACTTCTGAGGTTTGGATTTTTGCCAATTAGATGAACATTGAGTTTGTTTGTGTATGTGTATATACATGTATGTGATAATTACCCCAAACACCAGTATTTATTACTCAATTAATACTCTTCATGCTGCTTCATTCCAGAAGACAATCTTCACTTTCAGGTGAGAAGATTATCATATCTTCCATATGTTTACCTTGAACTCTGTAACCCTGCTGCTTCTTCTGTTACAGAGAAAGCAAACCACAAATGTCTGAACATGTTGTAGAAACAAACTTCTGGAATTCAAACCATTGCTTTGGCTTAAGTCTGATTCACAGAGTAGCAGAAGTAGGTACATATGGGATTAAAGGATTAAATTCTTATGCATATTGGGGAAGAGGTTATAATGCAGAATATTTCTTCTGGTGTGATGGGAACAGTTTTCCTGTGATTTCCAAGCTAATATTGTTGGCTGTGATAGAAGTATCTCCAGGCTTTTTGCCACAGCATCAGTACATAAAAATGGGGGGTTTCATGTTATGACAGCTTTGTACACCATTGCACTTGAGCAGATGTAGATACATACACACCAGACACGAAGAAAAGCTGTCTTTCCTGGACAAGACAAACTTATTAGTCACTAAATACTGTCGGAACTGGAAGAAGATTTTAAACCATTTAAAAAGACTTCAGAAAAAAATGCAGAAAATATAATTGAGGGAAGAAAACTGTCTGGTTCTACAGTGAATTTGCTATGTCTACAAACTGTATCTTATGCTGTGAACTCTTTCCCACCTCAGGGACAAAGTCCTGGGCAACTGGGCATGGCTCATCTCCCTGTCGGTGGCACTGTCCACGTTTGGTTCGTCGAACGGCACGTTCTTCAGCGGAGGCCGCGTGTGCTACATCGCTGCGAGGGAAGGCCACATGGTAAGCACAGAATAAAGGGGTCTGCCTTGCTCTGAGCAGCTCTCCCTCCTTGTGACACTAAAGCAGAGAGGAAAACGCTGTGTGTGTTCAGCTGTCAGAGTGATAGCTCTTCAGGGGTTCCTTACTCAAAGACTTTAACCCCCCCATCTTTTTCAAATGTAATGCATATGTTGTCTCCGGGCTTTCTCCTCCAGTCTAGTACTTTCAAAAAGACATGTATTCACATCTAGCCTGAATTTTAAGAACAGCTTCAAAATGAAACACTGAAATACTGCTGCATTGGAGAATTGGGCACAGGCTGGGGGTGACCTAGCCAATGTATTTGTCAGGAGAGGGAACCTGGCCATGCTTGTGTGTTGCAGGGCACCCTTGCTTGCAGTGGGAAAGTAGCCCAGCACTGGCCAGCTGCCTTTGCATGATATGCTGACTACATTAACTGGTCTCAGGTGTGTTTCAGCCTCCTTGTGGGTAGTACAGCTCAGATGCAACACAGGATATCTGCTCTTCACGCTTCATAGCAATTATGAGGTGACACCAAGCCTTACATCTCCCCTATCTGGGGTTTATCATTGGTTTTGTTAGGTGGGGCCAAATCTGGTAGCCCAGCAGAGATGAGGCTGCTGCGACTCCCTCTTCACTGGTCCAGCCAGTAAGTTCAGCATGTATTCCCAGTAGGCACACACATACACAAACACAGGTATAAAAACTATATATGTACACACATATATGTGTTTAGCTGTATATACACATACCCAGACAGCAGGGCACACAGACAGACACACAGCACTCACACAAACACTAACAGCACCGAGAGTTCCATCTTGTTCCCCTCTCTGGCTGATCAGGGGTTCTGTTAGGGGGAAATATATATAGAAACATGTGTACAATATGGTCCCTCCAGCAGCTGGGCTCAGACATTCAGTCTGCCCAGTAGCTGGCCTTGCACCCCAGTCTCTCAGTTGCTGATACCTGGGCATAGAAGCCCCTGAAGCTGCCCCTTTCCAGCTGCTGATATGGACCCTCTCACTCACAGGTATACCACCTACAACTACCCACACACTTCTCCAAAAAGAGGAGAAGAAAGGATGAGTTGCATTTGTCCTCCTCTGTTTTGAGCAGGCATATTGTGTTCCTCCTGGACCTCTCTGCTTTTTTGGTGCTTCCTACCCACATCATCTGGCATTTCTGCTCTCAGGTGCGAAGGCACTGGAATAGGTTGCACAGAGAAGCTGTCAATGCCTCATCCCTTGAAGTGCTCAAGGCCAGGCTGGATGGGGCTCTGAGCAACCTGGTCTAGTGGAAGGTGTCCCTTCCCGTGGCAGGGGGGTTGGAATTAGATGGTCTTTAAGGTTCCTTCCAACACAAACCATTCTATGGGTCTATGATTCCACACCAGCTCCACTCCTGGTTCATAGCAGGGAATCTTTTATGTATATGAATGACCAGATTGGTGGGGATGACTGGACCGGTGGTTACTGGTTTCAGTGGTTACTGGTTTCGGTGGTTGCTGGTTCCACAGCTTCTCTCACTGAGGACAGTGCCTGCTGTATCATGGCAAGCCCTGTGATAAGCAATTTGCAGAAGGTCTGAATTGGACCACACCAGACTGAGAGCTGAATGCTTATGCCATTTCTCAGACACTCAGCTCTAACATAAGTTGTTGCATGATATTTTAGTTGGGAATTAAAAATTAAATATAAAACAAAAAGGAAAGCAGCCTTTCTCATTAAACTTTCCAATGAAACAAACAATAAAGAGGCTACTAGTCCTCTCAGTGTTCTGAAACAAAACCTGATTTAATTTGTAGTTAGTTACATAAATGTTTCAGGAGTAATACTTGTCTTATTTTCCGGTCATCCCAAGAAAAGTCCCAGAGAGAAATGGCAGGGGGCAGAAGAGTGGGACCATGCACAAGGTCCTGATGAGGGCCAGGAAAGCTCTGATTTGACTCAGCCTTAGTCTGTCACATCGGTAGTTTGAAAACCTCATTTTGCCTGCCAAAAGTGAGCATATTTCATATGAAATCAGTGAGACACAATAAAAATACCCTCGAGAGAGGTTTTCTTGTTTACACTCCTTGGAGCTGAACTGCTTTTCTATGATGCTGATTACAAGTGGCTCTGGCTGCGGGCAGAGCTCCCACCAGCAGCTGAGGGGATGAGTAAGGACCTCTGAGTACATGATATGATGATACACGGTTTTGCTTTGTCTTTCAGCCAGACATTCTGTCTATGGCTCATGTGCGACGCCTCACACCCTCCCCTGCACTGATGTTTACATCTGTGATGTCTTTAATAATGATAATATCAGGAAACTTCACCAGTATCGTGAACTTTTTCAGGTATGTGTGTGTAACGTTTCTGTTTGCATCCCCTGTGCTCCTAGGTTTTATGTTGTTTTATAAGTATTTTCTTTCAATTTTTTTTTTGAGCCTGGGCTATTGCTTTCTAACCAATACTGGGGAGAGAAGGAGGAAAGAAAGAAAAGAAAGAGCTTGGGAACCAGCATTTTTGCAATGCATCCATGCTTCTGTCACCGTAGATTTGACTGGATGTGATTCATCCTCATATTGAAATGAATCTGTAATATTCAGATAATTCTAATGTTCTCATTGTTTATGTTGCAAAGTAAAGGAATGGAAGAGCTACTAAATTTATATCAATATTCTCCTTTTTAACTGGAGGTATGAACATCTGGGATCTGCAAGGCAGGCCTGACATTTCTGCATGATCTCACCCCAAATATAATGCTGTCTATTTTTGTTTTTTATTCCAGTTTTATAGCATGGCTTTTCTATGGCATGACTATTTCTGGGCTCCTGTATTTAAAAATCAAGAAACCAGAACTGCCAAGATCTTACAAGGTGAAGTTATAACATAAAACTCTCAACCCCCCTTTTCCTATATTGCCTAAAGAACTACAAAGACATTATGAGAAAAGAGTGAGCACTGGCTGCTTACAGATTTAATATGGTTGTCCTTTTTTTTTTTTATTATTTTCAAGTTATGTCTCAGCAAAGTCACCAAGGGGGGCGAGGTAGTGTGGATATACAGGCATAAGTCAAGGCTGAATTCTCAGTTTTGATAAGTTAATAATGCACTGTCCCCTCACTATGGAAAATATATATACCATATCCTCTTTCTTTCCAAAAGTTTAAAGGGATAAATGAAGGATGATTTTGACAACAGTGCAATCACCTTCTTATGCTCTCAGACCCTGGTCACACTCCTCAGAGGGTAGCCCAGGTGTAAGAATCTTGCAGAGGAAAAAATAACTCATCTAGAATGCCCCAAGTCCTTTGAGATGGCCAGGGGGCAGGTTTGTTCCCCACAAAACAGAGGAAGGAGATCAGGAGTTTCTGATGCCCTGAGCGGGCTGAGCTGTGGTGCTTCCTCAGTGACTGAGAGAAGTATCTTCACAGAAAAGATCCCAGGAACAGAGGATCCATGAGACCATGAATGAAAGCAGTGACTTTTCCCTGAGTTGAATGAACATCCTGGTTACTGTGGGTTTCCTCCAGGAACTAGAGGACAGGCTAGTTTATATTTAGAGGAAAGATTTCCTTGGTTTGAAAGTAGTAATTTTTATTAGCATTTTGTGAAAAGCATTAGAACACAGTGGGGAGGGAGCAGAGTAGAGCATCCCACTAAGGTAGATGAATCCAACAGCAGTTTTCTCCATGCTCTCACAGGTAACTGTGAACATTTCCTTTGGCCTGTATCAGTGCTCTCGTGTTGGACAAAAAGCAAAAAAATAAAAAATGGAAAATCTCAGTTTGAACATTCAGTTTTTCACCTTGTTGTGAAATCATTTTTTCTTGTGTGCATTTACTAGACTTTGGGGGAGGGTGGCTTTAAATTCAAGTTTAAATGCTTTCTGACAAAGCTTACAGAAATTGCCTCTGAGTTACGTGGGTCTTTACACCGATTGTTTTGCTTTCACAGGTACCAATTATCATTCCCATAATTGTGCTGATGGCAGCTGTGTACCTGGTGTTAGCTCCCATCATTGATCAACCCCAAATGGAGATCCTCTACATCATCGCCTTCATTTTCAGTGGCATCATTCTTTATTTCCCACTGGTTCGCTTCAAGTGCCACCCTCGCTTTTTGCAGACCGTCACCTTACACCTCCAGTTGTTCCTGGAAGTTGCCCCGACCACTAAGGGTACAAACTGACATAACATCCTCCAGTCACATGGAGGACGCTGCTTGCACCTCGTGTTTTATCCCAGCACCTTGGTTTTCAAGGCTCAGGAAATATTCTTCTGTAAAGAGGAATGAGTAGAATGAATGTGACACTAAATTATCCAGGTGAGATGGACTAGAGCTGACTCCTCAGGTTTCCTCAAAATTCTGGGGATGTGTTTTTCTCCTTTTCATGTATTTTCCATCCCAAGAGGGCCTGTTCATGAAAATCCCAGATCTTATATTTCAAGCTAAAAGGCAAAAAAAGGCAGGCAATGAAAATTATTCTTACAGCAGGCTGGGCCCCTAAGCCATTCCTGGCAATGCTTTTAATCACTTCTACCTAGTTCTGCCCACTGTGACCATATAGCTTCTCAAATCAATAAAGCATAGGCTCAACATGGTCACAACAAAAAAACCCACCCTTTTTCACTAAGGTATTTGCTGTGGGAAGGCCTTGCTTCTTCCAGTCCCAGGTGCACAGTCACAGCAGTCCTTTCTCTGTCCCAAATCATCCTACATCTGTAGAAAAACCTCTGATGTGAGACAAAAAGTACTTTAAAGTTCTGTCAGTTTACTCAGTTGAGAATGCACTTGTCATATGGGATCCATCCATTCATGGTGAGGACAAAAGCGGCACCACTCAAGTACCAACAGTCACCCATTATTCTTCCTGTTATTCCCCTGAAGACAAATAACTTACCTTCTGGCAAAGTAAACAACAAACAATCAGAAAACCCCCTAGAGCACACGTGCCAGCAAGGTACTCTTATTGGGAATTAAAGAAACCACATACATTAGGAGATGTGTGGCCATCAGATCAAGGAAATACTCTGTCCCTCTGGACTCAATACCTGAAATCATACACCCAGTGTTGGGCTCTGCTGTTCAAACTGGAGTTGTGAAAGCCCCATGATCAGGCTCTTCCTCGTAGTGGCAACCAAGGGCAACAGCCAGAAGTTGTGGCTTGGTTTGTTCAGGGTGAACTTAAGGAAAATTTCTTCACCACAAGGGCATTGCAACCTTGGAACACTGTGCATAAAGGTTGTGAGATCTCAGTTCTCTTATATTTTCCACCACAGGCACCTCCATGAAATTCTTTGATTCTAAAGGCACAGCACAAAAGTCATGGGCTATGCTCTCACCCACACCTAACACACTGAAGTCTCTGTTGTTTTCCATTACCCTGATGCTCTGTTTTTCTCCTGTTCTAGGGGGGAGATGTTATATGCTGTTTTCTTCCAATTTGTCCAGATTGTTTCAGGATAAGACCTGTCCTGTCATAGACTAAAACGGTCTAGGAGTTAGTCCCTAAAATGCCTTGTTATATCTTAAAGTACTGAAAGTTATTCAGGTCAACTTCCTGTCAGCATTCTTCTACAGATGTGTGCCTAGCTGCTGCTGTGATCCTGGAACAGGGCCACTTGATCCTTCAGACCTCTTCCCAGGCCCATATCAGAGCTGTGTGTCTGATTACAATCTCATTCTGCAATGCCACCCCTTCTATACCTCTGAGTGGTGATACCAGCAGCTACAGGGATGCAACAACAGTCTGTTTTTCCAAGTTTTAGGTATGATAATGGGATAGGCCAGTTGCCACTCATGCAAATCCTTAGCCTAAACAGTGTTTAACAGGAGGATTTCCTTCTGATTTTTACTGGCATTGTCAGCAAAGGGCAAGGAAGGAACAATGTTCCCTCCTGAATCCTATGACTATGCCAAATTCTTGGGATGCCTCTCTTAAAGGACAGTGTGTGCTTAAAAGCACTGATGAGCTCAAGAGGCCTAGGTTACCTTTCCACCATTGCCCCAAGCTTTTCATCTGATGTCACACAAGCTTCTTAATGGAACTGCATCTCAGCCACTTATCTAAAAATTAGGATAATATTATTTCTCTGCTTATAATTTTTTGGAAACCACCTCTATTTTTTACACCTGTTTTGTGGAGCCTACCCCACAGGGTTGTGCTCTTCTGAACTGGAGACTAGTGACAAGTGGTCCTTTCCAACCCAAATCATTATACGATCCCACCTACAGTCCATATCTAAAAAGTGAGAATTTAAAAGCTTTTTTAAAGGTTAGACATGCACAGTAGTTGGGACTTTAGCCACCTATCCTTGTGTACCGAGTACAACCAGGGTTGGCATTGCCTGCAAGCAATTCCTATGGAACAGGAGTTATTCCCACTGTTTGATATTAGGGATGTAGTACACTACAGATGATGAGAAGATGGAAGGATTAAGTGGTTTGCTCAGAGTCACACAGGAAATGTGTGGAAAATATGGCTGTTTCCCCAAGGTCCAGTCAAGCATGTTACCATGTAGCCCATCCTTTCTCCCTGTGCACCTGTCACATACGAACACTAATAAAGAACACAAAAAGACTTAGTCCTTTAGATAAACAGCCTTTATATGTTATTGGTGTATGGATATAGGAAGCTGGAAAGCTGCAAGTATCATATTTTGCACCAATCTCATTTTCTATAGATATTACTGTAACAAGATGTTCTTTTTATTTGTGTTGCCTAGGATTTGCAAGCGCAGGTGTTTATAATGCCAAAACAAGATGCTGAAAGCTCAGAGAATTGCAAGATAATTACAATAAAATGGGCATTACAATGAAGTGAGTTAATGTGGCTGTTTCTGTTTTTTGTCCAAGAAAAACAATTCCATAGAAATTTTACTGCATGATCATAAACAATCAGCATCAGGCTTATCTCTCCTTGGTCAGAAGGTTTAACTACGTGCGTGGGCGCTTATATGTGCGTAGACTCATTTTTCAAGATGATTGCTTATCTATTCAACCCCAGCACATGCAAATCAGAGTCTCTTTCTCCTCCATCAGACATTTACAATAGAAGTGTCAGGAAGAGGCAGCATGTCCTTACCATTCATTACTGCAGCACAGTGACAACAGACAGAACTCTGCATCTGCTGCTTGTACAGGTTGTACTGTAAGATCCTGTTGGTTCTGTCTGTCTCCAAAGCTCCAGATCCCTGTGACCAGTACGTAACCCCTTTCTTCAGGGGCTCAGAGTAAAGCTGGACTATCAGCATTGCCGTCAAGATAATCAAAAGATCTATACTTCACCTCAAGATCCTGAGTATAATTGAATCCCATCCTCCAGCTGGCAACTTGCAAAAACCACTCAGGAGTTTTACCTTGATGCAGAAAGCTGAATGTATTCTGGGCCTTTTTTGACGTCCTCAGAAGCATCAGAGATGGGCTACTCCTGGGGACAGTCAAGAATGGTTCAGCATGTGAGAGGGTACAGAAAATCCTTCTTGGGTGGTTTTCTGGTAAGCCTTGTTCCTATGCCCAAGTTCAAGTGCCATAATTTGTGGTTGAGGAGAAATTTCGCCTTGAGTGGGACAGAGCTGAATTCATAATGACTTTAATCTTCCTCTGTTGCAGAAACAGTTCACCCACTTAGATTGGCTGGATTTATTTGGTCAGTTCTCAGCTCAGTGCAGATGGTTTGGTGTTCAGTCTCTCCTGCTCTTTCTTGGGACATAGGGAGTAAGCAAGGCCTCCCAGCTTGGAGCAGGACTATTATCATGCTAGATTAGGTCACCTGTGACTCTGTCTCCTCATGTTTTGGAAAGCACTGAGGATAGAGAGCCTACCGTCTCTCCGCACTGCTCTCCTGATAAAGAAATTTTTCTGAAGCTCAATCTAAACATTTCAAGCTGCAGTTTGTGACTGTTGCCCTTCCCTGTATCATCTGCTACTGCCAAAGAGGTTGGCTCCATCCTTTTTGTAGGTCTTCTTCATGAAGCTGTAGGTTGGTGTTACATTGCTTCTTCTTCTTTTTGCCAGACTCAGCAAGCCCAACTCAACAAGCTTCTTCATGTAGGTAATGTGCTCCGGGTCCCTGTTTTGGGAGCTCTCTGCTGGACCCTCCCTAGTTTCTCCGCCTTCCTTTTGAACTGGGGAGGGATCCGAAAACTGGATGCAGTAAACCAAGTGTGCCCTCACAGGTGTCAGGTCTACACAGACACACTAACATCCCTCAGTCTGCTGACTGTACCTCTCCCAGCATAGGCCACTGGGTAACCCCAGCTCCTTCGAGCCAGTCTCTCACTTCTGAGAGCTTCAGCTGGCTCAGTTGAAGGCAACGGCAAACTCTTATTTTATACAGTTGGTGTTCCTATTAGAAACTTTGGCTAGGCTCTGGTAAATCTAGCATCAGGATGACTCAGTCCAGCAGTCATGAGGATCTATATCTTGCACTTTACCATTTATTGACTAGTTGGTTGGATTCCATCAGGGTCTCTGTGTGTGCGACTCATTCCTCATGAAGAAGTGATTTTTGCTAAAAAAGGCTACAGACCATGGGTCATACAATGAGTGAGTGGTCTTAGGTTTGTGAACTGTCAGTGAGGCTAATGGGCAGTGAAACAGCCCATCTGTTTTTAGAATCAAGCTACTATTTCAGATTTGTCCTCAGAGATGGTGAACCCTATGGCTTGAGTGTCTGGCAGATAAATGAGCATCTTCTCCTTCTAAAGGTTGGTCATTAGTTCTTACTGTTTAATTTCATGGACAATGCCCTGGTTTCCATGCAGTGAGATGACAGGCAAAGGGGGAGCTGAGAATAGGGAACATAGATTGAGAAAGAATTCCTGTACGTGCAAGTCGTGACTTGTGTGTCTGAATTACCTATGTAAAATTCAGATATGGACAGCACCTAAGCAGCAAAGACACGTGCCCAGAAGTTCTGAAATGCCAGAATAAAATTTCTTTGCTCAACAGTGATTCCTTTCCTTTCTGTTTGTACATTCTGGGGCTATTCCTTAGTTCACCATCTATTTTTTCCATAGCGTATCTGTGTCATTAACAAAGTAGAGCAACACTCCAGTATTCTCGCCCACCTCACTACAACTCTTCTCAGGAAACTGTAGAGAGCAATAAGGTCTCCCCTAAGCCCAGAGAAGTCCTCTGGTCTGCTGTCCCCAAGACAGGTGAGAAGGTCCTGGGAGTGGAGGGCCAGGGAAGTGACATGGCAGCGAACAGAGGTGAGACACATGCCAGCAGGTGTCAGTGGCAGGCGGGTGATGAAGCACTTGACAGCATCAGCCTCTCCCCTGCCTGTGGCAGGGCAGGACAAACAGCTGAGCTGCCCTCAGGTGTGCAGCTGAGGCTGAGGAAGGGCTCTGTCGTGCCCAGGGAGTTGTTTCACTGTGCTGCCATGGGCAGCCTCTGCCCACCCAGAATCACCTTGTGGTACCAGCCTTCAGCTTCATCCACTGACAACACAGAAAAGCCCATTCTGGGGCAGGGGAATAAAATCAATAAGCTTTCGCTGTGGTCAGACATATGCCAGCTCTGGAGCAAGGGAGAAGGCAGTCCTGTGGCTGGAAGTGAAAGGCAGAAAGGGAGCAAGTCCTGTCCTCTGCAGTAGGGGCCCGTGGTCCCTGTGTCCATCTATCTCTGTGACCCATGACCACCACCCACCAGAGCTGCCCTCTGAACAGCACCAGGGACACTCCTCTTGGGCTGAAGCAACCCCTCCTTCCCTGAGACAGTGGATTCTCCCAAGGGCCATGGCTTTTTTTACTTAAAGCAGTAGTGGTTAGAAATGAAGGCAGCTTATCAGGCTGAAATCAGCACAAGTCCTTGTAAAGTCAGGCAAATTCATGAAAACTGAATTATTCATGTCTGTATTCAAAACATATCCATCCCCCTGCCATGTTGGAAATCCAGATGAAATGCTTTCGTGCTGGAGTTGGATACCCCCAGAGGTACTTTTGTAGGGCATTTTAAAAACCTGGCTCTTTGTCTTGTCTTGAGATCAAAGCTTGTTAGGAAGCAGGAACCGCCTCGCAGAACAGGCAGCACCTTGCCCAGCTGAGCTCAGGGTTTGCTGGAAACCCACAGAGTAAAACTCAAAGCTCAGGTTGTGTAACTGAGCACAAAGTGAATCTGACTTTTTCATTTCATTGTCCCAGGTGAGTGCAAGCAGATAAACACATGGGATAATGGTGAAGGGTCAGTTAAACTTGGTTTTTTCTGTAGCTTGGAGCTTTGGTGAAAGAAAGTTAGCGTTTATTTATGATGTGTTGGTCCCTAACACAGAGAAGTTGTAGCTGTGAGTTAGGACCTGCATTTTGCTAGATGCTATATATATGCAGAAGCCCCCTCAAAAATGGAACCATTTGCCAGAGACCATGCTCATGACATGTCAGCAGCCACAGAGATGTTTTGTATTGGTTCATGCAGAAATGGAGATACCTAGTCCATATCATAAAGCTTGCAAAGCAAAGAATATGTGTAAAACACTAGACTTACTCTAGTTTGTAAAAGATTATAGAAAATAAAGTCCAGAAAGAGCAAAAACTTTGGCTGTTGGGTCTGCCAATGTCCTGGGCAGAAATAGTGAGACTCACAAAAGGCATCAGTGATAGCTAATTAATTTCCTAAAAGTGTTTTGAGTATTAGCAGGTTGCTTCAACCTGGTAATGATGTTGTCTCTTTGTTACTACTCGGAGCGTGGGAGCCCCTGGTGGTCTAGTGGTTAAGGTGCGGCGCTGTCACCGCCGAGACCCGGGTTCGATTCCTGGTCAGGG
>JAYRBT010000114.1:105984749-106008680 GCA_036023395.1 Myiotriccus ornatus
TAAAGCAGCTCACGGACAAGATGATTCAAGGTCTTAGTGTGGGCCTTCAGTCGCCTTAGGTTGAAAAGGCTCCCATCGGTACGATATCGGATGTAGATACCATTATCTTCATCCAAGTCAGCCGTGGCCCTTTGGAGCATCATGCTGAAGAAGATTGTGAATAAAGTTGGTGCAAGAACGCAGCCTTGCTTCACACCACTGGCTATTGGAAAGGGCTCAGAAAGTGCATTTTTGTGGTGTTGGATCCTGCTCACTCCCAACCCCTCAGCCTTCCCTCTGTGGGCCCTGCTTGAGGCTGAAGCATTGGCTTAGTGAAGGGGACCGTGGTGATGCTCTGACAACCATGGCAGAGGTTGTTCAAGTCCTGTGGGCCTTTATCTCCAGTTGTTGGGGAGGAAGCCAATGTGCTCTTTCCTGGGATGAAGAGAAGAAAAAGTCTGAGCTGCCTCCATTGCATTTTTAGCGCATCATCATCTATTGCAATTTACTACTGATGTAGCATGTCCTGGGTTTACCGCAGGTCACCGGAAATGTACCTGGGCCCATTCATCACTTTTAATAGCAAAGCAGTGCTTATGTGAAACATTAATTTAAATTTACCTTCCTGTGGAAAACCAGTGGACAGGGAGCCTTCCGAAAGATACATTTTTATTATCTCTCTCTTCTACCTTTGGCTGTTGATAAATATTTATTTAGGCTTACCCTGCCAGAGGCTTTAAATGCAGCCATATTTCACTTTCCTCCAGGGTAAGTGATGGCAGGCAGCTGTCCATGATGGGCAGAAACAAAAGGGCATTCCCATGGTGGCTGGGGAGTGTGACTAAAGCCTGGCCACAGGAACATGGAGGTGGGAGGGAAGGAACCCCAAAAACCCCAGTGAGCCCCCCCTGCAGCCTCTCTCAGGGCTGTCCTGGGGACCCTCAGCCTGGGGGACACCCGGTACCCTGAGCTAAAGAGAAAGGCTCTTAGAGACTGAGAGGGGTAACTTATTGCCTCAGGGGTATGGGACACATTATGGGATGCAGAGGAAGAGCATTTTGGAATTGCATAGGACTGATTTTGGGATGTTTAGAGGAGGAATAAAGCATGGGGAAAGGGTGGTTTGGGAAGGAAAAAGGGTGGGAAAACATAATGATAAAGGGGTAAAAGCGGCTCCTGGCATGTTGTGTTGGCTCCTTGGTTTGTCTGCCTTGCTATGCTCTCCACCTGGTCAGCAGGGTCTGTCTTCTCACTGAACTCCATTTCAGAGGCTTTTCCTGAGTGGGGGACTCTCTACTTTGTGTGCATATGTTTGCTGGGGGGTCTAGGTGAATCAGTGGTAAATGTCAAGCTGGACTAAGTGGTGAGTAGGAGAAGAGGCTTTTGGGAGAAAGATATCAAAGCAACCATAAGCCTGGTCTGGGTGCTGGAGGTACCAGAGGTCTGCTTGTTGCCTACTGGAAGGACCAGGAGGTCCTGACCAGCTACTGAAAAGATCATGGGATCTAGAAATCAACTGAGAGACCTGTATGTGTTTGTGACAGAGCCAGCTGGAGATGAGAGGATTCAAGGATCAGCTACTGTGACACTTGAGTGTCTCAAGCCAGTTGTTAGAGGGATTCGTGTTGTATATACGTCTGTATAAGTTTATATATATTCTATTAATGCCCTTTCATAATGATCAGCCAGAGAGCAGAACAGGATGAGGCCCTTGGAGCTGGTTGTGTGTGTGTGTTGGTGTGTGTAGAGCGCTCCTGTGGAACTGGTCATGTATGTGCCCAGGTATGTTGAGTATCTGTGTTTGTGCTCATGTGCCTGCTAGGAATACATGCTGAGCCCCACTGCCAGCTGCACCTGGGAACAGGGAGCTGTGTTATCCTTGCCTCTACGGGCCACTGGATTTGGCAGCCTGTGACAGTGACCCGTTCACTTGGGCTAGCAATTGGGTTGGAGCCAAGGATATTCTACTGCCTCACCAAAAGGAGTGAGAGGCAGAATATGCTCCTTTTAATGCCTTCAAGCCTGTAAACTCCCTCTCAAAGCTGGATGATGACAGGCAGCTAAATCCCTCACTCCTAGCACCCAGGCACATCCACCTGGCAATACTGTTTGGTTCAGCCACACCTGAGCTGACAAAGTTGGTCCCAATGTCATAGAACTGCTCCCAAACCAGTCACTGGTGTGATTCATGAATCGGATGTTCCTCTACCAGTCTGTCCCCTCCACAGTCACAGCCTGAGGGATGTGCTGAGACAAGTTCCCCCAAAAGCTGCCTCACCTTGACACAGGAGGTAGCTGGCATAAAGGACATTTTGGGGAACTGAGCAGACTGAAATGTGAACACATAAACAGCGTGGAGGAACTTTCAGTATGGACAAGCCCACCAACAGAGATGGAGCTTTCAAGGCCTTAGGGAGACATAAAATTTAGTTTTGGCAAATAAATTGCAGTCCTTCTGCCTTTTCATATGGTACTCTGAGCTGCTGTGGAGGAGTACCATGATCCAACTCTGTATTTCCATCAAAACATATTAACAAACTACAAGCTCTTGTATCACTTTGACATTCTCCGAGTGATTGCAGATACACTCTAAACTGATGAATTATTTAAAACAGATGCAGTACATTTGAAAGAGAATTTGATTAAGTGGGAAGATATTATGAAGGAAACTGAGACAAAACCCTAAGAGAATTTATTTTCATAAAATATAACATGCTTCCTGTCTGATGATAATTTTGAGTAAACAGATGAATTAGTAGGTAGACTGATGGATTACCCACTAGAAAGACATATTTACACAAGAAACTATTACAAAATTGAGTATGGTCTTGCTAAGCAAGACATATTACCCTCTCTCCTCTCCTCTCCATCTGTGAAGACAGGCAAAGAAAAAGAAAGAACATGTGGGGCTTTTCTTAGTTCCAAACCGCTCTTCCTTCCAAAGCTCTGTACTGGGTGCTGTGCAGGAAGGTTTTTGCTAAAGCACTGCTGATACGTCACTTTGTAGATGTCACTGAAGCTTACAGGTTCTGCTTACATCTCTCTGCAAAACTCATTCTAGATTGTCATGGCTTTTGTGGCTTATCACAGTATGTGGAGCTCTATGGGGAGAAGTCAGGTCCTTTGTCAGATGGGATCTGGAGGAGGTGTTTGAACACATGAGTGTCCAGGAGCTTGTCTGGTTTTTTTTCCCAGCAAAGTCAGTTTGTCTACAAACCTTTCCTTGACAACATTCTTAGGCATGCAGACTACTACAACACTGTTTCATGGAATACATAAACTATCTTTGAAATAAAAATGGAAAATTGCCTTCACATATGGCTTTATTATTATGGACTCATTTTATTTAGTTATTTTTATTTCCACTGAAATACATCAATACCATTTATTTGCATATTTTCTTCATTGAAATCTCAAATTGTACTGTATATCATCATATTCAGTTAATATAATATAAATTCCCCTGCTGTTTCAATTGGACATCTCTCTTAAACTGTGGTGGTGGGGAATAAACAGTGTGTTTCATCTTAGAAATGGCCTTGTTGAATGATACATGAATCTTCATTTAATTTCCATCTTCTCTTTTACAGTCCTTCTTTCTTTTGCTTTTATTTTCCTTAATAAACAGTCATGTTTAATATCTAAATTCACACCAGTTAAAAAAAAAAAAAAAAGCCTAATAAAACAGTTTCCTCTCTTTCTTCTCCTCTCCCTCCCTCCCTCTCCCCTCCAACACTGGAATAATGACTTACATAAGAGGAGAACACTTTTGACTCAAGTATAGCCTGGATATTGACTGCTGGCAGTTTGCTTCTGTATGGATTCATCAGTATTGATTTTTGTTCCAAGTTTAAGATATGCACATGTATCACTTTCCAACCATCAGTCTCCTACAGACGTTCCAGCTCTTCCACAACTAATATCTGAGCTCTTTACATGCATGAGCACCACCCCTATCCCAACAGGCCTGGGGTTCTGAGACAGATAAAGAGGAAGTGTTTGTATTTTTTGACAAAAATGGCAAAGTGTAAATAAATACAGTTTTACAAAGGGATGATGAAAAACCGCCCATGAGTTTCTCTTTTCCAGCTGTAGAGAAGTATACAGTGGAAACAGATTGCCAACTTTCCATTTCCCCCAGTGTAACAACAGTTTAATTCAGAGATAGGTACAGTGAATACTGGGAGTGAAACCAGTTACTGATCTTGAACAAAACACCCTTCTGAAGGAAAGCACTTGCTTATTTAGACTGAAAACAGACACCAAACAATATGCTGACCACTGTCCTACTAAGCATCAGGCAGTGTGAGCTTCACCAAAGTGATTCGTACTTTCCAAGTAGTGAGAGCATTAAGTGCTTCACATCTCTGCAAAACCTTCTCTCTCCAATTCAGTGCCCCACATCAGAGGCACCTGAGACACCTGTGCTCTTTGACTTACCTGCAGACTAATCCTCCCCACCCACACATGCACATACAAAATGGAAATAACAATTAAACCTATCTACATAAATACAGCTCTTTGAAAAGTGCTAATGATGCTACTGCCTGAATCAGGAGAACACTTACACACAGCACACACATCCAAGTTGCACTGGGAGAAGAGTTTTAAAGTTTGGGTACAATATCAGGTTGCGTTGAGGGGATTATTATAGACAGAGAGGGGAGGAAATCAAGGTTAAAGATGGTCAAGGAGGTAAATGGGAAAGGGCTTGGAAAACTAGAAAAAGAAAGCTCTGAGAAGTAGATGGTTCTTAGGCAGCAGTTTGAATTACTCAGATTGAAAATGGAAATAACACCTACTTTTCACCAAGAGGTGGGCTGGTAATTCATGTTGAAAAGTGCTCAGAGATTCTTGGAAGAAAGGTACTTTTGGAAATGTAAAGTGTCATCCTTGAAGCGTTTGTTATGGCACAGTGTGCTTGTGCACTACAAAAATGCTACCATAAAGTGATGTTGAAGGAAAGCAGAAACCCATCCAATACTGAATACTTGGCCAGCCCCAGTATTTCTACCCATGATACCACCAATAGGCAAATACTGGTGGGGAGAGTCAGTAAAAATCCTAAGTGCATATCTTACTATGTTTCTCACCTGGAAAAGCTTGTTTTATAAGTGTACAGCTCCAGGTGCACAATCAGTTTAGGAATTTGGTTTTATTCTCATTTCATGTCCCCCTGGGACACTTTAACCATGCTGCCAGAGTGATGAAACCAGCACTGAGAAAGTCAGCAAAAGAAAGTGACAGAATTCCACGTGCTCCCAGTTCATGACAGATACGCTCACTTAGCCCTGTACCTTTACTTCAGGATGAGAAGGGATTTACCTCAAAACATTTCTCTGTCCACTTACTGTGTTACAGCATGTGCCTGCAAACCCTGCAGTCACACTGTTTGCCTGCTTCCAGGCTTATGCCTTTAATGTCAGTCTGTAACTCAGTTCCTTGGGCTGCCAACACTCAGCGCTTCACAGAAGGGGAGAGTGTAGAGTTGCACCCAAAGTCTTTCCATTTCGGTCCCTCTCTGTGCCTCTCTGAGATGTTCTGCTTAGGTTGACAGCATGTCTCAGTCTCTTTCCAGATTGTTAATGACTTACAAAGTTGAGAGCGTGGTTGTTGGCATTCCCTTTTCTTCATGTCTCCTGCCTGCAAGTGCTAAGGAACGACAGAAAAATTTAAGATACATTCAGACCATAAGGACAAAGAGGTTTAGAAACTGAAGTCTAGTATTTTTCTCTACTTTTAAGATAGGAATTTTTATCAAGAACTGGACTGTCCTACCCCAGATCCAGGCTGGTTTACCCCGGTTTATTCACCTGTGCCTGAAGAAGAGTGGAGATAGCACTGCCTCCATTGTACCCTGTGTTATACATTGCAGTCCTGACTCATTTATGGAACCAAGCCCAGGCCAGCTCAACAAATGAATCCTAGAGAAAGTCAGACCTGTTCTACCAGTCAGAAATCCACTGCTATTAGCACAGCAGACTATTGGATACGTGTGTGGTGACACCCATCCCTAAGGACATCCTTCAAGGAAGTTTATGGAAGGGAGTGTATACGAGGAAATCTTGCCAGCACAGCTTCTTGCCACTAAGTCTTGCTACCAGGAACCTGGGATTAGATTCACTAAAACATGTTCTTTTGCTTGTCCCAGTAGTGCTGGTTTATGTTCCCATTCTAGTCTGCATGTACCTCCCTTGACCAAAAAACCTTTGTGGAGAATAGTAGCTTGGTCATTTCCATTTCTCAAGACTGGTACTCATCTCAAATCTAGAATTGTGCTCTTCAGCCTGTATCAGAGGTAGAGAGAGAAATAAATCCAACCTTTCAAGTGTGATGCTTTGCAGATATAAGGGATGTTTTTCTTCTTTGACATAAAAGCAGCTTTTACAACACAAACACAACAGCAACAAATACATCTACTTACCTTTCCACATGATGAAATCCAACAAAAAAATAATATTCACTTCTCACAAAATTTGGCAGTGTCTGTAATGTCTCTTTCTCCTCCTTTTCTCATTTAATGCAAACTGGTTAATGATCTCCAAGCCTCTATCATCACCTTCTTTTGTCTTGGCAGAACACCCCAGGTAAGCATATGCCCCAGTGCTGGCAGCTAAAGCTTTTCCTTCTGTAGTGTTAATTGGCTCCTTGCCTGGTGTAGTTAGTTTCTTCTTAATACCTTCATCTCCCCTTCGTTCTATCTGGCAGCCACGGGTATAGCAGGTACTGTGGGGCAGAACACTTGGATTTCTGGAACCCAAAAATCAAGGATGTTTTGCTGTGAGTCAGGCCTGTCTGCGAAGAAGCACATTAAAATAACATCAGTGTCCATGTAGAACACTGAGCAGAGATTTCGGGACTGACTTCATTCCTCCCTGCCATGTCCAAGAGAACTAGTTTCATTCAAGAGAATTAGTTTCATCTCTTTGCTGTCTACCTCTGTGTCAGTAGTGTAAGCATCAGAGTTGGCTCTTAAGACTTGGGAAGCTGTTCATCACAAAAAGCAAAGAAAGAGGAAGAATATCTTACCACAGGGGTGGTATCCAAGTACAGTTAGCTTTCTCCTATGAGCAGCCATTCCTTGAAAATCAAGATGAAGTACAACATGGCTTATTCTTTTGATGAGCTTTTTTATTTTTTTAAGCTTGAGGAGAAAAATTCCATTAGTTTTGAATTCTTTCCCTTATCTCCTTTTTCTTCTCTCCATCCTCCTTTCTTACCTTTGTTCCCTATTTTTTCCCCTTTTAATTTCTCTGGTAGCAGAATCTTCTGAAATTGTGAGTACCTTGCTCTTGCCTGTTACTATAGATCAAAAAAGGAACGTATAAGCCAAGTCTGGATGTAACAAAGACTCTTTCAGTGCCCTATATTTCTGTTTTATTATCTCATTGTTTATGGTCAGTGTTCAGTCCATAGCAGATTTCATTTTCTAGACTTAATTTTGTGATGAGATGGAATATAAAACACTGTAATGCACAACTTTCTAAATCGGTTTTATTGACATTTTTCTTGTGGTGGTCTCCTAGTGGAACCCTACCAGTGGCAATAGGTATCCTGTGTAGATCCATGCTGCTTTTGCTCATAGTCTATTGTTATGTGGGAGTTAAGAAAGTGCTCTCAGTCTTCATGTAGTCACAGTTAATCTACATGAGAGAGAAATTTGTTACCATCCCTTAAAGTATAGTAATTTCCAGCATCAACCACCTTCTCTTTCTCAATGTTCAGTATTAGATTTGTTTCTTCTAATATTGTTTCTGCCTCAGCTTCCTCAGGTCACTGGTTCCCTTGCAGAGAGAACCGACCACCACACTTCAAAAACCACCACAAAGCCTACAGTAATTCAAGGAATAGGTTAACGTATCTTAATGTAGCCAACCAATCTACAAGGAGAACCATAAGACATAATTGTTTTTTACATAAACCTACTTTACTGGCAATAGAGTGGAAGTTACACAAATCATTAACAAATCACAAAATGTTTACTTCAGAAATTTCCTCATTCCTATTGTGAAAGATTCATCCTGCCTGAGCATTTCAGTACTGAATGTGCAAAACTACTTGGTGGAGCAGGGAACTGACAGTGCTGGAGCATGAAACAGTAGCAGACCTGCCAGACAGACCCTCAAAGACATCACTTTCCAGATCTGCTGAGGCATCATAAACAAATGAATTGCAGAATCAGAGAACTGAGGAGGTGAGAAGGGATTATCCACTCCACCATGCCCTGCTCAGGAGTATGTCCACTTGAGTTTTGAATACGTCCCAGGATGGAGACTCCACAGCCTCTCTGGGCAGCCTTTTCCAGTGTTCGACCATCTTCAGAGCAGTGAAATTAATTCTATACACTTGAGAGTCTAAAGACAAAGAACTTTCCAGTATTAAGGATACTATCTTCAACTCCAGAGATGGAGACTGAATTCCTGCTATTATGTTGGCATTGGTGAAGCAATTTTTCTCTGTCTCAGTTTTCCTGGTAGAAAAAAACTGCAAGGTGTCTGAACCACTATAAACTGAGAACAAAGGCAAATGGAGTTGGATTAATTTTGGTCTCTCTGCAGAGAGAGCTGTTTCCAAAGGCATTGTTAGTGACATGGATACATAACATGATTAGTATAGTTATACAGTCAGCCCATTTATTTTGCACAGCTACAGAAGGGTTCTTCAACAGAGATGAGGGGTTGTAGGTCTAAAAATTTTAGCCTAAGGATGAGGAACTTGTTTTTGTTGAATTTTAAATCAGCTGGAGACATGAGGCCACTTTAATTTATCGTGGTGGTCTAATTCTACTCTGCCAGACCATATTTCCCAAGTCTTATTCATGTATAAATCTGATAGTCTCACTATAGGAACCTGACAAAATTAAAGTCATCAGCTTCTGCCTTGCCTCTTACTCCCTGGAACAGCAATGTCAGTGGGCCCCAGAGAGCTCTTGAGGATCATGAAGGCATTTCCTTTTCAGGAGGATGTGCTTTCATGTGCACCGTGCTTAGCCTAAACCTCTGTATGAAAAGACATAGCTTTTTCAATTTCTCTTGTTGTGCCTTGGCATTCCAGCTTCTAGGCAGGCCAGTCTGGCTTCTCTGCTGAGAGCACTGATCACAGTGGGGTCTAGGAGTAAAGCTCTGGTTTTCTTCAGGGATGTTGGAAGGCAATGGACATGCTGGGATACACAGCAAGTGGTCCAGTGCCAGAAACTCTTAGCAGCTTAGAGAGACAGAAACTTACCATTTCTGCCTGTCCTCCCACATCCACTCAGAGCTTTTTCACACTAGCCCCTGAACTGCTCATATTTAGCTACCTCTTGCTTTCCCTACTTTGCTGAGAAGCGTTGCCTGCGTGAGGACTGCAGGATGCTTGATGCTTGTGCTACAAGTCAGCGTGCAGGACTCAATATGCCATTATGGTACATATGGCTCCCTCAGCATGTTATGCCACAGCAGGCAATGTACTTACTTGCCTACTTATTGACAAAAAGGAGGAAGATTACCTTCCCCACTGAGCTTTCATGCTTTTGGTACAGATTTATGCTTGAACATAAATTATCTGAGTTACAGACATGCCCTTTAGAAAATCTGTTTAGCAAAAAGAGCAGGGGGGGAATATAATCTGGAAACAATCTCCATGTAATTGACTAGAATTGTCTTCTCTGCAACAAAAAATGCCAATTGGATTAAATCAATTAAAAAAAACCAAAAGCTTGAGTTTTAATCTCAAAACCATCAGCACAGGCAATGAAAGCAAGCAAGTGATGTCTTCCTTCTCCTACTTCGTACTTTATTCATCAATTAATTGTGGTGCGGCAGAACTAACACTGCCTAGTGCACATTTAGGGACAACTGGAAGGGAAGATTCAGCTTGCTCACAGAACTATAGTTCAGTATATCATGCAAATTCAATCAGAAAATATAAAAGTTACAACATAAATTTCAAATTCAGCCCTAAAATATGTGAGCTGGCTACACTCACTGGTGCTTTCCAGACCATGACCATCCAGCATAAGATCATACAGAATTCCTGTACAAAATTCCCCGAGTAGAGGAAAAAAACCACCTTATCCCAAAACCTTGTTTTCTTTCCAGGTTTTCTGCTTCTGCTCTCAGGTACCCCCCAAGAAGGAAAACTAAGTGCTTCCACAGATTATTATTCAAAGTGCTCATTTACAGTACCACTGCTGTGCCCCTTTCTGTGGCACTCACAGCACAGCCGTGCTGGTCTGACCACATCTTCCCTGATGCATCAGTCCAAGCAGAAAGAGAAAAGGATTCTTATGTACTGATTTCCACTGTTCTCAAAACTTCATGCTTTCAGGTATGGCCTAAAGAAAGAATGCTCCAGTGTAGAGAAGCAAATATATATACCTGAAAAGATAATATAAATTATTAAGGAGTGGCCTCCTCACTTCTTCTCTGCTCAGGGCAGGTATTACATAGCACATTGATATTTATGGGCTAAATCCGCTGCAGGAGAAAGGTGGCATGTAGCAAATTTACATGAAACCCTAGGTCAAGGAACTACACAGACTTTGCTAAAGTGTTTCTTGCAAGGTGAGAGGTGAAACATCAGGCCCTTTGCCTTCAGTGCAACTGTGTGGAAGGCTGCAGATGTGAGACTTCACTAGAAAATGAGGCAGTTACAGCTCAGACCATAATTCAGTGGTGGAAATATATGTGTACCCTTCAGCTGCAAGACAAGTCCCTGCAAAAGGTTTGACTTGGGTTAGCTGGACATTTGGGAAGCATTTCTTTAGCACCAGTATTAACATCCTTTTCCTGGGACCAGCGGACAGTTTTGGATGAGGCCACTCTGCTTTGAAGTGTAAGAGTTAAAGAGCGTGTATGTGGGACACTCACTTTCCTCTCTCTGCACCGAGGCACGCGGGTAATTGCCAGCAGCGCTCTGGGCGAACAACAGAGCCGTGTGTTTTGAAATGAGTAAGCTGCTCATTTCCCTGCCTTCCGTGGCACTGGGAAATCTCATCTCTCCAGGTGAGACGATCGACGTTAATTGCTCATTTGGATGATTCTTTTTCCTATTTAACGAAATGTTTTGCTGTATGAGAAGACAAAAAAACAAACATCCAGGCATGAGTCCAAAGTTAATACAAACGGAATCAGAAGCGTATTTAAGCAGCACCTCTCAGGATCCATGAAGCGCTTGCAGCTTCTCCTGCTGCCGCCCCAGACGCGGATTTTTCCAGGAACAGGGATCGTGCAGGGCCTGGGGCCGCCGCGAGGGGGCACCGAAAAACCACCGTGAGCCCAACGCTGCGGGGGCGGGAACGGCGAGTTTGTTTGGATTTACATCACACAGCAAAAATACACCGCGAATTAACTCTATCCGCCCGTCTGAGCGGCCTTACGTGCTCGAGATTTTAAAGAAAATACCTACAAGCTGCCGGTGCTCCGTCGCCAGAAGGACATGGCAGGACGGGGATGATTTCCACACAGTTTCGTGAAGAATTTAAACTGGTGAGCAGTAACAACAAATGCAAAGGGACGATGCAAGACAGAAATTTAACCTTTCAAAAGGCCACGGGTGCTGTAGAGCACCTCTGCCTATGTCTACACTTTATTGCTGGGTTCTTTCAAACCTCAGTTTGAATTTATTATGTTCACTTCACCTAAAATATGCTGTGCAAACCCTGTAAAGAACAAGATACAAATCCATCCATGCCCATCCAGGGACGTGCTCTTTTGACAGGGAGAAATGGGAACTACAAAAATCTCACAGAAAATTACTTTTATTTCGATGTCTAGGATTAATTGAACCATTTGCCCTTTTGAAACCTACCCACTGTAATAGTCTGCTGCAAGTGACTTCTCAGGCGACTTGATGTACTCAGTTATGCATTTGCTCTTCAACTGCGTATTTTTAAACACATTTTTTAATAGCAACCGCTAGCAACTGTTCAAACAGCTCATTTTTGTTCTTTCCACCGATGCTCGCTAGGAAAACGGGACGCTTTGAATCCAACGCTGAGCGGCAGTAGCCACAGGACATCGAGGGGGGAATGGTCGCAGGGAAAAAACTTGGGAGACCCCCCAGCTGGGCAGCAATAGCTGCAGCAGGGACACAGAGAATCGCTGTGATCCGTGATCCCGGTGTGACTCTGTGCAGCGCTGGACGTCCAGCTGGGCATCCAGCGTTCCCAGCCCGAGCCGCCCCTTGGTGTGAGGGATCGCACCCTGCCCTCCGAGCACACCGAGATTCCGGCGGTTTGCGTTTGTTTTCCACGCTGTTTTTTTCATCACTGTGACTTCCGACATCTCTGTAGACTGAGACCAAAACGCCGTTTCAGTTCGAGCCTGAACTCGAACCTGCTACTTCTCCCGGCTCACAATTCCTCCGCTCCCTTTTGGCCACGAGCCGGCAAGAGAGACAGAGAGTCGAACATGATGAATTTTTTAAGGAAGGGAATCGACTCCAGCGCTTTTCCAGCACCACCCAGCGGAGGCTTTTGTTTTATTTTACCCCCTGCAACCCTCTCAGCTCGCTTTGCCTGGGCTTTAAAGCAGCCCCGCGGACCCAGCGGCGTTCCCTCTATGTGTTTCTCTCGGCTGCCCGCCCAGCCTCTTCACACCGGCCATCCCGAACGGCGGGACTACGGCGGGGGCCGGCCCTGCCCAGCCGCACAGCCGGCGTACCCGGGGCCGGGAGGGCACAGCTGTTGGGGACGCTGCTCTGTCCGCGCCCCGCCCGGCCCCGGCCCCGGCCCCGGCCCCGCCGCCCCCTCACGGCCCTGCCCGCCCGGGCGGCGCCCCCGCCCTCTCTCGGCCCCGCCCCCCGCCCGCGGGCGCCCGCCAATCGCGGCGCTCCCCGACGGGGATGACCTCACTCTCTGCCTTCCCATTGGCCGGCTATATTAAGAAAGTCGCGAGCGCCTTTAAATAGCGGCGCAGGGCCGCAGCTTGCGGCAGTGGCGGCGCGGGGCCGGTGCGAGCGGGGCTGTGAGGGCGAGTACCGGCGGCGCTCCTTTTCCCTCGGGGCTCTGGAACTGACGGCGCTGCCCTGCGGCCGTAGCGCTCCCCAGAGGCGGGGTCCCAAAGCGCGGTGCCGGTGCGTGGATAGAGGAGGGCGCGCCCGCCTCCCTGCGCGGGCCGGCTCGCCACGGTGCCTTGTGAGAAGCGAGAGGGAGCGGGAGGCGGCGGCCGCGGGGAGGAAGGCGCTGCCATCGTCCTGCTGCACGGCAAGGCCAGCTTGGCGAGCCTGGCCATGGCCGCCATCCGCAAGAAGCTGGTGGTTGTGGGGGACGGTGCCTGTGGCAAGACTTGCCTCCTCATCGTCTTCAGCAAGGACGAGTTCCCCGAGGTGTACGTGCCCACCGTCTTCGAGAACTACGTGGCGGACATCGAGGTGGACGGCAAGCAGGTGGAGCTGGCCCTGTGGGACACGGCCGGCCAGGAGGACTATGACCGCCTGCGCCCCCTCTCCTACCCGGACACCGACGTGATCCTCATGTGCTTCTCCGTGGACAGCCCGGACTCGCTGGAGAACATCCCGGAGAAGTGGGTGCCCGAAGTCAAGCACTTCTGCCCCAACGTGCCCATCATCCTGGTGGCCAACAAGAAGGACCTGCGGAACGACGAGCACGTGCGGAACGAGCTGGCCCGCATGAAGCAGGAGCCGGTGCGCACCGAGGACGGCCGGGCCATGGCCATCCGCATCCAGGCCTACGACTACCTGGAGTGCTCGGCCAAGACCAAGGAGGGTGTCCGGGAGGTCTTCGAGACGGCCACCCGGGCGGCCCTGCAGAAGCGCTACGGCACCCAGAACGGCTGCATCAACTGCTGCAAAGTGCTATAGGGCGTGTCTGGAGCGCTGGTCGCGGCGCCCGGGTCACCTGTTGGCGGGTGGAGAGGAGCTGGGTTATGCACGCACACGGCAGCTGCCGGTCCCCTCCGCTGGGGGCTGGCGGTGCATCGGGGTGGGGGCTAAGGGAGGGAGCAGCGCGCTCCCTGAGCCTTGGCCGAAAAGGGTTGTGCTGGCTCAGCCGTGGGGACAGAGGGAGGGGGGGATTGCATGCCCTGAGTCTTTGGAATAAGGTGGGGAGAAGCCTTCTCCGACCACCGGCCCCTGCGAGTTAGTCGCGGACTCAACAACAAAAAGCTGCTGAGACTGGACTGAGCAAACGTTGCGCCCCGGCTCTTCCCCTTTGCCACCACCTGCTGCTCCCCGCTCCCAGACAGCCTCCTCTCTTTTGCAAGAGGAGGGCGGTGGAGCCGATGCTCGAAGGGACTTCTGCCTCCTGCCTGCATGTGCCTCCCCCCAGGCGGGCTGGGGAAAGGGGCTGCATGTCCCAGGCTGCCCGCAGCATTCTCACCTCTCCCGCCTATGTTTCGGCCTGAGCCTGATGTGCTGTGGAAGTTAGTGCCCTGAAGACCGAGGCTGGGAGGGGAGGGTCATCCCAAGCGAAGCCTGTATATATCTTACCATTTCTGTCTTGTGCAAACTGGGGTAGTGCAGGGGGTGATTACATAAAGTGAGACGGGGAGGGGGTGCCCAGCTGGGACTTGTGTTGTGCAAAGGAACTTGCCCTGAGTGACTGATGCTTGCTGATAATGCGAGCCTTGAACTGACTCCAGCTGCAGAAGCCACCAGGTTGGAAAGTAAAGCCGAACTGTCCTCCTTGCTGGACATCCACCTCCTGACAGATAAGGCAGGATGAGCAAGGGGATGATATTGCCATATTATGATCTTGGTGCCTGCTCCTTCCTTTAATGTTGTGTTCTGCAAGTGTGTTGATTTGGGTTTATTTAAAAGTTTATTTTCAAAAGAAGTTACTTTGCACAACTTGGTGGATTTTTTTTTTTTTTTTTAATTTTTAAATTAAACATTCAATGCACTCATCTGCATACCACACTGTAGCATTGGAAACATTCTTACTCAGTAACCTCATCAGGGTCTTGTGTTGAAATCAATGTAAAACAAGACAAAATAAAACCACTGTATATTTTTTTGCCTTGGAAAAAAATGGGTGAAAGCACTGTTCCTTATGCAGCGAGTACATCAGAATTTAGTACTAAAGGGCAGTTTAAAGAATCGAGGTTTATTTAGAACTTATTTTCACAGGGTGGCTAACCTGGGTGAAAATAACTTTGTGTTTCTCTGATTCAGAGAACAAATGTATCCATTTATGTTTGTTTACTTTTCTCCCTGTTCCCTCATCAGTGGTACTGAGACTGTTTTTAATGAATTGACATGGCAAAAACTGAGATGTATTTGATGTTTACATAAAACTATGAACAGTGTATGCAGTTTTTTATGTAAAGTATTAAAAGACTCTATGCTGACATTTGTGAGAGCAGTGTTGTGATTCATTCATACTGTCCTCAGTTTACAGCAGTACATCTGGATGGCATTCAACTAGACCAGAGTTTACCCCCTACCTGCAAATGCTTTTATTTGGTTGTTTTTTGTTTGGTTTTTTTTTTTTTTTTCTTTTACACTGGCTGAAATACCTGTCTGGCAGCTTTCAGAGGATGGTGGTTTTATTGCCCTTCAGGGGAGCTGCTGCTTTAGTTTTTCTGTGCAGAGCATGTGGAAGTGTACTCAAAATTCAAGGCGGTGACTAATCCATCCTTGTTGAGCGCAAGAAGCTTCCGTATCTTGTGCATGGTGAGCTTGTGCTTGGGCTTCCACTGGGTTGGTGTAGGAGCAAAGCAGGCAGGAATAAGGTTTGTTGTTCGAGAAAGTATTTAGGTAAAAGCAATTTTTATTAGTGACCCCCACTTTGCTTTGAGTGCATGGCCCTGCTTGCTGCAGTAGGGCATGAGGATGGGTACTGGCTTGCTGTTGAACAGGAGTCTTCCAAGCTGCCAAGCCAGCTTTCCTAATTGCTGGCCTCATTAATTCCCGTAGCAATGTAAGAAGTTGAGGCCTTTCCATGTCAGGGATCCCCAGCAGGGCATTATCCCTGTCCCTTCTCTGTCCTGCTCCAAGAAATCAGCTGCCTGGGCGGGTGCTCAAGGCCCTGTGATGTTGCCACAGGCATTGACCCCTGGCAGGAGAGGTGGCCTGGGGCAAAATGCATTACATGATTTTTGATGAACAATAAGGCCTATGCCTAAAGTGCTGATGTGTCTCTCTTTTTTTTTTTTTTTCCCTTTGTTTTTTCTGTAAAAACTCCCTTAGGTACCTTCTAGGGAAATCTCAGGGCAGTTTTATATTTTCATAAATCCTTTCCACTCATTTTGCAGAGATGTGAGAAAGGAGTCGAGCCTTTTCTTTTTCTGACCTATGAATATCTGCTAGGGTACAGACTGTTCAAAAACGTTAACAAATACCAAGGCAAGCAAGGCACATTTAATGGCTTTTGCTTATGTGCTCACAGAGGGCTCTGCCAGCTGCCGACTGAAAACGATGGGGCTTTTTAGACAGATTGACATAGAAATAGCAGGTTCCTTGTCCAACACCTGGAAAGTCAATCAGAGTTAATGTGAAAATACCTGTATCTGCATGCTGAAGACTGCAAATGTTAGAGTACACAGTTAGTCCATGCTATGAGTTTATTATTCTGCTTCCTATAATCCCTAATGAAAGACAGGGGCATTTTCACTTAGACAATTTTACCAGAATTTTTTGAAAGGTACCTAAATCCCAGGTTTTGGGTATCCTTCTCAATTCTCCCAATATTCAAATTTCAGTTTCAGTTCTCCTGATGTTGAAAGGGTGAGTTTCTTTCCTCAGTTTGAGAACACTAAAATGGAACATCCTTTGGAAAAGATCTCGGTTGTGTATGCTTAAAGGGTCACGACCAAAGATCTCATTCTTGCAGAGGCATTCAAACCACAGGCTCTGCTCAGCGTAGCCCTCTTCTGCATGATGCCAGCCAGTGATGTTAAAATCTGCATTGGAAACCTTGTAATTAAAATTATTGCAATAGCTGGAAAACTTATCAATTCTGTTACACTGCAGCAATAACTAATCTTCTCAAAACCTCAAAGGAGAAAGCATTAATATTTGTATTTTAAACACTGGGAAATGAGTTAGCATTGCATCCCTGTATAATTAACTATACCAACATTTTCCACTGAGGTGCTTACAAGGTAATTACATTCATTATTTCCAATTGGACTTTTGCCCAAGTCAGGGCTACAGCCTCTGGCCCAAGGGGGAAAAGCTGCAAGAAAGCACATTTCGGTTTTAACTGAGCGTGACCTTTCCCTGCTACTTGTGAAGCTGTGAGTAAACCCACAGAGTGAGATCACTGTGGGAGTCCACCCACTGGGGTCAGATGGTGGGATCAGAGCTTTGTGTCACATTGTTGGGCTTGCTTTGGTGGAGGGGGGACATAAGGCAAATCCCACCCTTCGTGACTCAGACACCCTGACAGGACCAGACTCACGCCCCAGGGTGTGAGTGTGTTACACTGACCAACTCCACCCCACAGCTGCATCTTCCCAAGTGTCTCCAGAGGGTCTGCCCACTGCCAGGGCCAGCCAGGTGCCCGAGGTCGGGCCAGGTGCCCAAGGACACACGCTATGTATTCAGACAGAGGATTGGTTTCATGTGGATCTCCCCTCGCTTATCTTCATCTGGCCCTCTGACTCATGTTCATCTGATCCCAGTCTGTGTGCTGCAACCTTTTGGCAGGAGAAGCAGTGACACTGAGCAAGTCAGAGCATCAAAGGAAGGTCAACCACCAACTCATGTCACAGTTCCTGTGCACACTGGCGGGCACACAGAGACTTTCCCTGATGTGTCCGCGTGCCTGCACAGATGTCCTCAGCTGAGGAAAGCCTGCACCTTTCCCTTACTCCGTACAGGCCAAGTTCAGCTTCTGCTAAAGGTGTTTCTTCTGGTGGGAGCCAGAGCTCTGTAATGGTACCGGGGCATCCTTAGCAGCAAATTCTGGAAATGCAGAAAAACCTTACTGAGAGGCACGCTCATCTCCCTCATTCTCCACCCAGGTGAAGAGATCACTTGTGCACTCCCACCTTGAGACCAGCTTGTACCCTCTGGCAGTGTGAGGGTGTCCTGTCTGGGCAGCCTGAAAATGAAGCCATCCAGGGAAGGTCAGAACCACCTTCTGCGCTCCCGGAGATCCAGCCACAGCAGCTGTGAGTAGATTGAATAGAGAATCTCTATGTAGAAAACACACTCTGTAGGGTGTGCCAAACAGAGGATAAGTCATCTTTGATGGGAGAAAGAAGTAATTAAAACTCCATGGTGCTTTTGGCAAAATGTTTGTTAAAGCACTTTTATGCATTGGAATTAGACTACATATTTTTGCTAGTATTTTTAGCCCTCATGTAGGTCCACACACTACAGTGGGGTGGTACAAGTACAAGTGGGTGCAGATTTTGAAGCAATGTCCTCTTATATGGTTTTCTGGTTTTGCAACAATAATTTAATGTAGCTCCATTTGCCTTACACTATGTTGGACAGGTTTAGTAACTCAGTAAAGATTTGACCCAAATTCCTTGCAGTAAGAGAAAAAGAAGTACTCTGAGGGAGTCCACATTTTGCTAGAATCAGTGTAACTTACTGTAATTCACTCACGTGTTTCATTCCTTGACTGCGGAAAGTAAAAAATGCTCATTTTGACCTGTTCATGATTCTATGTATTCAAGTTCTTGATTTCAGTAGCCTGATGTAATGGATGGACATTTCTTTCAATGCTACTGCAGGAAATGAACAAGTTGTACTTGCCTCTCCCACCCTGTTCTCTTGAATTTTTCCAAGTAATGGAAAAATTATGTTTGAGAGCAAAGAGTTTTCTTCAGGTTTGCTCTCAGTGACAGTGGTAAGCCGTAGTCTGGAATAAGCAGCAGCCAGGTAGATTCAGTTTTGTGGCCTCTCACACCCTGTGCAGGACAGACCTCTGTCCAGTTCTTTCAGAGGGTCCATAAAGTGAGAGGCTTCATGGTCAGAGGTGCCTCTGTGTGTCAGCAATGTATTATTCAGGTGCTCAAGGCCCTGTGATACCATTTGGTATAATAACAACTATGGGCATATCTGCTTTTGTTACATGATTGAAATATCAAAATGATGTTAAAATGTGGGGTGTAAGAGTGGGGTTAAAGCCGGAGGCACTGATGTGATACCTACACTGAGCTGTAGCTGCAGAGTAAGAAGAGCACTAGATCTGTGCCTACAGCACACACTAACTGTATGTGTACATGTCCCTCCCCACTTGCTAGTCTGTGTGGGTTTTCTCTGTGTTGCTAAATCTTGCTTCCCAGTAAAAGGGACCAATGGGTGGGATTTTATGCTAAACTCTTAATTTCGTTTCTTTCAGGTCATTCATCCTCTTCTCCATTCAAATCTTGATGTGGCAGGGCTGAAGATAGGAATTTGGAGACAAAGTGGGTTTCCTGGTGGGAAATCATCTTCATTTGCATGACAATGTCCCAATTCTTCCCAGCTTCACGGAGGGGAGGGTGGTGGCAGTGGGGAGCCCCCAGGGTTTGGGGAGGTGGGAGGGAGGCTCTATAGGGGTCTGTCCTGGAAGAGCCTTTCTCTGCTCCTAAGCTTTTGTGCAGTGGGATTTTTATCTGTAGGTTTGACCCTACAGCTCTTGCTCTGTGAGACTCCTCTCTGAGTGCAGCAGCACAAGCCAGGACTGCAGAACCGGGTCCCACTTTGCTGGATTCGCTAGGATTTGATGGCAGCAGCCTGACCCTTCCTGGTGACAGACAACTTTCTTTTCCTGTGAAAACAGAGTGAGTTTTAGACCAGGGCTTTTCCTTGTGTGTGTGCATAGCTAGATGTAGTCATGCTATCTGTGTAAAAGTAAAAAAAGCTGAAAATCCAGGCTTCTGCATTCAAGGTTCTTACAGGAAGAACTGGGCACTTTGTATTTTCAACCTCTTCCGCTTGGAAAATTTTGACGTCACTGCTTGGTGTGCAAGTGTCACCTAACATCAGTGACAGAAAGACAAAGATGTATATTCAATTCTGAGCAAAAAGTAATCTGTATGGTTTGGGTTTAAACCAGTCATGTGTTCGTGAGCATCTGAAAGAAACTCCAAGTTTCAGACTACTGTAAAAGTACTCATAATTAATTTCCAGTTTCTCTGACACTCAGATTGGAGGGACATTAAAGAGTCAGCATCTACAGGGCCAAGGAAACTGGACAGGAGAGAGCTCATGTCAAAACAGCCCATCTTCCAAACCAACCCAATCTCCCACAGTGAGGCAGGAAGATGTGTATCGCTCCCATGTTTGCCCTTTATGGAAGTGTTCCCAAACAAGGTGCCCTTCAGCTAGGGACAGAAATGAGCTCGTTCCCTCTTGATGGTGACAGAACACTTTGCATTGGTGGTGATTGCTGCATTTCATTCAGAACACTCCCAAGGATTAACTGGAATGAGAGGCTGGCATGACAAAGACACACATATACGAGTAAAATGGTGACAAGGGAAGCAAACTGTAGTAATTACCTTGCACCCAGGAATTTAGCAAAGGTGTGCCTAATGCATGAGCAACTTGCTAACAGCCTGCCTGGCTCCCACACACTGGTGGCCTCTCCTCTTGGGTGGGCTCAGATTTAACACCATCCTGTGAAATTCAGAGCAACTTTTCTCAGCCTTTAGTCTACTGGGAAGATTTCAAACTGGAAGAAGGGCTTTGGTGCCTGAGGGATTCTCTGTCTTTTCCAGCAGTACCTCTGGACTTAATAGAAAGCCATTCCTCTGTACATTTTTCATCTAAGAATGCTCTTAGTTCTTCATCATGCCAGGGAGGCAACTAAGGATGGCAGGATGCTTCACTTGCACACACAGACTGACATGGCTGTAACACTGGTGATGTGTATCCTGAGACATTCCTTTCAGCCGCTTTTTATACTCCTTAGCCTAAGCATGTATTTGAAACAAAAACTTCTGAAATTTTACATCTCATATACTAGGCAAAGGAATAAGCCAAATATATTTCTTCCATGTGATCATAAGAAACTAGAGTCCACAGTCACTTAGAGGATCCTAAGCCTGGCAGGTTTAGGGATCTCCATTCCTCTGCAAACCCTGCAGAAATGCCCATGGAAGGAAGGTTTCTTCCCTCACTGACTGCTACCTACACCCTGCTGAAGGCTGTGTAAGTGCTATGGGAGGCCAGGGAAACTGACGGTGGGTGCATTTGATGCCAGCCCCCTCCTGTCCTGGGGATATGCTGTCATGCAGAGATGGGGGCCTGGTGCCCTATCACCTCACAGGAAGGCAGAGTCCCCCGTTCCACACAGCAGACAAGTTGTAAATAATGTACTGATTCACTCTGCTGGTGATGTTAATCTCTTGAACTCTCTGTTAAATTTTGGGATTATACTTGTTTATCTCAGGAGGTCGGTTTATCAGCAGAATCATCCCATATCAAAATGACTTTTGTTGAACTGGTAAAACTCCCCTGTGTGATTAGGAGCAAGACTGCCCTTTTGCAGACCAGTCTCCTCCAAGTAGGAGTGACCTGTGGCAGACTGTTCCAGCAGGATGAAGACACAAGGGTGGAAACACCAGCATGGTCCTCCACCAGCAGCAACCAGTGACCAGGAGTGAGGATTAAACTGGAGATGCAGCTCAAACTGCCGTGGCTGAAATTTCACTGCAAAAGTTTCTTGTTTCTCATTTTGCTCCTTTGATCCGTCAAAGAAGGATCAAGTTTCAGGGGAAAATCAGCCAGGACAAGCCGCAGAGGGCTAGAATTACGGCATATGAAGCAGCAGGGCCAGACAAGATCGGTTTCAGGCTGCAGCCAGCCCTTACTCAGCTAAAGCCAGAGCCTGGGACTGATGGAGGGCCATGTTGCCTGTGCTTATTGTTATAGATACAGCTGTTTAAAATTAAAAGCAATTGTTTATTAGGCATTCCCAGATGACTGTTTCATAAAGCAATCACACACCGGTCTCAGAACTTGCAGCTCTTCCACTGTTAGACCATGTTATGTCTGTATATGAATGGTTTTAAAAAACCCAAGAAAAATATGCATTCTTACATGTTAATTTTGCAAGGCAATCCAGTGGTGTGCTTTGAAAGTTAGAGGGAGGAAAAAAAAAAAAGAAAAGCAGCCCATCAAATGCTCACATGCCAAAATTTGCTGCACTGTTGGATATAAAAAACAGAGGATGCAGTGGGGCTGGGTCATGGGGGTGATGGGGACTTCCATCTGCAGTTGGTAGGCTGACTACGACTCACCTCGTGGTATCAGTGCAGGGTGGCACTGAGCATCTCTGTGTGCTCTGTGAATGAAGCAGGGGCCATATCCAGCCTTCTGTCACCAGCTTCTCAAACCTACAACCACCAAACTGAACCAAATTCAAGTAAAGGTTGTGCAAAGATTGCTCCCTTGTTCAGAAACATTTGTTGGACAAGTTATTCGAGTCTTTCCAAAATTATTATAATATTGTCCTTACAACCAATGTGTGTTATTTTTCTTGGGTAGATACAGCCTAATTCCTGGTGGACTTGAGACTGTAATCTGCATTTCTGGGTGAGGGAACTGTTGCAGATAGGTTTATCCAGGTGTCTCACAAACACTACAGATAATGGAGATAGGGGATATTTTTCTGGAAAAAAAAGATAGGTCTGCAAAATTGTATGGATATAGCTGTGTTAATGGGATTTCATTCATAAATTTTCCAGAATTTGTGACTTTCATAGCTGTTCTGCAGAATTTCATGGTGTCTCTCATAAAGCTCTTCAGCCTTTTTTATAAACAACTCCGATTAGACAATTCCTGTTGTATTTGAAAATAATGCCATAAAAATAATTAATAGCCCTCAAGTAAAAAAAATCACCAAAAAAAACCCCCAGCAAACCAAAAACCAAAAAAACAACCCCCAAAAAACAGCATTAGAAGTTTTCTCCCATTGTGACAGGCATCATGCCAGCACTTAGTCATACTGTCTGGTCTACCTGTGGTGCTCTGAGACCAATTCCCAGCAGTCTGGGTCCCTTGGCTAAGGGCTGTAGATCCTAGAAAGTAGCTGTCCTGCTTTTTCTAATGGTGCTTCATCTGCTGAGGGGTTTGTTAACCCCTTCCTTTCCCTGTGAGCCAAAGCTGTTTCACCCATATGGATGTGCTGTGTCCCTGGGGAGCAGAGCACTGCATGGCAAAGCCCAGCCCACAGTGAGAGCCAGGATTGTTGTTTGTCTTTTTCTTTGCTGGATGTGTTATTTGCTGCCAAGCAAAGGTTTGATCAAACAGAATCTGTCTGTGAATTCAGGAGAAATTAATGCCAGTGATTCACCTGATCTAATGTCATTGTTAGCCCACCACTCACCAGGGGATCTCCTGAGGTCCTTCCAACCTAAATTACACTAGATCTGTACATCGAAGCTTAGCTGTCACTCACAAAGTTGGGAGGTGGTCAAACTAACAATTCACATATTATTTCCTGAGTAGACCTATGTTTAGGCGTCTCTTCTTTGATGAAGAGCTTAAGTGTCACAGTGACTGTCCTACCCACCACGCTGCAGCTTCTGCATGAAGTCACCACTCTGCACTATCAAAAGTGACCTCTTTCCGTCGTGCTAAACTCTGAGGGCATTATTTAAAGTGGGGGATGATGAGAGAATTTCACAGGTCTAACAAGGACCAGAGTATCCAGTCTTCACCTACATGGAACACCAGATGAGTAAAGCGAGGTGCTAGCACTGAGGAGAGTACCTTCTCCAGGCTTATTCTGTCCACTGACAGAGGTTCTCCAGCATTGTGGCCATGCCCTGCTCTGGGAGGACGTTTCCTTACTGACCCTTAGGGTTTGAAGCTCCATAGTGTGTGCTTTTACACCTATTTCTATGCAACCCTGTGCAGCTGAAAAACTAAGATGCGCTCACAGTGCTTTTGTCTCCCAGATGGCAGCCAAACACCCAGTGAAATCTCACTTGATTACTGCTTTGCCATGAGAGCCCCTGGTGGTCTAGTGGTTAAGGACGCACAGCGCCGAGGCCCGGGTTCGATTCCTGGTCAGGGCCACTCCCCGGGCAGATGGAGCTCGTTAGCCCTGTAAGGCAATCC
>JAYRBT010000114.1:106008780-106065500 GCA_036023395.1 Myiotriccus ornatus
CTAAAAAATCCAATGCGCAGGCTGGAAGGTGTAAAGACCTTCCCCGGTTCTTCGTTCGCGAAGTCTGGCCATTACTGCTTTGCCATGTAATTCTGTTTTCCTCGCATTTTCCCTGCAGCACGTGCAGTGCTGGCAGCATCCCACCTCTCATGCTTGTCTGGACAGAGATCCATGTGCTCCAGCTGTGGTCCTGCTCTTGTCCTGCCCCCTTGGCAGGACAGGATCAGATGTGATATCAGCCATGCAGCAGACACAGAAGTCAGGACTCCCCCCAGCCCACCCACACACCAGCCTGGCAGCCCCTTCCCATCCAGCCACAGCTGACCCTGCTGCCCCTTTGCATGGGCATTTGCAGCTGCACTGAGAGCCCTGGTCTTGGCTGCAGACCCCATCTAGTCCCCAGCTGGGGTGCCTGTGTACTCTCTCCACCTGGGACAGGCTAATTCCCTGTGATTTTCCCTTATTATCAAAATCCCTCTGGAAGTCAGTCAGATTTTAACTTTTTTCCTCTCCTGACCTCTACTTCTCGCATCAGAAATCTGCTCTGAGCATCACCTCCTTGCACTTAAAATCTGAGCTCCAGCCTGTTTGTTGCTAATAGATGCTCATTTAGTAATATGCCAAGATTAACGGACCTTTTCCCTGGTATAGGAAACCCATATTGCTACATTACTGAATACAGGTCTTGCCTGTCTCTACAAAATGAGAGGACCTGTTGGATCAAATCCATTCCTAAATGGGGAGCATTTAATTCTCTGTGCTGAGAAGGTTGTGTTTGTTGCTGGAATTCACGTCTGGCTTGTGCACTTCCAAGTCATTCCTCCCTACCCATGACTGTTTTCCCTCATTCCACTCTTCATAAATGAGTCTGACATTTTTAGAAAGAAGGCAAATGTCCTTTGTCCTCTCAAGTACCTGAGTTTTGGCCCTTTCCTAAATGTTCTTGGAAGAACTGGAGTCTGATGGATGCTCCCACCTTTATAGATGGAAAATTTTCATCTGGACTTCTACTGCAGAGATGTTTCAGTCCCTATTTTTTCTCTTGAGCATCTCTAGGGGAGATTCATGGTCCCTGTGATGCAGCAGCACATGTGCAACATTTCCCAGTGTAAGCACAAGCAAGGACTATTAATTTAGAGTATTACCTCCAGCCTTTCTTTTGACTTCACATGGAACCCTCCTGCCTGTGCTTGATGAAGCTTTTATCATGGGGAATAGTACAGGTACAAACACAGCACACTCCCCCACTCCTGGGGAAGGCAACCAGGCTCAGACACGGTTTTGCAGGACAACTGAGGAAGCTGCAGCACAAGGAGCTCGTGCAGGTGAGGACGCAGCACAGCTCCAGAAGCACAACCCCAGGGCTCCTGTGAGCATCATCGTGTGATCTCAGGATGTACCAAGCTCCTGAGCCCCCTTTGCTGTCCCTCAAGGAACTCCTCTCACTGGCACTGGCACCAAACCAGCAGTGGGGAAGGTGAGAGGGACCTGAGTCACTGCTGATTCTCACGCTCAGCCCGTTTTTGTGGCCAAAACAACTGATTTTATTTCCCAAAGCTGTCAGTCATGGAAAGCAGCTTTGTTTTTTCTGTTTTCAGGGAGGAAGGAAAAACAGTGGTGAGAGCCTGGAACTGCCTATTACTGATTAAAACTGATGGAGCCGGGCTGTGCCAGCAGAACATTTATTCCTCCTACACCCTCAGTAATGCAGCTTCATGCTGCGAGATCAACAAATTACTCTTACAAAACTGTGCCTTCAAAGCCGAGCTGTGTGTCCTCTTGCCTGCTCAGGCTGCAGTCACTACCCTAACAAAGGGATGCTTCCTAGGTGAGCTCATGGATTAGATGTGTGTAGGGCACCGCTTACTTTTCAAGCTTGCCTCAACAGTTTAATCAGCACTCAAAGTAGTTTGTATGAGCTTTTTTTTCCTATTTTTTATTTTTAATTACATGTATTTTTTTAGCAGAGGAAAATATTCTGCCCCTCCAAAGCCAGCGATATTCCTCCCAGGCTGGACAGGATTATCAATTAGGCACTTCAGTGAGAAGTGAGCAGCCAGTGCAGAGGGGATGTGGGGAGTCCCCTCTTTTCACATCAAACATGTGGCACGGCTATCGAACTCCCAAACTGCTTGATAACTGGGTAAGGAATGTCACCTCTATCTGCCTCTCTATACAGCTCTTATCTGGCCACAGACATTTACTGCACCGTGCTTGACCTTCACCTGAGTAATTTCTGGGCAGCTGAGGCAACTCTGCTTTCCTTGCTTGTATTTTCACCCTTATAGATAAGAAGTAAATGAGAGCAAGGAGGTCCCCGGGACACCTGACTCCCTCTCCTCATGTTCATTTATAACTGACTCACAAAGGAATTTTTTTCCTCTCTCAGTATTTCTTCTTCTCTTTTTAATGGCTAAGTAAGTGCCTGCTGTTTACAGGACCCAGAAAATGTGAGGCAAAGGAAATACCACCATGTTCATCAAGTGAACATCCTGAAAAGTGTCAGAATTGTGAATGTCCATCTTTCTTACACTTATATGTTTGTTTGTCCCAACTGATATTCTTCCTTACAGGCTCTTTAAATCATGCCCTCAATGTTCCTTACCACACAGAACACATACAGAGTCACCTCTCTCCATAGTAACCCCAGATGGAACCTAAATATTTAACAGTCTGAAAGAATCTTTTTTAGTCATAGAACAGTCTGAAAGCATCTTTTTTAGTCATAGAGCTTGTATTTCTTGGGATTGCCCAAACCTGGTGTTTCTACACAGTCCATTTAATCCAGCAGCTGATTTCAGAGTCTCTGGGGCCATCACTGAGTTATAGGCTCTGCCACTGCAACTGTTGGTGGGAGGGTTTGATGCCTCTAAAGGGGTTTTCTGATAAAAACTTTTTTGTTTCAGGAGAAATAAGTGGGGCATGAAATGCCCCCTCAATCTTTTCACGCCTCAAGGATGGAGAGCTAATGTTCTTTATAAAAGTTTCTCATTACTGGCTTGGTTGTGCCTAATACCCTTGGCCATCCTGAGCATCTGCTCTGCTCTGTTCTGCATCCTTCTTGGCATGACTGCTCACGGACACTTCTGGGATTAGTTTCATGTGGAAAATGTTCAAAACAAGGAGGTGATTTAGAAATCCCCTGAAACAGCACTATCAGTGCATCTCAGAGTGTGGAGACGTCATACAGCAGTTAGCTCATCTTCCTCCCCAGTGGGAGTAGCTACAGTCACATATATGCCTGCATCACCGCTTCTACAGGGTTTATATTGTTTAATTTCTTTAATAAGCTCTTATCAGTCAGGAAAAGTGCATTGCTACATCGTGTCAGGAGTCCTCTGCTATAGTTCTGTGCTTCCTGCTGGTTCCCTGGGCAAGACACATCATCCCTTCAGACCCACTCTTCCCTTACACAACTCCTACTGTTTCCATCAGGTCAACTGGTATCTAAGAAATCTGGTGCCTTATTTTTCTGAGGGCACAGAGCAAAACACAGTTGAAAACACAGACAAGTTAATGCACTTTTCAAAACCAAGACCTCCTCCTGAATGAGCTGATTTATTAAAGTTCACAGAATTATTAAGGTTGGAAAAGACTCTTAAGATCATTAATCTGACATTGCCAAGTCCACCACTAAACCATATCCCTAAGCAGCACATTCACGTGTTTTTTTGAACAGTTCCAGGGATGGCGACTCCACCACTTTCCTAGGCAGCCTGTTCCAATGCTTGATCACCTTTTCAGTGAAGTAAATTTTCCTAATATCTAATCTATACCTCCCCTGGTGCAACTTGAGGCCATTTTCTCTTGTCTTGTCACTCGTTCCTTGGGAGGAGAAACTGACCCTCACCTGGCTACAACCTCCTTTCAGGTAGTTTTGGAGAGTGAGAAGGTTCCCCCTGAGCCTCCTTTTCTCCAGGCTAAACACCCTCAGCTCTCTCAGCCCCTCCTCATAAGACTTATGCTTCAAACCCTTCACCATCTCTGCTGCCCTTCTCTGGACATGCCCTCAGTGTTGTTCTTGGAGTAAGGGACCCAGAACGGAACCTAGGATTCAAGGTGCAGCCCCATCAGTACTGACAACAGGGGGATTAGGTTAGATTAAGTTAGAAGAGATTATCCTAACTTTGTCTCACTGGTGTCTAGACCACCCTGGCTACAGCAACATTACTGTTTGCCTGTGCCTCCATTCCTTCTCTGCAGCCACAGCAGCACAAGGACATTAGTAAAGGCATTGCAGAACCCAGCCAGGCTTGTCGCTGCTGGACACGGAGCCACATGCTTCTGCAAGAAACATTAGGACTCAGGAAAAATGCACGTGGATATTTATAGCCTGGCTCCTTCCTGGGAGGGAGGGAAACTTATTTTTGAATACCACAGAGCAGAAATAGGCCAGCTCTGAAGGTGAAAAGGTATGAACTTCTATTTGGGGAACACTGCATGACCAGAGCCGCATGAGAAGTAACCTAGCAGAGGGTAGAGTCAGTGCAGGCTCACGAGGGACCTCCAAGCCAGGTTCTGCTCTGAACCTGAATATCAAGAAGGTAGAGTGTGGCCATTCATTTTGGATTTTGCCCCATTTTTGTCCATTTAACTATGTCCATGCTAGGTCCCAAATGTTCCTTGGAAGGGAATCTGAGAGTTATAGGTGCTGATGTGAAGTGGCAGATCTGCAGCTTGTGACTGGAGTGAATATCCAGAATTGTGGTGGAGTTTCTCCCTGCGTTTGAGACAGTGGGTGAAACTATGTATTGAATGCATACTGCCTTTCCATTAGCTGTGTTGTTATTGACTTGGATCAAATTAGCTCTTGAAGCAAGACCTGCTAGCCATTTACACAATTCTGACTTTTAATCATCACCAGCTTGTAAATTCCTCCTTCAGAGGCTAAGCCTGCTGGAAAGATTTCTATGGAGCTGACAGAAATGTTTTATAGAAGCAGTCCCTCTTTTGTCCTGGGGAATTACAACCCTATAAGTCTTCAATTTACTTGACATTCCAATTTGCAGCTTCGATGCCACAAGAAATGCCCTGGTTTTCGGTTTAGTGATGAAACTTGTGATATGGCAAGTGTAACAGAAAAATGAAGATCTGTAAAGGCCTGGTTAAGCTTTCCTTTGCTGGTGTACAGAGCCAGCCAGACAGGAAGAAAAACCTCTCTTCAGCTGAGATATGTAGATATAGGCTTAATGTCAAACATGAAAACCATGGAAACATGATGGTGGTGTCTGGCTGGGAATATTGTGGTGAGCCTTGAGGAGTGTGATTACAGAACCGGATGACCAGCCCAGACCACCCACAGCTGCAACCCAAGCTCAGAAGAGGATGGTGTCCCCTGGCTGGTTTGGTTTGTGCCCTTGACATCTGAGGGCTTTCCATCACTTGGAATAGGGATGGCTTGTTACCTTGAGTAAGCAGAGGCAGGATTTGATTTCCTCCACGAAACCCTCATCTCTTCTGCAATAGCTCTGGGCTTCTATAAGCTAGCTGGAAGGCAGTGACATCCTACTGTGCTCCTGTATTATTTTCTTCTCAGTCACTGGCAAAGCAAAGCCCACAGGACTGACTTTGTAGTCAAAGGGGGCGTGCCCTGGAGGCAGTTGTGCCATTATGGAGATTTATCTGTCACCTTTTGCTCTTGTAACAGGGAGAACTTGATGCACCTTGAACCTTTCCTCCATTTCTTGAATACCCTATTTCAAATCCACAGAGGGCTTTTTGGGTGTGTGGACCTTTGGGATCATGTGCAGAGACAGAACAATTTTCTTTTGATTCTGGCTTTGCTCTTTGTTTTTCCTCTTGATGAGGGAAGTGTTGTAATGCTGTAGCTTCTCCTAACCCTGCTGTCCCCACTCATTATCTACCAAGGCTTTAAGTGTCAGAGATATCTGCTACCCAGTTGTGACCTTCACTTCTCCAGACCACCCTTATTTTCTGCCATCCAGAAGACACAGCAGGAGTAGCCTTAGCAATTAAATGCCAAACGAAGCAAGAGCAGGCTGTCGTAAAGACATATGCACTGGGGACCTTGTCCTGAAGGTACACCTTACATTTTCCATGCTCTTTATCTTCAGTCTGCAGTTTCCCCCTAGTATGACTTGAAGCAATGGATCATTAAAACTGGAATAACACTTTGGTTTTCTTTTCCCTCCAATTCCACAGGCTGAAGGAGAAAGCTGTGCTGTAAGGTGGTATCCCAGGGCTGAAGCTGGTAGGCAAGAATTAACTCCTTACCTGTGCCAGTCACTGCTTTTTTTGCTTCTCTTATCAAAGGCTGGTGGTGCCTTTGTGGTGCACCAAGGAGGCTGTGTGAGGAGACAAGGTGCCTTTTGAAACTCCTCAGGCTCTTTGACATGGCTGATGATTTATGTGCAGGTGCTCAGGTGCTAAATGACCTTCCTCCAGCATTTGAAGCTTGGTGAATGAATAACCACCTCTCACCCGGGCAGGGCGACTGATTTGTGCTGTGCTGAGAGCAACAGTGAAACCCAGTCAGGCTTCTCTGGCATTAAGGTGACATGAAAGCAACCTTTCCCCCTCTGACAGCAACCCTAAAACATGTCATTTCCTTAATTCTACTTCTGAAAAGCCACAGAGCTGATTTTTATTGCTCTTGCTGCCTGCTAAGCCACACTGCACTTTCAGTCCTGGCATTTCTAGGCAGGAGGTGAAACCATCCAGGTCTCCCAGTCCAATCCTCCATGAGCCTTAGAGGAGGAGCACTCATTTGAGGCAGTGGGACAGAGCTGAGTTTCTTAGCCCTAAAAATGACAGGAAGGTGCCCTCTGACAAGACAGTGCTGTCAGACAGTGCTGTGGCAAAGCTCACATCTCCCCTAAGAAGGGGGGAAATTATTGTTTTATCTTGAAGGGAACGTCTAAGTTTATGCATTCAGGGCTGAATCCTTATCTTTGGGTGGCCACAGAGTCACTGGGTCGACGCCAGCTGTCTGTACACCCGTAAATGACAAATTTGCCTGCTACTGTGTTGGGCTTAGCATGCAGATAGGTCTGTCTTTCCAGGAAAAGGCAGCATTGTTGCATGGTCACAATTACATGGAATTGTCCCAGGCTCTAGGTTCCCTGCAGGCTCTGGAGGAGTGCTGACTGTCCTAGCTCACTGAGCCTCTGCTGTCTGGGTGTGCTGAAGCAGCCTCCTCCCAGCCCGAGCTCTGCTCTGCTGTCACGTGCTGCCAGTGTGCCCCTGGAGCGGACCAGCAGACACCTCACACAGCCCTGTGAGATGCTCAGTTTGTGCTGTTTGCGCTTGTGCGAGCCCTGTCTGTAAGCACAGGTAACACATGAGGAGGGATTTGCCAAGAGCTTGTCCTGAGAATAGAAACTGCTGGTGCAGTGATGAAGGAGGGCATCTGCCTTCCCAACGCAGGTTACAGCTGGCTGCAGGTCATTGTGTGCTGCCTGGTTTGGAGATTGGGCTGTAGCCACTGAATTAGTGCCAACAGTAAACCAGCTGAGCTCTCAGAGACTTTGAGTGGATGTGACAAGGAAGGACCAGTCTAAAGGAACAGATTGCAATGCTTCATCCCTGGAAGTGTTCAAGGCCAGGTTGGATGAGGCCCTGGGCAATCTAATCTAGTGGGTGGCACCCCTGCCTGTGGTGGAGGGGTTGGAATGAGATGATCTTTAAGGTTCTTTCCAACCCAAACCATTCTATAATTCTATGAATCTGTGATTCTGTGATTCTATGATTAAGAGTCACATATGTTCTCATGCCTGACATCAGTTGCCTTTCACTTATCACAGGCTCAGAAAACTGCACAATCTTTCTGCAAATGGAAGGTGCCAGTCTCAAACATTGGCAAAATGCACGCCTTAGTGACTTTTCACTCACACAGGAAAGTTTGAGTTCAAACAAAATTGACTTATGTGCTTCTGTGGGTCAGATGGCTGCGTGTTCATTAGATTATTCTCCCTGTTGCCATGGGAATGCTGTAAAAGAGCTTTGCCATGGAAGATGGGAATGTCTGCTCCTGATATGGCCAAAACCAGCTGCTTGCCCTTTGGAGCCCAGGGGAACTCTGTGCCATAGGACAGCCTCTCAGGCAGAATTTATGATTGCAAAGTCTGTCCCTGCCTTAATTAACAAGTTGCATAGTGCTTCACTGGGCAAAGAATATCTGAGTTGTGAGTTTGCACAAAAAAAAAGGCATAGAGGTGGGTTAAAAAAATAGGACTTCTATAATTAACTTTAATATCTATGTCAGGTTATAGTTTCACATGGTAATTTGAACACATGTGCCTAATTGCACTGTACTTTTTTCAGTCTCTCCTGCTCAGTTATGTATAACATTAAGTAATGAGCAGGTCCATGTTACACAGGAGATGTTGGGGAAGTGCCTGGGAAGAAATGCTGTGTGTCAGAGGGCTGTATGACAGGCATCATATGTGCCATGGACTGCTTGGAGCATGTTCGGTGCCAGGCTGAGGTTGTGAAAGAAGCCCTGGAGTTCAGTCGTACCCACAACTCCTACCTGTCCATCCTCATCAGGGATCACCTTTTACTTTCTTCCTCCTGATCCACAGAATTGTGCCTTTCTCCTGACTCTGGGTGTAGTTGGACAGGAAATCCAGTCTGGGAAAAGAAAAAACAACCACAGGAAGCTGCTTTGCTCTGCCTTTCCAGCTGCTGCTATTTTTTAATATATATCTATATACCAACATCACAACTTGACCTTAGATGCGTTTGAAGTTTAGAAGTGGTCAGGTAACATTTACATTTCAGTTTTGTTTGCTTTCCTGGCTAAGACTGTAGGCACAGCCTCCCTTTTCACACAGGAGAGGTTTCACTTATGGTGTGTCTAACCATGAACACACACAGCAGTGCCAGGGGACTCAACAGGAAAGCCCAGTTGTGTGAGGATGACAGCCTGCATTTGCAAAGAGAGGGTTCAGAGGGTTCAGATGGATGTCTAGATCTAAATATTCTGACAATTATCCATGACTAGACAAATACTCTTACAGACACAGTAAGGCAATAAGGTGAGTTTTATGTTGCTTTTCTTATGTGACTAATCCTCAGTTTCATGTGTGTTTCAGACATCTAAGTTCTCACCTCTCTTTGAAGCACCCTGAAGCTCATATAGACACATCAACAACTTTTGTGTCAAGGATGAGTATCACGATTATCTGCCACTGAAGCTGTCCAAAAGTTTCCTGCTTTGAACGTGAGCTCTCCTTTGATGGTAGATTGTGTTTAGACCTTATCACTAACTCTTTCCAATCTTTAAAAAGTCTCTAACATCAACTTACTTCTGCTTGTGGAGCTATCTATCAGCTGCTAGCTCTCTGCCTCCTCTGTCCAGAGCACGTTCCCAGCTGGCAGTTGCCACCCAGAGACCTTCCCACTATTCTCTCACCATGTCAGGGGCTCAATGTCACCATTGCCACCTTCCCAGGTACTTGTGTCTTGGAGCTTTCCTGTGACTGAGATGTTGCCAGGAAAGCAATGCAGAGCATGGTAGTGAGGAGAGCTCTAGGACAGAGACAGAGGATGAAACCACCTGAGCAAACTTAGGGAACAGAGAAGAAAGGAAATCTGTGAAAGGTACTGCAGAAGGCACCAGCAGCTCCCACAGCCATCAGCTGCCACTTTGCCTGCTGCCTATCCCCTCAGGCTCATGCCTCCTGTTTGCAGTCACACCTCAGCTGGGCGGAGTGAATGTGGTCTGTGTTTATGTCTGTGTGCTGGGGAATGGGGGAAAATTCTCAAGACCTTCTGTAAAGCCTGTTCCCTTTGAGATCCCCAGTCAGTGGCAGGGAAAGGCCGCTGTGTTGGCTGCAGTGCTTCAAGGGCTGTACCTGCACATGCCCCAAAACTGCACAGACTGCTTTAGGAAGGTGCTGGAGCCAGAACAAGCTCCTCATTCCATCTTCCCAATGCTATGAAGTGACTCACCCACTCTGGGAGTTAATCCTAAGAACAGGAGTGGGATCGAGGTGTCAGAAACTGAACTAAAACAAAAGTTAGGTTTGGGCCCAGGAAAATTTCCTGCTGCTGCTGTGGGTGGATAATGACAAAGCCTCCACACACACAAGGCAGAGCCGCACAGAACCCAGGCAGCAGGGTGAACACAGGCAAGGACTATTTAAAACTGAAAGGCTGTGCCTTGGATTTTTTTATGTGAAAGACCTAATTATGGGAACTTAAATCCTGTCAGAGCAGCTACTTCAGACGATTGAGTGCTGGGTTGTTCACAGCATGGTGGAACATTCCCAGGTTGTTTCAGACACAGTGTTTAAGAACTTGCTGCTTTATCACTTTTCACACAGTCAAACTTCTCTTATGCCAGCAGCTCATGGAGATCAAGGCTACTCTGCCAGAAACAGCTGCTCTGCAGAAGCTGATCACTGACTTGGTTGAAAGATTTTGGTCTGAGTCTTTCGCTGTTGCATCCGGGCCATGCAGGACAAAGACAGCCCGCACACAAAGGAGCAGCACAGCTGGATGCACCTCCAGCAAGGAGATAGAAGTTGTATCTGCTGCCTTTTAGGATGGATTTGAGTCAAGCCTTTTAACTCCCTTCAGCAAGCTTAGGAGTGTAGTAAGCCCTTACCCTGGCAGATTTCAAGCTCTCAGGGGGTTATAGGGAAAGAAATTCACTAAATACTGCTCTGTGTCATGCTTTGCCTATGACTGGATGGAAGGACACTGCTGGAAGCAGCTTTTTGCTGAAGAAAAATACCAGTTGCTCAGAACAGTCGTGACCTTGTTCCAGATAGTTACTTGTGTTATAAAACTGAGATTTGCCTGCACGGTTCAGCAATCTCCTTCGTTTAAAGAACCTCCCCTTCTTTTTTTAACTCGCCTATCCCACAACAAAATACTCTCCCTCCCTAGAAGCACAGGCAAGAAACCTTCCTGTGAGTCACCAAGACAGCTCCCAAACGGCACGTGCTCCCTTTCCCATTCTGTCAGATACAGGATTTAGGTAAGGCCACATATGAGCTTTGCTTTTAGCAGAGCAGAGGATCACACTCACACCCAGTGCAGGTCATGGCAGCTTTTCACTCTGGGACAGTCTCAACTTTCCAGCACTAACTCCATCTGCTCAGGATACTTGCTCAGTGTGGGCTCAGATATGGATCTAGACAGGTATAGCCCCAGCAGGACAACTCCCTGGGAATAGCATTAAGCATAATTAATAGTGACATGGGATTAAGAATATCTAGTCTGTTTTAAATCTTCCATTTATGTCAAGGGATCTGTGCTTGTACAGGTATGCAATGAACTACCCGCATTTCTCTTGTTGCAAAGATGATTTTTATCTTTCTCCCACTTTACTCAGAAATAACTTAGTTTTGACCTTTTTACATAGCAGAAAGCTGCAAGTTTTAACCCCTAAGGCTTCCCCTTTATTAGAGAAAATAAGCCCCTATTCTTCAGCCTTTGCCTGTAGGTCACAGTTTTGAGTCCTTTCATCATTCTGGCTGCTGTGCTTTAATCTCCCCAGTTTGTCTCTGTTCTTTCTAATTGAGCCACAGTGGTCTAGTTGAAGCTTTTCCAGAGTGGGCCAGAACAGAGTAATTATCTCCTGTCTCACAGAGAGCCTCATATTGTTGGCACATCCTTATTTTTTGATCCATTATAACTCCAGGCCCTTTTTTGCTGCACTGCTGCCAACCTTCATGTTCCTCATTTGTGTCTGTGCCTCTGGTTCATTCTTCTCAAGTTTAATATTTTGCATGTGTATGTAATCAATTAAATCATGCAGAGTTTGGTTCATTTATGAATTTCTTTCAAGCTTTTTAACTCTGAGTTTATCTGCTCGGTTGTTGTTGTTGCCAGCAAATTTTTGAAGTATACCATGTAGTTCATTGTCCAAACTGTTCATAGAAATGAACAGTAACACTGGAGTAATTCTGTATCTAAAGCAGAGTGCCACAGTACACATTTCAAATGTCTTCTCAGTTTGGTATAGCAGGTGATCATAAAAGACTTTTGAGGACAGTTACATGACATGTCCTGTTCAATAAATGAAACCCAAGCATTTTTGTAGAAGTATTCTTTGTCTGTGGTACATATGAGGGCTTCCAGGTTTTTCTGTTCAGCTGTCAGCATTAGTGGCACTGACAGAAATTATAGCACTGGCTGGTGGAACAGAATTTGTCATGTAGAGGTTTCTTCCTGTGAATTTGAGATACCTCTCACAGTGTCTGTGGCACCCTCTGGACAAGCCTGGCTGGCATTTTTTGTCCTCAGCCAAAGCCAATTGTCAAATGCCAAAACTTAGCAGGTGCGTGGAGGGACCAGGGAAAAGGATGAAATTTCCTCCCCAGAAGAGATATTTTTTTGTTTTAAATAATTTAAGTATCCTTTCTATATCCCTGGAAGTGTTCAAGACTGGGTTGGACGGGGCTTTGGGTGACCTGGTCTAGTGCAAGGTGTCCCTGCCCGTGGCAGAGGTGCTGGAATAAGATGATCTCAGGTCCCTTCCAATCCAAACCAAACAGTTCTATGAACCCAGAAGCCGATCTGTTGCCTTGCAAAAGCTCAGGAAAGGTATCTGTGGCTCATTCTTTTGCTTCAATGTAGTAACTTTATATTTTTAAGTAGGTTGTTAAACTTTAATCATCACCCCTACTTGAATGAATTGGGCATTAAAAAGGACTCTGAAAGAAAAATAATAGTCAGGTGATGCTTTTTTATGAAATCTAGCAGCCCTGCCCGGGTGAAACCTGGGTGCTGGTCTGGTCCTGGATCAAGGAGACCCTCAGGGACAGGACATAAATGTGCATCCTTCTGGCCAGTGCCTCAGTTGAGTCCCTCATGCAGCTCAGCTCATCCTGAAGCCAAGTCTGGTCTGTGGTTCCTTCCCTGGCACATTGCTACAGTGAGATTTCCTGAGGGGAAGCAGAGGAACACAGGAGAGTTGTAAGCAGGTGTCCTGAAGTGAATGGTGAGCTGCAGAAGGACAGTGGGTTTGTTTTGTTGTTGCCTTGTGTAATAGGGTGAGATGCTGAGCCACAGCCAAGGGTCTTCAGCATTATTGCACACAAGTTTAATTTTGTCCTGGCTTAATGGAAAACATCTTGCATTGCAAAATATCAAGGGTTTACCTTTGTTTTTATTCATTTCCATCATGTGAAGTCAGGCAGACTGACTTAAAAGTTAGCTCAAAGATGAGCAAGTAACTTCTCTGAATTTTTACTCAAGTAGAGACAAGTTGCAATTTCTTATGGTAGAGTTATGCTACTGATTCTGCTGTATGCTGGCTTTTAAAACAGGCTCATCTGCTCTGTTTCAAACACCTTCCAGCAGTGAATTAAGTGTTACAACAAATTCTCACTGACTGTGAATACAAAGATGTTTATGATCCTACCTGAAAGGGCAAAAATCTCCAACACAGCATTTCTAAATGAAACCCAAAGTACTCCATCTGAGTGGGGAAGAGTCTTGTGCATGTTTCCCACAATAAATAGCATTTGGACTGGGTTGCTAAAGGCAAATAGACAATAACAATAAACCAGGAAATTACAGGAAAAGAAATAGAACTTCCAGCAAAGAATAGGACAGATTTGGAGCATCTGATTCAGTAAAGTCTGTTAAAAACTACAGAAGTGAAAATTTTCACCCAGTGTGATAATTCCTTCTTTCTGCTCAGGATATTCAGGCTCCTTCAAATGCTGATATAACTCTGAAATAGTTCTCTGTCTCACTTTGATGGTAATAAGAAATACAGATTTGTGGGTAACTAGCCTGAAGTCAGTGGTGCCCTGTATAGGAACTGAAACCTTTCTGCTTTTGAAAGGGATCTGAGACATCATATCTAAGGCTTTAAATCTGGTCAGGTGAGATGGATTCAAATAAGAAAGAGCCTGATGGAATACACTTTGGGGTACCTAAGGGCCAGCAAGATGAACTTCTAAACTACTAAGCTTTATTTTATAGAGCTCCTGAAGCACATGCACAACCTTTGCCGCTTGGGAAAGGACAGCTGTAGCATCCATCTTTGAAAGCAGGGAGGAAAGAGACCCTATGAATTTGAGACCACTTCAGATCCTGGCAAAACCCTTGACAGCCCACCAACACGGGGGCTCTGTCCTTATTCCACCCCCAACTCTCACCCTTGGCTAACCCCTCACCCAAGCCAGAACCATAGGTCCAAACAAGACACCCATTACCAAGGGCTCCCATAGAGAACTGTTACGGACTGGAAGCTGTTGGTGGTCCTCACTCTCCCTTGGCAGCCTCTTGACGGCCCTTCAAGATCAACCTGGCCTAGCTGCTCCATTTATTTCAGCAAAACTACTCTGGCCTGAGGCAGACAGTGGGTGAATTCACCGAAATCAGAAAATCCAGGGCTTTTGTTTCTGGGGCTTCAGCAGCAGTAGACTCAGAGAGCTCAGTACAGCTTGTGCAGACAGGGAAATGAGCATGGACTCAGGTAAGGGCTGCACTCAGGATGTCCTGAAATGATTAGGAGTAACTTCCATTCTGGAATGGTTTTTCCCCTTGGAAGTGGTCATAGGATCATAGAACAGCCTGGTTTGGAAGGGACCCACAAGGATCATTGAGTCCAAGTCCTGGCTTTGCACAGGACAACCCCAAGAATCACACCATGTCCCTGAGAGTGTTCTCCAAATGCTTCTTGACCTCTTGCAGGCTTGATGCTGTGACCCTGGGGAGCTTGTTCCAGTGCCCAGCCACCTGCTGGGTGAAGAACCTTTTCCTAATATCCAACCTTAACCTTCCCTGATGTGACTTCGTGCTGTTTCCTTGTGTCCTGTCACTGGTCACCACAGAGAAGAGATCAGTGTCTGCCCCTCCACTCCCCCTCATGAGGAAGCTGTAGACTGTGATGAGGTGTCCCTTCATTTTCTTCCAGGCTGAACAAGCCAAGTGCCCTCAGACACTCTTTGTATGGTTTCCTCTTTAGACCCTTCACTGTCTTCATGATCTCCTTTGGACCTCCTTTCCACAGTAGGTCCTGATGCTGGCATTGCTTCTGTGGTGCTTGAACTTTAGGGAAAACCTCACGTAAAGAGAAGGTATTTCTGGATTTCTATTAAAGAATGGGATACCAGTCCAGGACTGGAAATTTAAATCACACACCACCAAATCTCTTCCTATACATCTGTGTGAATTCTCTGAGAAAATGCAAATCAGTTTGTCCCTAGTCAGTCACCTGCCAGAGTTTAAACAAATAACAAAACCAGAGAAGTAGATCACAGCATTTATTTCAAATGCAAAGTGCTGCGTTTTGAACAACATACTAAAATATCTCAACACAATGAGCCACATGAAGTGACCTATCCTAACAAAAAGTCCTAGCAAATAAGGCTGTGAAAATGTCTGGAAAGGAGCAGGGAGCAAATTTAGTGGACCGTTTTCATAAAAAGTTCTTAACAACTCTTACAGCCCAAAATAGTGCTCATGTCAAATGCTCAGCTATACCCCCCTCCAAAGCTGCCCTGGGAAAGAGTTTGGGCTCCATGGGAAACACAGGCAAAATTTGGCACTTTGTCTTCTCTGTCGCTTGGCAAATTAACCACTAGTGATTTTGTTTCAAAGTCATTTGCATCTTCAAATATTTGCATATGTCATGTGTACCTCTCTGCTTTTGTTCTGTGAACCTCGATGCAGCATCAGCATTCAGACAGCAGTCAGGGGCACCTGACTGCAGGTAGCACTGGCCAACGCCAGTCAAATTCCTCTCAGAGTGAGGTTCCTGCAGAACAAGGTGCAGTGTAAACCTGAATCATCACAGCTTCACTGGAGTAACTCTGCACAGGCACTGGTTTAGAAAGGACCAAGGTCATAGAGTCGTAGAACCATACAATAATAGAATGGCGTGGGCGAAAGGAACCGTTAAAGGTCAAGTTGCTCAGACACCCATCCAACCTGACCTTAAATGTTCACAGAGATGGGACATCCACCGCCTCTGTGGGCAACCTATGCCAGTATTTTACCACCCTAATTTCAAACAATTCTTTCTTATATCAAATCTGTGGTGCTGGTGGCACTTTCAGAACAGCTTTGCTACTCCATGGTAGAGCTTATGAAGTCCAGATCTTTTTTTCTGTCTAGTTTCATGTGATTTGGGGGGGAGAAATGTATTTGTCGATTTTTGTGCCAGCTCTGTGGAGCTCTGCTCCCCATTCCTGTTGCTCTCAGGGAACTAAAATGGCAATAAGTGAGTTGAAGGTTCACAAACAGGACTTCACTGAAGTCAGTGGAGGGACCAGTGGGGTTTTGCAGGGACCAGTGGGGTTTTGCATAATTGCTGCTGAATTATTTCTAGTTCAGCATGCAAAATAAATATTTTTAAACCACCTTCTTATAACTATTCTGGATCTACACAGCTGTTTTTAGAAACAGGAGACCTTTCAGCTTATTAGCCAACCCCACTGCAATCACAGAAATCTCTTCTATAAGCTTTTGAAAGGATTCAGCCTAAAAGTCTGTTTTCAAAGAAATGTTATGTTTTGCCATTGGAAGAGGTCCTGATCACTGTACAGACAAGAAACCTTCTAATTTTCAGCCTAAGTATATTTGTGGACAGTCTGTACGTATTTGTTCTCCTGCCAAGACTGTGCTTTAGGTTAAATGGAACCTTTCCTCTCCTCTTTTTGCTTTCCCCTTCCTCCCCGCTATATTTATGGAAAGCAATTAACAAACCTTTTTAGCCTCTGGTTTCCTAGGCTCAGGAAGCCAGGCTCTGGGTGCCACTCAGGAAGCCATTCTTCCTTGGTAGATTTGTTCAGACAGACTTGCTGCCAGACCCAGTTTCCTGCACAGTATGCATATCTGTAACATTTGGGATAGAAGCAATTTAGTCCCTGATTCAAGTGCACCTGGCTCAAGGTTTCTTGATGTCTTTTTTCCCTGCAAACACTTTCCTTTCCAGCCCTGTGTGCTTATTCCCATTTAGCCACCTCTTCTTGTCCACACAGCGAACCATGATATGCATGCTGGTTAAAACATCACAAAGTATCATTTTTACTTTCAAGCTTTGCCTATATGATCCTTAGATGTTACTCCACACTCTTTCTTTCACTTTTGTCCCTTTATGTTTATGAGGTTCCTTTTTTTTTGCATTCCCAAGAGACTCCCTGCTTGTTCCTGGTATCCTTTGAAGCCAGCCCTCTTCTCACAATTGTCAAGCTGCTCTAAGATGCCTTGTTCATTCAACAGGGAGATTAAATCACCAGGAAAGTGTTATGCTTTTGTTCCACCCCTCTGTAGTGCCTTTTAGTGAACCACAAAACATGTGTGAGAGTGGTGCCAGATCACGGTGACGCCATTCATCTTGGCCATCATCATCGTGTCCCCATTTGGCATCACATTTCTTGTGTGCCAGCCCAAGGATATTTCTAGCTTGCCTTAGTTTTTGAGTCATGTCATTCTTCTAGAAGCAAGCTGTGTTTTTCTTGTGCAGTGACGTTTCTGGGGGGCAGGGGAGGATTTTGTGAGATAAGTCACATCTTTTGTAAGCAATCACAGGCAAGTTTTCAGACCTATAGGAGAAACTCTTATATTTACCATACCATGACATGAAATCTCTCAGATCTACACAAAAGAGCTTCAACAGGACTTTTTTTTTATCCACAGGGTGGTTGAAAGCTGAAAGTCATCTTGTCCATCCAAGTTGGCATGGACATCCAACTCGTGGACTTTGAGTCTTGCAGCAGATGACTCCTCCTCCTTTGCTTTTTTTCTCTCCTTTATCTGGAGAGGAAATCACAGAATCATAGAATGGTTTCGGGTGGAAGGAACCTTAAAGATCATCCAGTTCTAACCCACCTGCCATAGGCAGGGACACCTTCCACTAGCTTAGGTTACTCAGAGCCCCATCCAGCCTGGCCTTGAACACCTCCAGGGATGGGGCATCTTCAGCTTCTCTGAGCAACCTGTTCCAGTAGCTCACCACCCTCACAGCAAAGACTTTCCTTCTAATATCTAGTCTAAACCTATTCTCTTTTAGTTTGAATCCATTTCCCCTTTGTCCTGTCACTACATGCTCTTGTAAGAACCCCCTCTCCATCTTTCTTATAGGCTTCCTTCAGGTACTGGAAGGCTGTAATTAACCCTAAGCTGTCTTTTTTCCAGGATGAACAAAACCCATTCTCCCGGTCTTTCTTTGTAGGATACTCCATTCCTTTAATCATCTTGGTGGCTCTCCTCTGGACTTGCTCCAACAGGTCGATGTTCTTCCAAATGCAGTATCTGTGTCTCGTTGGGTGGATTGTTTCACTAAATGGCAATGGTGGCAAAATTTTCTTTGTCTCATGAGGCATTTATCTTTGAATTGAAACTTATTCCTCATAACCATTCAGGTATATGTGACATGTGAGAACCTCTGCTACTTTTACACTCTGAGAACTAGAAAAGCCAGAAAATTAATGTGGTTCCTTTCCCTTGATTTGAGATACCACACTGGGTTTCCTTTTTTGCTGATGGAGAGAAACAGGTGTTTCAGGGAACAACTTACGTGTCCCAGTTTTAGGTGTCTCCTTTAGGATGAGGTGAACAATCCTAAGAGTGTCATGAAGGGATTCCTGGATGTCTAAAGGGGATATGTTTGGTCAGATGAAACCCACCTCAGCTCCTAGTGTAGTGTATGAATGCAATGCAAGAGAACTTCTCTACAGTGCTTTCACAGGCCTGAAAAATGGCACTGAGAGGGCAGGGATGGGGACACAGTAAACTTCTCTCATTTTCTGATGGGGAGTTTAGCTGTGGAGCAGCCTTTGTTCTATGAGCTGGAGGAAGGTGTAACACTCACACTCTGGCTCCATTATCCAGTTTACCGGTTCCATTCCTTAGCAGAAGACCAAATTAGTTCTCTCCTGTGGGACAGTCAGATCCTTAATCCTGCTTCTGTGTCCCATTCCAGGTGCTCTGGATACTTTATTGGGCACTACTGTTTAATCACGTGAAAGAATCTTAACAAATTTGTGCAACATGCTGGATGCTGCACACATCTAAGCACTTGGGGAGACCTGGCCTTAAGAATTCCAGGATCTGATGATCTTGAGATCATCTGCTTGTGTGCAACCTCAGATGTACTTGCCATGCTTTTCCCTCAAGTAGTGACAGATTCTTCTCCTGAACATGTAAACACAGGTATTTGTGACTGACACAAGTTGTTTGCCCTCCTTTTCTAGAGTCAGCTCTAATCCCAGAGACAAAGAGGTGCTGGCAGCTTAAATGCTGGTAACATCATCCTTATCTGCTCTGCCCACCAGCAGTGCAGCTGTCTGTTCCCTCAACCCAGCCCTTGAAATGGGATATTTCTCCCACGTCTTGCCTTCAGGATCAAATGGTATGAATGCTTCCCCTGCAATGAAAGTGACCCTTGAGCAAAAGAGCTGTCCTTGCCAACCCTCGCTCCACTCTTCCAAGAACTGCTATCCAGGCAGGACTGCAACCGGTTGTTTTGTAAGGCTTCTGATGGGGTCCCAGAAGGATTTTCTAGTATAAAGGAGAAATTAACCCATAGCTTCTGGACAGCAGGAACATTCTGCATGAGCAGCTTCCATAACCTTTTCCCTGTGGAAAGGGACCATCGTGCTGTTGGCACTGACTGTGCTCTGCCAGCCTGCCAGGGAGCAGTAGGCTGTTTAGCAGCACAGGGAAGCCAGGACCCATGGCATGTGCTACAGATAGTGGGATTAATTGCTTATGTGGGAAATGAATGCCTGGGACAAAGGTTACAAACTGGGAACTCACAGAAGGGCCAACTGAGACACTGATCCACATTAGTGAAGAAGGGATGATGCTGACAGAGATGTGTGTGCCCTTGTTCAGTCTCAGCTGCTCACTTCCATACGGATTTTGGAGTGTACCTGCTCAACACAACCTTCTGCAGAGTGCACAAGCTCCTTCTAGAACTAAGAGCAGACTAGCTGCCTCACCATGCTGAAACATCAAACAACTAGGCTAGCTCCTGGGGGGACTTACATACACCGCCAGGTACTGTAACCAACATACTGCTTGATAAGGCATAACAGTTTCTCTGTGCCCAGCTTGTGGTGCCTTCCAGGTGACGCCACAGCCTCTGGCAGACATGGCCAAGCCTTGTAATGATGTGGCTGAAGTGTGTTTTAATGTTGCTGCCCCAAGCCCATTTCTGCTTCTTATTGAGACAGCTTGGAGAAGAACTTTTTGATTCCTACCTCCTAAAATCTGCAGATATTATGTCATGTGTACACGCTCCATACCCTGGTCCTGCCAAATGATCTCTGTCATCCTAAAGGTTCTCAATACATAAATTTTTAAACCTGCGTCCTTCTGATAGAAGTGAGGAAGACACCATGTGCTCAGTTGTTCTGGCAGATCTAGGAACAATTAATTAAATTATTTACTGTGAGGGTGGTGAGACACTGGAACAGGTTGCCTGGAGAAGCTGTGAGTGCCCCATTTCTGGAAGCGTTCAAGGCCAGGCTGGATGGGGCTTTGGTCTAGTGGAAGGTTCCCTGCTCATGGCAGTGGGGGTTGGAACTAGATGGTCTTTAAGGACCCTTCCAACCCACACCATTCTGTGATTACATGATTTTTCTTTCTTGGCAAAAGAACACTAAGTTGGAGCTATAAACAAGTGTGCATGAAAGCATCAGTTCTTCTAACAGACATGTGACTAAATGTGCTGTGCTCTGCCTTGGTATTATAGAAACAAGGGAATAACTTCACAAATGAATTTCAGAACTGTGAGAAAGTATAGATCTGGCTTTAAACGAGCCTAGCATAGATGTTTCATGATTCGCATAGGTGTAGAAAGAACATCTTCCCTATCATATCATGGAGAAGGTGCCTGGGTTGTGCTAGTTGTTCCCCTGAAACAGCATCAGTTTGAAAGGCCTGCCAGCTGTCTAAACCACACTTAATCTTTAGAATAGCTGTGCAAATCTAGTGACCGTGCCTTGCTACAGTCCAGTCCTGTCAACACTGCTCAGAAATGACTGACCTTTTCAGTCTCTGTGCATAAGGAGTGAAAAATCATAACGAGGCATGCTGGAAACTGCTGAGTAACAGGGAACAAATCCGACATGGTGGTGTCACTCTTCTTACAATACTTCAGTGTCCCGATGTGAATTCAGCACCACTTGCATTTGGAGGGTGACAAATCAGACTAAGGGGAACAGAGCTGTGAAACAACATTTCATGGACCTTTTCAGGGAAGATTCAGCAGGGTCAGGGCAATACAGAAGCATGGTTACTTGTGTAGCATCAGCCCATCTCCTTCTGTTGCTTGTGCAACACAAGTCTATCTTCCTCTGTTTTCCACCAAAAGTGAGAATTCCATTCACCCCCTAATGACTGGCACAAGGCATTTAGTGTATAATCAGAAATTAGTCTATCTAACATTATTTATGAGCTGGGTTACTGACACAAATGTGCAACAGTGTGTAGTAATGCAGATCTTATACTTGAGAAGGTCAGATCCATTTGCAGCATCTGATGACAAATTCTTTAAGTGGGTCAGTTTTAAGTTTTTGCCTTGTCTGAGGGCTTATCCCCTTTTCCTTATTCTCCGTTGTACTTATTCCTACATAGGAAAAGGATGCTTCAGCCCAAGAGAAATGAGCCTTCAAAGAACAGACTGCTTGTGGGTATCATAGTCAGTATTTTAAGAAAGAAAAGCTGAGAAATATTGAGATATGGTGTTGCAACATGTAAGCAAGGGATAAACTTCCAGGCAGATTAGACTGAATTATATTATGCAAATAATAAAGCAGTTCTATACAGTTCCCAATTCTGGTTGCATTTTTGCAGAATCATTGGAATGCTGGTTGTAAGGGACCTCTGAAAGTCTCCAGTCTGTCCTCAAGCTGAAGGCAGGATGATTGCCAGCATCAGACAAAGCCATTGCTAGTCTGATTTACACTTCATCTCTAGTGATGCAGATTCTACTACAGCACAGATGTATTCTTCCAGGACTGAATTGTTCTCCTGCTTAGGAAGTTACCAGGACCCAATATGATCCCATCAAGGCACAACCTGTGGTCATTTTCATCTTGAACCTCAGCTAATCCAGGTTTCTTTTTCTAACTTAGTCAGGGGGGGTTGCGGGGTTGAGTTGACTTATTCTTGCTTTCTTCAGCAGTGGAGATCAGGATGCACCTTGTTTTGCAGTGGTACTGGAGATGTTACAACCTTCCAACATTAAACTATACTGGACTTGAAATTACAGTCGTTCTGCCCTTGCCAAGGGACAAAATTTCATCTGATCATGTTAAGTCCCCCTCAGCATCCCAGCACACTGGGAGGACCCACAGACACAAGAGGGAGTGAAAACATGACTAGACTTGGGGGTGGGAGCATCCACTAAGCCACTGGGTGGGATGACCTTGTTGAATGTGACACACGCCACTGGTGGATGTGCAAGCCACAGTTCATGGAGCAAATGCAGTCCTGGAGGCAGAGGGGACTTCTCTGTGCATATACTCAGGTCTCCTTCTCTGCAGTTCTTCCCACAGAGGGTTTGGGAGTCCTGCCTTGGACTATTGGATCCTCTGGGCCAGTGAGAGTTGAGGTGTTGTGTGGATGTTGAGAAGGAAGAGAGGCAGTAAATGACAACAAATATCTCCAGCTTTCCCTTTGCCAAAAGTGTCATGAAAGAAAAGATACACAGCCATTAGAAAGCATCCAAAGTAGGACTATAAACATGGTGAATGCTCTAGAGGGGAAATCTTATGAGAGTCATTTGAGGTCACTTGGCTTGTTCAGCTTCAAGAAGAGGAGACTGAGGGGAGACCTCACTCTAGTCTTGCAACTTCCTCATGAGGGGAAGCAGAAGGGCAGGCACAGAGATCTCTTCTCTGTGGTGACCAGTGACAGGACCTGAGGAAATGGCCTGAAGTTGTGTCAGCAGAGGCTTAGGCTGGATATTAGGAAAAGGTTCTTCACCCAGACAGTGGTTGGGCACTGGAACAGGTTTCCCAGGGAAGTAGTTATGGTACTAAGCCTGCAAGAGGTCAAGAAGCATTTGTAGAACACTGACAGGCACATGGTGTGATTCTTGAGGCTGTCCTGTGCAAGGCCAGGACTTGGACTCAATGGTCCTTGAGACTCCCTTCCAACTCAGGACATTCTATAAGTCTATGATGTTGCTGCATTGGCTGAGACCCTTAAAGACCCTCATGGCCTTTTCTTGGCTCCATGACACCGTCATGCTAGCCCAGGACATGGCCCCCTTAACACCTTACCAGGATGACACAGCTTGTCTTTGCCCAGCCAGTGTGTATTGGTAAGGTGTGAGGTCGGAGAGGGGGTTCTTCACAGTTTTATTGCCATTTATATTTCTGCATAATTTGAGGCTGGAAGCCAAGTTAGTGCGTCTGGTAAGGCAGCACAGTGTGGGAGAAGAGCAAGGGAAAACGTGGGGGTGTATTTCTGAGATACCAGTGGTAGGTGGTTAGCTTCATTTGAGTTTTGCATGCAGGGAAATCGAGGGGGTTTTTGTCCAGAGCTTCTGCACAGGCACACACACTGAAAATGTTAGTTTTGAAAAGGCAGAGATGGGAGCAGGTAAAATGACTTGTGCTGCAGACTGTAATAACTGAAACCAAGGATAGATCTTATTGTCTGAGTGCAGGGTTAGACTTGAAGAAAGAACATTTTCTTTAATGATGAAAGCAATTTTTAGATTTTTGAAGACATTTATTTCTTTTACCACAACATACTGTTTATGGTGAAAATTAGAGACATTGTTTTGCTGGACTGTTTTTCTGAGGTGTGTGTGGGGAAAGGATGGGGAACATGACTTAAAACCCCACCTCCTGCTCTGCTTGGGAGAATTTTGCATGGAACTTTTCAGTGGGCAAGAGTTAACCTAATTTATGTAGTTCTTAGGAAGAAGAACTGGAAAAATATTGGGGAAAGATAAAAATAGCCATGTATGAAATTTTTAAAACATTTGCCCTGACTTAAACTCGTCTTTGTGCTTGTCGCCCACAAACACCTTAGCAAACAATTTATTAGCAGGAGGGCTTCCTGGAAGAGCAGTCTCCAGCTCTGTTCTGCAGAACAGCCTGGGGAGCTGCATTTGAGGTCAGGCGTGTTAGAGAACTTGATTCTGTTCGATAAGTCAGTGGCATCTATAACAGCTGGTATGTTGGAAATAAGCAACTCTGCACATCAGATCAGTAGGGAAGGAACTGGAGCCTGGAGAAAAGGAGACTGAGGGAAGACCTTCTCACTCTCCGTCTGAAAGAAACTTGTAGACAGCTGGGAATTGGTCTCTTCTCCCAAGTAACAAGGGATAGGACAAGAGCAAATGGCCTCAAGTAGCACCAGATAAAGTTTATATTGGATATAAGGAAAAATTTCTTCACTGAAAAGGTGATCACACATTGCAACAGGTTGCCCAGGGAAGTGGCTGAGTCACCATCCCTGGAGGTATTTAAAACACGTGCAGATGTGGCATTTGGCACGGTTTTGGACTTGGCAGTGCTGTTAGTGGTTGGACTCGATGATCTTAGAGATCTTTTCCAGCCATAATGATTCTGTGATTCCATAAAGTGTAGTGTAGTGTACTTGGGAAGTGAGCAAGGTGGTGGGCCACAAGTAGAGAGTGTGTGTGGTCTGTCACAAGAAACAACTCAAATAAGAAATGAATTCATGAAGACTATAACCTGATCATTCAAAACACAAAAAAAAAAAAAAAAAACAAAAAAAAAGGAGAAGGCTGCTAATTATTCTCATCCAAATGGGAAAGCTGATGGGTGGGCACACATCCCACTTTGCTGAGCAATTTCCATGTGTTTATGGATGTAAATGAAAGTCTGTATATCTTAAAAAAGCCTGGAAGTCAAGCATCCATCAGGCAAGTGTCACTAAGGAAGAGCTGTAGCTGAGAAGCCTGTTACTCAGATCTTCCCACTCTGGGCACAGGGAATTTTCTCCTCAGCTCACTCAGCAGCATTGCTGGTTCAAGCCTGGCCTGGGGTAGTTTAAGGGATGAATGCACAGCAAACTCATTCACCTCACAGAGGAAATGCTGAAAATTGGCTGATTCCATTTCAGTGGCTGGTCTCCTCCTAGCACACATGGCACAAGCACCTGTGTAAAATGAAAGCAAACTGAACTAAGACTTCTAAGCCTCTGAACAAACTTCAGCAAAATACACTGCTCCCCTCAGCCTCCCAAACAAATCTGCAGGAATAAACAGTGTCTGTGTGTGGTCTCTGGCATCAGGCATGCATGGCAGCACTCTGTGCCTGCTTCTTTGAGGAGAAACAGCTGATTTGCCAGCGAAGCTCCTTGATGAAAGCCTTGAACAGACTAATTCTTATAGAGGGGGAAGTTGCAGGTAAAACAGACTCAACTCTGGGAATTTCTACTTATTTCCAAACAGCACAAATTCCTGATGACTGATTAGTATTGACCAAATAAAAAGGACACAAACACCCATTGTCCTCCTTTCCTTGAATTAAACACTTATCACCTCCCCTCTTCCCAGCCTCAACTTCCCTGACTTTCATGCCATGTTGAAGTTATCCTGGCCCCATTTCTCTGGTGGCAGAAGAGCTTGGGGCCATGGATGGAACTGTTTCTTGACGATACTTTTTGCTGGTTCATTTTCTCTGCCACCATTTGCTTTTCTAGGATTTTCTCTACTGCTCTTTGCTTCTAGCTTGTTTTCTTAGAGTTGTTTCTTAGTGCCCCACTATGGTGAGGGTCACCTATGTCTGCAGTCCCTCAGGCTGTCCCTGCATTGATATGTTTTTCCCATGGCCAGAGTCCTTTGGGATATCCCTGTACTGGTGTGGGTACCCCATGGCTTCAGTCTCTCAGAGGTGTCCCCACATTGTCATGGATGTTCGTGACCCAAGGCCTTTAAGTTTGGTTATCAAAACCAGAGTTAAGGATGATCTCAGTGTGAGTTGCATGCAGAATTTGGTCCTCTTGACTGCTTCAAAGCAGAATATTATATTTCCCCTTAGAAAATCAAATTGATATTACCAAAATAAAAAAAGAAAAAGGAAGGATCTTCATGCTAGAGTATTAAAATTAAAATCTCTGGCATATGTTTAAAGCAAACATTCAGAAACCACTAGGGTTGATGTTTGCTAGAACATCTGCCACTGAAATGTGAATCAGCTCCCCTCCTCCCCATGCCCCATTTCTGATGCAGACTTTCCCCCAGGCATCCATCTCCAGCCCCCAGCAGCCCCCTGTTTCATTTCTCACTAGGTTGGGTTGTGCTACAGAAGAGCAAATTGTCTTTTGACAAATCTGTCTCCTTGTGGGGGTGCTCCTGGGCTCCCCAAGCAGTGTCTGGGCTTGTTTTTGCTCTGCCCCAGGGGATGCTGTGCCCCTGGTCTGAGTGTGTGCTGTCTGTATGTCCTTTGTTCTGTGCCCTATATTAAGGGTTTTTTTCTTTTCATACAGCTTTTAACAGTGATATATGAGATTTGCAAATAAACACGAAGTGGGGGATTAGGAGACCTCACAAGAGACTTTTATTTACTTTAACAACTGACATGAGAGAATGTGCTTGATAGAAATACCTGCCTAATGTTTTACCAAAGTGCTTAAGAAAAGCACGTGACTTTCACTGCTGCAATAAACTGCTGAGGTACTTCTAGACTATGTTCAGCCGGTAGCTGGAGCTGGGGGCAGGTGAGGTAACATGCAGATTTTAAAATCCACACCTTATCAGACATTAGAGAAGATAACATGTGCTGACAGCAGGCGTTTCCAGAGCACTGTGAGGTCACCTCAGATAGTGGGGCATCAGGTGATGTAATGCTGCTGCCATGCCTGCTGCAACGGCCCTGAAGCAATACCTGCCTTGCAGTCACAGGTAATACACATCCTACAGAGGGGGGTACATACCCTGCTCACAAATGGCTGGAAAAATAGGATGATCTGGAGAAAAAAATGGGATATTTGCAACCCCTTTTTAAGACCTGTCTTTCCACAGAGACTTTCTGCTGACATTTAGCATTTGTTGTGCTCTTACCAGGGAGCTTGTGAGAGTAACCAGAGTCTGCCAGGGGTTTGGTTGAGATAAAGTGCTTGCTTGATCTTTCATTGCTGTTAAACTTTCATATTCCTCTGCCTGCTGTGTAGACATAATATTTCCTACAACTTTCATGAACAGGTGTAAAAGGAGACAAAGAAATAAGAAATATGTGATGTACAGGGGCATCTTCACTGTGGGTGTGCTCAGACACTGGAACAGGTTGCCCAGAGAAGCTGTGGATGCCCCATCCCTCGAAGTGTTTAAGTTGTATGAGACTCTGAGCAACCTGGTCTAGTGGGAAGTGTCCCTGCCCATGGCAGGGAGGTTGGAACTGGATGATCTTTAAGCTCCCTTCCATCCCAAACCATTTTGTGATTCTATGGTTTCTTTTTTTTTAAGTCACTGTTGCAAACAGTGTATGGATTGGGTGTGATGACCTTGAAAATGGATTTAGTCCAGGTGTAGTGACTGTCCAACTGAACTCCAAGGGGGAGGCTCTGGGTCATGGACAGTGACAAACCCCAGAGCAGGCACAGCACGAGTGGGTTCTGTGGCAGGGGGAGGCTGGGTTGCTCAAGGAGGAATCCAAAACAAGGCTTGCTGCTTTTTTTGGGGGTGTCTATCCAGACATTGCCTGGGCAGGAGTGCTTCACTCATAGCCTTGGCTTTTGCCTGGCCCAGAGGAACTCCTTTAATATCTCTCACAGACACTGCTGGCTTGATTCAAAGGCACTGAGTGTTTAAAAACTCCCATGAGATCAGACTATAAATCTGAATCCTCAGGCCACATTTATTATTAAATCTCCAACTTCCTGAGTAGAAAATGAACCTTTTGCACTGAATGTCTGCTGTGTCCTGCTAATTCTGCTCAAAATATGAGACACTTATTTAAAATAACAAAGGCTGGGCTGTGTTGCTAGTCTCAGTGATAACATTTTTGCTTCAAAATAATTTCTTTTCTGTTAGAATATTGGTAATACCCTAGCAATCAGATAACAAGACAAGCAACATCCAAAGTGCTGGTCATGTTTCTGGAGTATGTGGTCCATGTATAGCTTAGAAATAACACATGTTTGAGTTCTATATATCCCTTGAAAGATTCTCTGCAGATCTGGAGATGTTATGCCCATCTATAAAACTGGTGTATATGGGCCTTAGATAGAACTACTAATAATAAATCCAGGATTATTGCTCGTAAGTATGTCATGTGCATCCTCTACATGAATTCACTGTTATCTGTCTTAAAAATAAGAAGGGATTTGCCTGCACCTCAAAACTAGTTGAGCTATGGGTTTTGTTTCCCTTGGTTGTATGTTTTTACCCATTACCTATAAAACACTGGCACATGTGAACAAGCACATAAACCTGATATGAGGAGTGAGGAGGTGTGATGAGCAGTGTAGTACTTTATTGCTTGATGAATATATCCAGTTCTGTAGTAATTACCATGAAGTGAGAGTAAGAAGAGATGGAGAGGACTAAAAAAGCAGTGGAAGTGAACTTGCTCAGTCAGAGCATAACTCTGCCTCAAGTCACAGAATCATAAAATCATTAAGGTTGGAAAAGACCTCTAAGACCATGAACTCAACACCACCAGGTCAATGCTTAAACCATGTCCCTAAGCACGACATCTGCACACTTCTTGAACACTTCCAGGGACAGTGATTCTACCACTTCCCTGGGCAGCCTATCCCAATGCTTGACAACCCCTTCAGTGAAGAAATTTTTCCTAATATCCAGTCTTGTTTATCTGTAATGCCTGTGCCCTGTCCCTGAAGGAACAGGGTTTGCACTGCTGTTAGGACACTTCTCACAGTGTTTCTGAGCCGAGATATCTCTCCCCAGGAACAAGAATCTTTGTCATCCCAGGCCTGGTATAAATTCTAGTGAGGTTAGAGTTAAATGTGGCACCAAAAGTTAAATTAGCAGAGAAACAGGAAACTAACAGAGGAACTGTCTGCCAGCTTCTGAATTTGAGTAACAGAAGAATGCAGAAAGTCATAAATAAATAGACAGAACCAACTGGAGAACACCAGTTTCTACTTCAGAAACCTCCTAGCATGATGGGCCACACTCCTCTTTGGTTATGCTTCCTTCTCCGTTGTGAAAGCAATTTCCCCAAGGTTCTCCTAAATTTCTCCAGAGACCTATCTGAGAGATGTTTCTGTAGAAAACTTCATCACTGAAAGAAGGCTTTACAATGCTATGCTAAGACCTAATCAAGTGATTTGAAAAGCCCCTCGCACTGGATTGAAAGTTTAGACTATCCTCTGTCAACGCAGTAGTCTAAACACAAGGCTGTACGTGTGCCCTAGGAGCCAAGCAGCTGGATATCCACAATTTCCATGGAGTAATAATTGAAGAGGCTGATAAATCTCAAAGTGACTTTGGAACAATCCTGTCTTCTTCTATTTTTTTTTCCTACTTATTATGACCAGCACTAACGACCCCTCTTCTCTATTTTGTATTGTACATGGTCAGTTGCTTGGAGATACTTATTTTGGTCCCTCCTTCAGGCAGGCTGTGACATTGTGATGACGGGAAAGGCTTGCTGTGGACTTCTGAGGAAGCCGCTGCAAAGTACATGAAAGAAGACTAAAGTCAGCTCTTAAGATTAGGATCAATGGTTTCTCAACATTTCAAAACATATTTATTAAAAGAATACGCACTTTGCTTGTCTAGGCTGGTTTCTGGGAATGGGATGTGATGCTTTTTCCCTTATCTGGCGGGATTTTTCTGCATAGACGGTGTGTCTGTCTTTGGTCAGAAGAAAGTAGAAGATTATTTAACATACATCTAAAAAGTGCAACATTCATCTGTGATTCAAATTGGATAGCAGGCCATAATACTCAGGGTTACAGAGGGGTCAGAAGGAGAGCAGTTGCTCAAAATGGGGAGGTTTAATGTAGTTTTTAACCATTATGTTCAGTGAAAGAGGATGACCGTGCTAGTCTACAGGACAAACAATTAAATATCTCCTGAATTGTTGCTCTGTTGTAAAGGAGTTGAACTTTATCTGACCTTTCCACCAGGAGCTAAAATCAAAAAGATTTGCTGACTACATGCTCCTTTTTGAAACTCACATTGAGAAAAAACAGAATTAAGGATGGTCTCAGTGCAAGTTGCATACAGAATTTGATACTCTTGACTGCTTCAAAGCAGAATTTTATATTTCCCCTTAGATAATCAAATTGATATTACTAAAATAAAAGAAGAAAAAGAAAAAGAAAGATATCTTCATGCTACCTAGAGTATTAAAAATAAAACCTCTGGCGTATATTTAAAGGAAACTAACATTCAGAAACCATCAGGGTTGATATTTGCTAGAATATCTGCCACTGAAATGTGAATCAGCTCTTTTAAGTACCTCCAGTTTGGTGCATTTTTGTGTGTATATAACCTCATTAACTGTATTCTTTTCACATTCAAAGGAACCCTGCAAGCTCACACTCACACACATACATGCAAATGTGTAACATCTTACAGCAAAATCTGGGGATGTGGCAAAACTTATGGGGCAGGATTAATCTGGTTGAAAGTAAATACCAGTGGTATAGATGTTTATATCAGAGCTAATTGCCCTGGTCTCCCTCTGTAGTCAGTGGAGGGAACCAGTCATTGCTGGAGTGTGATTCATCTCCTGCTGAAGCCGATGTCTGAAATGGGTCAGACACCTATTTCTGTCATTATTTTCAAAGGTTGCCTTTGGATCCCAGCTCAGAAACAGAGATGTAGATTCTAGACATCTAAGGGTGAGCCAGATGAGTGTGAGTCAGCAGTGTGCCCTCAGAGTGAAGGCAGCTGGCTGCATCCTGGGCTGTGTTGGAAATGGCTCAGCAGCAAGTCCAGGGAGGTGGTTACTGACCCAGCTTTGAGCAGGCACTTGGATTCTATGACCTCCCCAAATCCTCTCCAACCTGAATTACCCTGTGAAACCCTTCTTCTCTAGTCAACACTTGCAAGACTGCATCTAGAGTAGGATGTACTGTTTTGGGCTCCCTGTTCCACAAAGGCTTTGATGGGCAAGACTGAGTCCAACAAAGGCCACCAAGATAGTCAGGGGTCTCAGCCATGAGGCTTGAGACCAAGCACCAGCTCCACGGGGCTGGAGTGCACATGGGATGTCTCAAAGAGTTTGGAAGAAGTGGGTTTGTTTGACCTAAGAAGAGAAAGATAATGGAGGGTCCTGCATCTTTCTTCAACTGGCCAGCTGGGAAGGAAATAAAACATAGACTCTTCTTAGAGGTGCCCAGTGAAATGATGAGAGGTTATAGACAAAAGCTGGAACATGAAAAACTCCAATTAGCTATCAGGGATTTTTTTTTTCATCCTGAGGATGTTCAAGCAGTGATAGTGGTTGCCAAGAGAGGTTGGAGATACTCAAACCTCAACAGGGCAAAGGACCAAGTGATGTGTTCTAGATTTCCCTTGCTTGGAGCAGACAACTGGGCGAAATGACTTGCAGATATCCTTTCCAATCTGTGTTAGTCTTACAAATCATACTATACAGATATGTGTTTGGGATAAGGCTGGTCTTGCTAGACTCTAGGTTTTTCTCTTTCCCAATTTCTATTCTTTTCTGCTTCTTGAGCTTATACCCTTCTATTTTCTGTAATCTAGTATCTGCTTCTGAAGGATGTATTCTCAAAGCTTTTTGCTTGCCTAATATACCCCTCCTTTAAAAATGTCTAATTTGCACATTCGTGAAGCTGCTCTGAGCTCCCTGTATATTCAAGGAAAGACATAATGGATGCGGATCATGCAGCTGATAGTCAGGTTTGTAGATGTCAGTGTTGGTCATACTTTCTCCCTTGTTCAAACAGCCCTCCAAAAAAGTTGAACCCAGATTATTCCAGTGATTTTTTTTGCAATGAGGCCTCAGAATCATTGGCATAACCAATAGGCTTTGATGTAAGGGATGGGTGTAAGGGAAACAGGGAAGCAAGACATGCTATTTTACCACTAACGCCGACATTTCATGGAGTTCAAACATCTGTTCTGTTCTTCTGGTCTGGAAACAGCGATTCATTTACCCTTGATTCTGTTGTCTGAAATGAAGCTACTAAAAGGAAGCAGTTAGATGCAAAGTCCCATGCCCTGATCATATCTGAGGTCTGAAGTTACAAAATCACCACACAGTGCCTTCCCCCCTCCTACTGTTGCCTAAGCAGGTCCCTGTTCCATGCCTGCTACCTAAACATGCCTGCTTGCCATGGCAACCAGTCAGCACCAGAAGTATTTTAAAGCTGCTAAAGAAATGTCCCCATTTACGTGCTGTCACACATTTAGAAAAGGCAGAACATAGTAATAAAATGACAAGCCCCATTGCTTGCCCCAGCTGAACCTGACTGTGAGGTTCAGAGGCTCACGGACGGGTTGATTTTGAAGACAACGACAGCCTAAACATAGTTCTATACTGTGGGATAAGACACAAGTTCCATTTTTATCACTTGTTGTTTCTATTATCAGTCCCATGTGTTTAGTGTTTTGCATAAAGTCCAAATTTCTGTAGACAAGTAGTGATTTGGGAGCCTTAATTCAGTTATTCTAAGAAAAAAATAAAAATTTTGGTTTTCTAGATATTGCAAAGGGTGATCAAAGACCTTAATTCTCACTAATTTCCTTTGAAAGAAGACTTGCTTTCTCTTTCTCAGCTAAATATTTTTGTCCTAACTTTTGAAATCTTTGTACATCATCTTCACAAATGAGCAAATTTAGAAGCCTCAAAAAACAAATGGTAAAATTCAAATAACCAAAAACTATTAAAATAAAATAGAATTGAAAAGTTTTACTTAGAGTGTGATTTTTGTATTAATGGAGACATACTGTATTTGAGAAGGACTGACTGGTTTGTGCTGGTTATTCAGAGTTAATCCCCAAAATCTAAAGCAGCAGAGCTCTGAGTAAATTGCGTGCTAGTGGCACTTTCATTAGTGAATTTCACAGGGTTTTGCAATCTTCATCTCATAAAGAGGACAGGAAAAAAAAAAGCAAGTCCTCAAGCATCTGAAACAAGATAAAACAAATGACCTTCTGCAAAACTGTTATTTCCCTGTTCTCCCAGGAACATCAAATTACCCATATTGAAGAGAACACAGCATAAAGTGAAGCAATAAGGGTATTAAATGTACTTAGGGTCTCTAGCTTCGCTTATGACACATGAAGAACATGATGACACCTGCAGCCATACATCCTTTTATCACCCAGGCACTCTCTGGAGGAGGGAACTGCCTGTTCTACAGACACAGTTTCTGTGTTTCAGAAGATGGGGTGTGCAGGTGAAACAGAGAGATAAAACTTTGCACAAGGGTCACATCACCATGGGGACTGGAGAAGGGCAGAGAAGCAAAACCAGAAGCTAAACCTCAGTATTGAGCAACAGAGGGGCTGTGAGGTCAGGGCAGGAGAATCTGTGTTTGGATGAGCTGCCATTTAAAAACACTATGGCAGGATTTGGCAGGAGGAAGGTCACTTGTGCTGTATCTGCTGTCACTAGAACATTTCCTGATGGTGCTTGGTCTATGCTAGTCACCACCATAACCCTCGTTCTTGCTTCTCAGTCCTATCCACTGGCGATAGCTCCTGGCGCCGTGTGAGGGACACGCTGTGTCTGGACACCCTGTGTTTTGACCCAGAGTCAGATACCTTCAGCTGTGATACCCAGGGCTTCCTCTTCTCCCTGATTCTCCTGAGCATAGTGGAGAACCTGCACCAAATACTCCCTTCTGTGAGAAAAGGAGATCACCAAGGGGTTGTTCAAGCAGGGGGTTTGTCACTGGCTACAAGCTGAGCATCCTTGGAAGTGTTCAAGGAATGTAAATTTAAGCAACCTGGTCTAGTGGGAGGTGTCCCTGCCCGTGGCAGGGGGGTTGAAACTAGATGATTTTTAAGATCCCTTCTAACCTAAACCATTCTATGATTCTATGGCTGATTCAAAGGCTGGAGCAGCCACAGCTTTGGTGGGTGGCTTCACAGCAATAACAGTGAAACAGTCAAGCCTTTAATATCTGCTTTGAAAATTGCCTTTGTTGTATAGGAGAAGAAGGTTTTCAAAGAGGTGACTATAACAGAAGGGATTAAACACATTGTTCATGCAATTCATCCACTCTGCTCCATAATATTCTGTGTTCATGTCCCAGCCTGGACTGCAGCTGCTGACACCTTCTGAGTTTGGCAGTTCTCAAGAAATTTTCAGGCTGGCACTGAGTTTTACAAACAACAGGATAAAATTTTGCATACAGGTCCCGGTTATGTAAATTACAGAAATTTAACCAGTTGTCCAGACTCTGATTCTAGGATGGAAGAGAAATAAATTCCAGGCTTTCTGGAATAGTCAGAATACTGTGTCAAATTTGATCTGATGTGATTATACTGCCTAGCTGGGATGGGACTTGAGTCTCCTGTTTTAGAGGCTCCAAGGTTTAATGAGGTGTTAGCTTAGACCCTGTGGAAGGGTGCAGTGAGAGGTAAAAGCTGGAGCACTTGACACATGGCCATAAGAGCAGGGAATAGTTCTTTGGAGCAAAGGAGTTTGATCTTCTATTACAGCTTCCACCACTCGCTCTGTGACTGGACAAAAAAGTCTGCAAGGCAGAAATCATTAGCCAGCATGTTACTAACTCTGAAGCTCACCTGATCACTCGAATTCCACATCAAATCTTATCTTCAGAGCCAGGGCAGACATCGAGGATATAACCAGCAGGACCTTATCCCCTGCCTATCACAAGCTTCAAAGAGAGGATAAGCTCTCTACTGCGCATTCCCAGGCATGGAGCTGGCATCTAACCACAGGGCTGATTTCTTGGAGGAAGCAAATTACACATGCCATAATGTGTATGGCATAGTTGACCGCTGTTGCAAATGGTCTTACAAGAGTCTACTGTGCAGTTAAAGTAAGAAAAGTCTTACTGCCTTCATCTTCTTCTAATAATGCAAAGGATATTAACTTGACTAGCAAACTGCCTAGTAAATTAAAAAAATCTTCTCTCTGGTAAAGTAAATGAGGTGTCATGATGGTTCCTTACACTGAGAAAGAAATACATCTGAGACTGTAGAAACCTGCTAGCTCTCCTGTTGGACTTGAGTCTGGTCTACAGATGAAGATAAGGAAACCTTGCAAATGCTTCTGGAGGGACACTGGTTTGTTAGGCTGACCCAGTCACTGCTCACATAAAAAGCTGACTTTTTTCTCCTATGCTATCAAAGACCAGAAATTTATCAGATGTATACCAATCCCAGTCTAAAACTTGGTACTGGATTCAAGACACCTTGATAGTAGCAATCTAGTTTCCCAATTTCAGCATAAACTTAAAAAATTAAAACCATAGCAGCAGCAGCAGTGATTGTGTTGATATAAAGTGACATGAAATCTGGCTTACTGGGATCCTGCTGAAAGGAAAGAAAGAGAGCTTCTCATCCATCCATCCATCCATCCATCCATCCATCCATCCATCCATCCATCCATCCATCCATCCATCCATCCATCCATCCTTCAGGACTTATCCTTTTTTTCTTCTTTTGGTTCCATTTCTCAAGCAGCATTTGACTCTGAAGGCTTAAGTCACTGCTTAAGCTAAGGTCTGTCCTTAGCCTCCAGGCCTGGGTTGTCTGTGATTGCTTTAGAAAACTGGATGCATTTTTCTGAGCTGGTTTTAGTCAGACAACAATCAGCTTTTTATTACTTCGGAAAGATCTTGTACATTGTCCAGCTTTCAGTAAAAGTTTTATCTGGTTTTGGTTGCCACATGCTAAGAAAAAAAAGATTTCTTTCCCTTGGCAAACTGTGAACACTTAAATGGAATAGCTCTGGATTTTGCAAGGAGAATGCTTGCTGGAGGAAAAGAACAGCCCTCTGTTTTCACTTAGTGAACTATGAGCTTTGCGCAATGTTGAGATCTTAATTGAAAAGACAGTTGATTAATTATACTCTATATTTTGGAGCGATCTGTATGGATTTAAAGCTTACTCAGTAGGTACAGTGCAAACCAGTGCTTGGAAAGCATGAGGTGAGGATGCATCTCTAACTGAAGAAATACAACTCCTAGGAAAATAATGATGCCCCTCAGTGTTACAAATTTTACTGCCACCTGACGGCAGATTGCCCATCCTAGTGCCTAAACTCTTAGGTAGGAACCATAGCTTTTCTGCCTGATTAGGACGCTGTTCCCATAGGATTTTAAGGAGTAAGAAAAGTTCAACAGCACTTGATGGCTCCACTCTTTCTTCTGGGTAAGTGGTTCCTTTGGTTCTGCCTTTGTCTCTCCAGTAGTCAACCTGAAGAAAGGTTTACCCTAAAGTTGTAGTCCTCCCATTCCCCAGAATGGGAGGAGAGCAGACCCTTCCAAGCTGCTTCTCTTCTTGATGAATACACACTGGGATACAGCAATGATTCAGGACTGGAGTAAAATCAATTGCTAGGCAATGGCCAGGCAGAATGCAGGTTGATGAAAGTCTTTTTCTCCTGCAGACATTGACTGGTTGGTTTGGGAAAGGTGAAGATGTCCTCCAAGTCAATGCCTAAGGTTTCTGATGGCCTGGTTCTTCCAAGACATCAAGGATATCTAGGCCATAGGAAACAGCAGACTTGGATGCTTTGGAGTTTGGGCTCAGCTGAAGTGAGATGCATCCTTTGTTTTGTGTAGTACTCATTACTGACACTGACAGTTATACCTTAAAAACCCAGGTTATTGGAATATCTTGATAGTAATCTCTCTACCACTCTCTCTTTTTATTATTTTTTATTTATTACTTCTGTATGAGCATTAACTTTTCAAAATTATGCCCTTCTTTGCATTTACATGGCTATCAAATTCAGCTAGACCTTGTAGATCTAGCATTGATGATGCTGTGAAGAGTGAGGCAGAAAAACCATAAAGCAGCTGGTATCATTTAGAAGTGGAAACATTAATGCTTAGAAATCCTGGGAAACACCCAAGATCTCTATAAAGTCAAGAAGGATGAGAAAAGTACAGGAACTTTCTGCTGAAATGAAAAAGACATTCTGGATGACAAATAATTCTGTAGGACTAACATTCATCAAAAACATTTCCCTTATTGATTTGCACTGGGAGTCATGATATGAAACTTTCATTTTTCAAAACAATTAAGGCACTATGAATCCAGGTGAATCAATGGAGCTGAAATCCTTTTTTTTTTCTTGAAACAGAGCAAAATGTCTTTGAGATCAGGTGGGACTAGGATTTCTGCCTGGGGCTACATTTTATGCTGTCAATAATAAACAGACAAGCAAACTGCAAGAAAATATAAACAGTTAGGATGTTACCTAGGCTTTTCCTAGTTAACAAGGTAACTGATCACATCCCTTCATGGTAATATTGTCATTTTTTTGTATTGAAAAACAAAAATATATACTCAAGTGGGGCTGTTGGTTTAGAAGAAATACAGCAAGGATTCTGCTTGGACACAGCCTTAGATTTGCCTTGACTGAATTACAACCACTTGCATTTCCTCTGTAAGAGCATTTGGCAGAATGAGTTAACTGTTGTGTTTACTGACTTCTAAGAAACGATTACTCATCATGCACATAAAATGACTTTTTTGAGCTCATAATCATGAATCTCACACAGGAAATACAACTCTGACAATGAGTATTACACAGTCAGAGATCACAAATATGCTGTTTGATGTGTGTCCCCAACCTGAGATTATGTTTATTGACTACAAAAAAAACACCTCTAGAAGAGCTACAGGAAAGAACTGTTTATGGAGAAAATATATAAAATCATCATCATCATCATAAGCATTTTTAAAAAGTCACAAGCAGTTTTCCTTCTTTCTCCAAATTCCTAAAACTGTTTTGCCAAATCTGCACCTTGTTTGCTATTATACTTGTATGGAAAGTTGAACTATGGTTTCCTGTGTTCCAAAGAAAAGCCACAGCACTTCTTAGCTTCTGAAACCCAGAAATCTCAGATCTCTGCATGAACTGTTGATTTCCATGATTTAGCGTTGGCCTTAAATTGAACACTGATGCTATCAGTAAACTGCTGCAGTAGGGTTTATCTCTTTTTTGCAGGGGCCATGCAATTTATCAGGCAGCTGTCAGTACACACAAAGGGAATTCACAGGCCTACAGATAAACACAGGATCACAGAAAATAAAAGACCGTATCCATGCTGGTGCACACTCTTCCCTGCAGTGCAACATGGCTCTGCTGGTAACTACATCCGTCTCTGATAAAGCACCTAGATTTTTACGTATTATGGGTTTCAGTGAAATTTAACAGAGCAGTTGCTGAATAAGAAATATTTAAACGATTTGCATTCCCAGAGAAGGGCAGTGAAACGTGTGAAGAGGCTGGAGCACAGGTCTGATGAGGGGCAGCTGAGGGAGCTGGGGGCAAGGAAGGCTCAGTGGGTGCCTTATTGCTCTCTGCAACTACCTGAAAGGAGGTTGTAGTGAGGTGGGGATCAGTCTCTTCTCACAAGTAACAAATGACAGGATGAGAGGAAATGGCCTCAAGTTGCTCCAGGGGAGGTTTAGAATGGATATTCGAGAAAATTTCTTCACTGAAGGGGGTTACCAAGCCTTGGAACAGGCTGCCCCGGGAAGCAGTTGAGTCACCATCCCTGGAGGTATTTAAATGATGTGTAAATGTGGCACTTGGGATCATGATTAAATGGTGGGCTTGGCAGTGCTGGGTTAACAGTTGGACTTGATGACCCAGCCTAAGTGATTCTATGATTCTGTGATTGATTCTATACTATTAACTGCTTGGCTGGTTATCTTTCAATGCTAATGAACAGATAGGAGATAGCATTTTAATGTTTTATCTTTCAAAAGTGATTGTATGATATGCATGGAAATGCACCTCTCCAACAAATTTAAGTTACTTTCTTAAAATAATTGCATTCCTAAAAATAAAAAAGGAAATTCTCAATTTATTTCTAGACCAAAGGTAGAGAATAAAACCACAGATTTAGAGTGGGTGGTTCCATCTTCCTTAAATATTTAAAATTATGAAAGAGAATTTTGACTTGGAAACATTTACATTAACAGCTACCAATTTCACAAAACTGCACACTTATGGTGACTTGCACAGACTGCTAGAGCCCTGATTCCATCTTGGAAGAAAGACAGGTAAGAGCTGATAGTTTGATCAACAGCACATAGACTATCCATAGCTCAGCCTAGATTTGAAGCTGTATTTCCTTCTGGGGCAGTGAGTAGCCAATCCACCTCACCAGCCCAGAGTCCTTGCATTGTGCTGTTGTCCCTTGCATCGTGCTGTTGTCCCTTGCACCATCACGCCCAGCAGCAGGGAAGTAGGAGCTGCTGAGGCCTTTCATGATTCTGGGGGTTATCCCTAGCTGATACCCACCTTTTCCATGCAGGGATCATAACCAGAACAGCCTGGATTCAGGATCCCCCTCTCCTGATCGGCAGAGAACAGAACAGACAAACCTGCCATTTTCAGATGTTATTTGTGAGCGATTTGCCTGGTTGGGAGGTAAATTCTCAGCAGAAATACTTGGCAGGCTGTTGTCTGTAGCATAGTCCTGTGCATAATGCAGAAGGCTGGGAGCAGGAGGAAGGACAAAGGGAAAATGAGCAAGGTGAGAGTGGGGATGACACCCTTGCCCACTGCTAAACCCTGCATGCCTGTGACTGGCTGGTGCAGGTCCCCTTTCATCCTGCAAAAGTTACAACCATACAACCGTGCAACTGTAATAGAAGTTCTGCTATCTGAGTTTTAACTACAGAAAGTACTTTTTTCATTCAGTCTGTTACTAACAATGTCTATTCTACATAAATGGCTGCAGTACAGATGGAAAGGATCTTCTGGGAGGGTCTATTCAGAAGATAAGTAATTACTTAGGGACAGGCTATCCCTGTGCATGTTGTAACTCACTGTCATGCCACAATGGTATTTTAGATAATTACAACACAGGATTGTACATTTTTGCACACATATATTTGCTTGACAAAACAAGCCTTTATTCACACGTGATGGGTAATTGCTTGTCCAAGCATGGAGTATAACTGCACGCACCCTGGGTGCAGGCAGAACAGGCACAGAGGCCCTTGCATAAAAACAAGGGATCCCAGAAACATGCTGAATGAATTTCGACTGTACACGCTGTCCTATAATTGTAGTCCCAGCAGTGTGTATGTGGAGTTCCTGAAAAAGATCTTGGGAGGGAGGGGAAGAAGAATAAAACAATATCAAAGAAGAGCCATGTGGTGTTGATGGGCTTGGAAAGACATCTTGCTAATTGTTTGCAGGATGCATTCCAGGTTACTGAAAGCCAAGAGACTGCAGGGTTTGTTGGGCCAAACTGAAAATTACAGTGCTTTCTCCTGTCCTTGTCTTACTTGACTGATGGGAGTCTCTCATCCCCTCGGGCGCTCACAGGAATTAGGATCTGGTGTATCCCACTGTAGGGCGTGCTGCTGGTGGGGCTTTGATCAGAGTTCAGCCTTTGTTGTTGAAAGGATATATTTCATCTCAGCAGATTCAAAACGGAGATGGGCTGTTCAAGGCTATTGCCACAGGACTTGTCTCCCCTCCCATTCCCCCAACAAAAGATGAACAAAAACAAATGACCAGCCAAACTGTGTATTGTTTCCACGGGGTAGACTGTTAGGAGTTGCATGTATATTCATTATTACCAAGACTGAAAGGCATCATGCTGGGTTGATTTCAGAGCAGTTCCTTATTAACAGTATTTTTTAATGTGAGTGTCAAAGTCGACTTTCAGTTACTGCCCATGACCTTAGAAAAATACTTAGCATCATACATCTGAAGTTCATGCCACTAAGCCTTGTAATTGAAGCAAGCCCAGTAAATATTCAGGAACAAATATGAGAATCTGCCTATCCTTCTGTGTAAATCACCCTGGTATATCTGCTCTGTGCTAAATGCTTTCTTCTGTCATCAGTGTTGTTGGGCTTGGTCCACAGCTGCCTCCTTGCTATCACCTGATGGATGTTGCAGTATTTCAGATTCTTTTATGTCAGAGGAACCAGGTTCAAGGATTACATGTCAGTGAAGGAATAAAGGCAGCAGCTAGCCCGGTTCTGCAGTGCTGAATGGAGATTAGGTGCAATGGCAAGTGGCAGGTCAGCTGCGACTGACTGACTTCACTCATCAGTGTCTATAACTGTCTATAACATGATCCCCAGCTGCCTATAACTGGGGATCATGTAGCCCTCAGGTTGTGAGGTGGAAGTCTGGTGTAGCAAGACTAAAACCCAGAGTGATGGTATAGATCTGGGAGATCCCAGATGTTTCACCAGGTGAGAGGATTGGCACTTCTGGGTTTGATGGTCATCCTGGGATCTGAACACTCTTACCTTCGCAATGAAAGCTCTTTCTCAATACACAGTATTTCAGATCACTTAGGCAGTGAGAAAGTATTTGTGAAATGCTTCTTACTGCTCCTTGAGTGGTTCCTGCCCTTTTTGCCTCCCGTTGAAGTTAATTGTCCTCAAATGAAGTGGTGCTGTAACACCAGTGTGGGAGCAGAGGGAATTTATGTATTCCCAGATGCACCTGGCACACCATACACGTGTGGGATTTGTCAGTCCCATTGCTTTTGCCTCTGGTGTTCCTGGGAACCTTCCTAGCCACCTCTTGGGGTTGACAAGGCAGACACCATTGTCAGGATATAATGGATTAATCATATTGAATAAATGTTCTAGTCGTTGAGCTGACACATAGTGACAGACCCGAGAAATAACTCTTCATTTCGTCAGGTAGACAGACACTTTGATGGATGCGGACTGCGAGGTAATTCACTGAGGTTAATGGACTGTTATGCCAGAGACTGACAAAATGAAGACTTCACCAGTTAAACTGGGTCCCAGGGATACTTAGATTTGGTACCAAGTGGGAACTGGAATTAGCTTTCCGCAGAATAATCGGGAGATGTCTCTTAGGTGAAAATGGTTGTGCATTATAGCAGACCTGTCTTCCCACCGTGCTCAGTAGCTCCCAGAGGGTGAAGGTGTGAGCAGTCTGTAGCTTGCAAGTCTCTGCCAGGTGAATATCCCTTTCGTTATGTTCCCTGGGTGCTGCTGAATTCCTTTCTGAGATTCTGGGTAAGATGGGCATCCCTGGCAGATACAGTCAGATGTAGCCACAAAACTACAGAAGGATAAAAGCTGAGAGCATGAGACAGCCTTGCCCTGTTATTTGGGGTGTAAGAGGCTAAGGCTGTTCCAGATCCATGAGGAAAGCAAGTGGTACTCTGAGCCAGAGGTTTCTCTGGTTATTAACAAACTTACAGGTTTCAGGATGGCACCATAGAATTTTTTAAAATATTTCTGCCAGGGCATTTACAGTAACTAAGCACTGAGTATGGGTGTTCCCACTACCTGTTGAACCCAAACGCTTCCCTGGAGACACTAAGGAGTCCTCAGACAGCAATCAGTCTCAGTCAGACCCATCAAGATGGGCTTCTATTATGCAAAAGAGCTGTCAAGCCTGACCCTCACACCCCATCATTAAAATTCCTCCGGAGCTCCAGCCCAGTCGGGGGCAGATTCCGAGTCCTGAGGGTGAGGTCATGTCTGCAATAAGCCCCTGACAATAATTGCCATTATATGGCCCTATTTATTCGCCGAAGGCACAGTGATGTTGCTGCAGAATGAGGCCACAGGCAAAAGAGAAGGGCATCTATTTGTGATTTTATGACTTTTTTAACTGTAAGTTGTTAATCTGTTTTTTCTAATTGCCTTGGTCCACCACGTTGGCCACAGGTTGTGAATTGATGAGTTCTAGTTAATCAGTACTAACATATAAAAAAGTATATTTTTAAATAAATATGAAGAAGAGCTGAAAGACGGAGTACTTTCATCCAGCCTGTCTGGAGAGTGTGTTGGTATCGTTTGCGGTTGGATTCTACACTGCTGCTGCCCTTCCACATTTTGTTTCCAGGAGGCTTGTAAATCCTTGTCTGCAATAGCACAAGGGCTTGAAAAGTACCTGGCCAGGATTTGACAGAGGTCAGTTGTGTATCAGTGTGGCTGGGGTCAGAGGCAGAACAGGCTTTGGGCTTAGGCCTGGCTCTAACCTAAGCATTTTCTTTGTTTTTCTACTTTTGTTGTCTCCCAGGTGAATTTATTTGTCTTCTTCATTGTTTTTTATATTCTACAAGAACGGTTATTCTGCTTAAATAAACCTGTGTGTTCCTGATTGACCTCAGTAATGTGAGTTTAACAGTGGGGCACATCCAGGAAATGTGCTGGCTTTTTAGCAGTCATGCACTTTCCATTGGAAGTTTGCAGTCCCCACATCACCCATGTGTGGACCACAGGAGCTCTCTACCCTCTGAGCTGGGTTTTCCTTATTCACTACCTTCTCTGTCCTGCAGGGAAGGAATGGAATTTTAAAATTAGTCTTTTTCAGTTCCTGTAGGTACAACATCCTTGCTGCTTTCATGTGTGCTTCCTTTCTACTAGTAGACAACATTCCCTAAAGGGAGTGGTTGAGGTTTTTGTCTATATATGGCCCTACGTCTCTTGTCAGTGACAATTCTTCTTTTCTTTTACACTAAAATTTACAAAGGTTTGTTTTCAGAGTGCCTTTTGAATACCCTACTGAAGCACAGGGAGAAGAAATCTGGGACAAGAGTGAATTAGTAAGAACTTATCACTAGGAGATGAGACCTAAATAGAAAATATAATTAAAGCAGCATTGTGTAGCCTAGATTTTTATCCAGCTGTTTCTGCCAGTTTGTCTGTGTTCTTCAATGTAAAAAAAAATTTTAAAAAATTACTTCTTTCAACACCTTTCTGTTGCCAGTAGCCACACTGGACATTTAAAACAATTTGCCAAGTTTGATCCCCTTTATGCCAGCAGAAATCAGAATTAGCTCCAGATATTCTGTGCAGTGAGGCTGGATAAAGGGAGATCATTTCTCTCCCCATATTCTAACTTTTTTCTCTGTTTGTCAGGGGGCTGAGCGAGGAAGTGATTTAAAACAGTAGATGATTTAAAAATCAATGTTATTTCATGATATATAAACACCTTCCTCCTTCCCCTCTCAGACAAGGAATGAGCAAGGAATCTTCATGAGGAATTTGGGAAAGGTTTTAAACATAGATCAGGGCACTCATCCTGATGTGCTCCACTCAGTTCTTGGCTCTGCATGGTTACTCAGTGTCCAGCTTTTTGTACTGAAAGGGAAATTTATGACTTTCGTGCTTTGTTCATTCCCCTTTCACATAATACTCCTTGAGACGGTTCTGAGGATAAATCCGTCTTAAGCCTTCAAACATAAATCAGAGTTCAGGATGACGTGCACTCAGAAGATGTCAGCTGTCCATAGCTTGTGTCTGCAGCCTTAGCAGCAGTGAACTGCTTGCTGCACGTTCAGAACAAACCTCTTTGCTCTCAACTGCAAATTCTTTCCCTGGGTCAGTACAGATCCATGGAAACACAGCATATGATGCATCAAGAGTTAAAGTTTTTAATCTAATTTTATGTGAGTCTCTGTTTGGTTGCCATCCTTTGTCTGACAGTTACTGTGCAACGCACAGGCAGTACTTGCAATGCCATTTGTGTCACTGCACTCGTTAGTGTGTGCCATTCTGATCTGAGAAAACACATCTTTTGCAAAACATTTAGCAATAAACATGGCCTGAGCCTTGAGTCTTATGTCTCGTCTGCACTTCAAATTCCTGAAGATTTCTTGCATTTAGCTCAAGGCTTAGAATCACAATATCTTTACCCAAGAGAAAAAAGAGGGTTTAGTTTGATCAGTCTCATAGCTCGGGTACATGCTTGGCAGTACCACCCACAGGCATAAGTGTGCCCAGATGCCAAGAGGATCGATTCTGAGGGCAGGAATGGGGCAATGGGCATTTCAGACATCTGGGCAAGCAAGTGCATCAGTGGCTGAGGAGCTCTGTAAATGAGGTGTGACCTGACCACAGACCACACAGCCATTTCAAAATGGTTTATTAAAAAAGTGAACATTTCATGGCTCTTGCAAGCAAGCCCACCCACAGAAGACGGGAGTCAAAGCACTGCACAAAGGTTTGGGTGCCTGTTCCTTGTCATCACTACTGCCTGTTTCCACGCTGCCAGAGGTTGTTATCTTGTGCTGTCTCCTCCATAGATTATTGCACCAAATTTTCACACTGGAAATTTTCATACATCAAGACAACAAAGCTGTTTGGACTTTTTGAGAACAGGGGCAAGGTTCTCTAAGAGTTCTCTGGAAATCACATAATGGAACACTGTTCAGTCTCTCTTTTTCCAAGCAGATCTCCCCTTTTCATATACTACATCCTTCTGAAGTCTAGAGGGTCACTTCTCAACTTTGGAGGTCAGTTTGTCCAGATCCAATCAGAGCCTTTCCTAGTTCATATTTATTTAACGTTGCTGTAACTAATCACTGTAGCTTTCTTTCCATTAGTCACTCAGTTTAAAAGTAGACATTTGCTGCATCTGGATTTGTTCCAAGACACATATTTCTGGCTTTTTAGATAGAATAATTTTCTCTGTTTGTATAATATTTCAGAGGAGTTATATAATTAATTATTTCTTATCTTGATCAATGTGTTACCAAAATGGAAATCATACCCGTCTTGCAGCTCACTCTTCAGGGATTTTTTTTCCATCTAAGAACCTACAATAAAATAATTACTTTTTCAACTAAAATAAATATTGCTTAGCTCAGGATCCTCTTCTGAGAGCAAGATGATTTGAAGTTTTTCCAGTATAGTTCTCCAGAGAAAAATGTGTCAGACTTTGCTGGTCAGGGAAATGGATGATTTGACTAAACCAGTAGCAGTGACTGGCTCCTGTGTGTTTTGCATGGAAATCACAAATTTACCACTTGATTTGTGTTCTCCTTCTGCAAATTATGTTCCAACTGGCTTTAGCGATGGATGCTGGACAAATTTCTGATGGATCAAATGCTCCATGAAACAATCAGCTGACCTGAAGTCTGGAGGAGAGACTGGAAAGTTGATCAAAATATTTTCAAGATGTGGAACTAGAAAAGGAGACTGGGATCTGGTCGGTCACAGTGAAATTTTTATTGTTGTGAAAAACTGTATTTCTCCTTTGGTCATCAATTGAACAGTGGTGGTAACCCAGCTTCTCCATCAGCTGTTTGCCCAGTTAACAGGGGTATCAATTTGCAGTAAATTGGAGATAAACTTGAGACTTAAGTTGTTCAATCTGAATATTGATCATCTTAACCACTTTGGAAATGGCCACAGGTGATAATGAGAGAGGTACAAGAGAAGTGACCGAAATAAAGTGGTTTTCTTGAAATGAGTGTAGTTGAGGGTCCGTTTGGCAGACACTGTGGCAGGAGACGCAGGAGAGCAAATCATTCTGCTTGGAAGGGAGAAGCCTAAAAAGTTACAGAATATGGAGACCTAAAGGACTCCACAAGAAGATGTTAGTAAGCTGTCCTGGGTATGTGTCAGCCTGGCTATCTGCTGTGAGCTGTGGCTTGCAGGGACTAGTGTCTGGTGTCTTTATTGTTTGCTCCCAATCATAGACTCTTTTTGCTATCACTTTTCCTTCCACAACCTGTACAGTGCAGTTATTTGAGGAAGGAGGTTGTCTTCTCTTTGTACTGCTGTGCATGGGAACTCCTTGCTGCAAGACACCCTTGAGACACATCACTGGTTTAAAATATTTCTCCAAACCTCTTAACTTCAAATCTTTTGCAGATCTCTTCTCTTACAGCATGTGTGAAGTGTTGTAGGACAGAGCTGGAAAAGCAACTCCCCTCTGTGTCTCTGCACCACTTTGCAAGGGGGAGCTTTGGTGCATCTTGGCAATTCTTGTCTGGAGGACAGGAACTGTGAAATGGTAACAGCTGCAAGAAAGCAGGTACAGCTTCCTCGGTCCCCTACACCAGAAAAAAAAAAAAGAGAAAGTGGATTCAGTGTGCATCCATGATGGATTGTGTGCAGCCATACACTGGTGAAGATCACAGGACCCAAAAAGCTCTGCTCCCTGGGGATCATCAGCAGCTCTAAGGGGACACCAGTACAGTGGGATGAGCTTGGGCTGCGCTGCCTTTGACTCAACCAATGCATTTTCCATCACCACTGAATGTACGCCCCAAGTACCAGTTGCTGTAGGAATCTTTGCTGGAGTGTCCCGGCTTTCCTGCTGCAGGGTCTGGGTTGAGGCTGATGGGCTGTGGCGGCAGAGCACGGCTGTCTCAGACGGCTGACAGCCTGGCCCCTGGGGTTTGCCATTCTACTGGTGCTGGGTTTTGGAAAGATTTTACAATGTGTGCCTTCCAGCAGGTCTTTGAACCCTGTGGCTGGAAGTGATGAATGGGTGGTCAGTGAAAAGACCTAGAAAAAAATCACTGATTCAATTATGAATGAAATTGGCCTAACCAGTGCTATTAAAACAAATATTTTGCCTTGCACTGACTAGGGAAGGGCGTGATTTTACAGCTGTGTCCACAGCCAGGGTGATGTAAGAGCCCAGGGATGTTTCTGATGCAAGACAATTCAGTTAAAGTTGAGCAAAAGCTGTCGCTGAATGTGGGAACATGTTCTTGGTGATGAAATACCCTTAGTCAGAAGTAGTCTTTTACTTTTGGGTGATTTAATGAAGTACTGGAGAACACATCCCAGAGAAATCTGCCATAATTTTTCAGATCTCAGTCAATCACTTCCTTCCTTTTCTTTCTCTCCCTGGCCAATTATTAATTTTTAAATTTTTATTATTTTTATTATAATTAATAATTAGTAACAATAATTGTTTTATTATTATTACTAATCTCCTACAACTTTCTGCACTGTTGTTAGCTATTTGTGCCCCTTGGGCAGTGGTAGTTTAACTCTGCATAGCACACACCTCAACTACTTTGAACAGTAAAGTGTTTTACTGGGGTGTCATTTGAACTCCCCGACTGACCTTCAGGTGAGCACTGTGATGTGAATAAGGGTGTTCGTGTCTTTCCAAACAAATGTTCCAGGATCTTAGCAGAGATGAGAATATGCCACTTCAGAGATTCTGCTCACTCTGTGTTTGGAAGGAGCTCAGAGAACTGAAGAGGCTTCAAATATGAAAGCAATAGTGTCTGTCGTCACTCCCCGTAAGGGAGCATGTGTCATCCTGTGAAGCACTGGTAGGGAGCAGTCTGTCCCATACTTGCAGGGAGACCTTGGAGGACATGTTCAGCTCAAAGCTGAGTACTCAGTCCTGTAAGTCACTGGAGCTCATTGAACAGGGACACTGGGTGAAGGTCTGGGTGTGAGCGAAGAGCGGAGCACAGTTCCACATTGCACATCCATTCAGCAGTTCCCGCAGAGTTATGGGACTACTACTGGTGAAGGAGGGTGTTCACTGTGCTTCACAGGCATTAGGGTTCCTAAGAGTGAGTAGGAACTGTCATGAAACTGCACCTGAATATTATCTGTGTAGATGGTTGTGGTGGTAGGGCCCAAATATGTCACATTTTTAAGACCATTCACACTACCTCTGTTCTTTTCCTGCAGGGCAAAACAAGTGGGAAGGCGATGGACTCATGGTGGTGGGCACCCACTGAAAGTGCAGGGAGCTTGTTGACTCCCTCCTGGTGTTTCATTGGATGGTAAGTTCCCTCTCTCCTCTGGGTTTTATGGCGGAAAAACCTGTCCTTGTTCTTGCAGATTGACTGGAAGTGTAGTAGGTGACTCAGGTGAGCCCCAAGAAGCTGTCAGAGTTTCTTAGTCATAAAATGATATTCTGAAGATACAGTGATCCCTGCCCTCTGTGTGCATCCTATGCTCAATAACTTTTTTAGAACAGTAAGAGTGTCCAGCAAAGGACATTGAACAAGGATCATCAAGCATTTTGAGATGCACAATTTCTCATAAAAATAGGTTTAAAAAAAAAAAAGCTAATAGATTTTACTTTACAATAGCTAACTCCTTTCCAAAGCACTTCCAAGCTCATGGGAAACCTGATATCTAATAAATGTTCCTGGACAGAGATTTCAGATTTTGACACCATCATACCAGGAACGCTTGGCCCAATGGAGATGAGTGGTGGTGACTGATGTATCTCACTACTGATATCCAAAAAAGAATGTTTCAGAAACTCTCACACAGGGCAGGGTGGCCTGCTGGGTAGTGTAAGGCTATGTATGATGGCTCTTAAGTGGAGAAGTGGTGTAAATGTTAGGTGTTGAATCAAGATAGTTGTTCTGAGCTGTCAGTGATCCCTTGTGTGACTATAGCCAAAATATTTAAGAAGCCTATGTATTCCCTTTCCTGTCAGGATGGTCAGTGATACCCACCTTAGTAAAATTCTAGGAAGGATGAGAAGTGTAAAGCAAGACTCACTGAACAGGATTATGAAGGAATCACATAATCAGAATTCACCACCTTTACATTACAAAACAATTCTCAAAATCATGCAAGAGCCCAAAATGAGGGTCAGGAGAACTAAAATTCATACCGAACTCTAAGGGTCATGTTTCCCCCTTTACAGCCTTCTCTCTGCTTTATAGCATCAGTGTGCATGGAAATCCAGGAAGGTAAATACTCTTCTGCTTGTTTCTGTTTGTTTATTTGAGCTCTGTGCTGCTCTGAAGTTGAGGGAGTGCTGCAAGACTGGCCTCATAACTCATGATGTGCTTGGCAATGAAAGGATAAAGGGTAAAGCTCATAACGTCTATTTGAACAAGTGACAGAGTGGATTTGGATGAATGATGGATGTTATGAAAACAACTGCTTGTTTCTCTGTGTGTATTTTTGTGCCTGTGTGCAGTCTGTCCTCCATTTAGTGACTATGCTAAAGCTGGCAATGGGAGTAATTGTGAGGTGTTTTTTTTTTTTAAAGCATAAATCAGAAAAGAAAGGTCATTCTTTTTTGTGCTGATTATACTCAAGCTACAATATCTTCTCTAAAAATGTTTTGAAAAACTCTATGTCAAGACATACAATAAAATATTAGAGTTCAAACCTAAATAACAAGAAGAGTTTTGCTATCTGCTGCAGCTGCTGTACCTGCTGTACCTTAAGCCACATGAGTTTCTTTTCAGGGATGTCCTTTTCACCATTTGAAAAGGATCCCCTTTTTCTCCTGCTGCCTGAAGAATGCTTGGGAGAAACAGAGCAGTCAAAGGAATTAAAGAGTGAGGCTCACTTCATCCCCTAAAGAACTGAATTTTTTTCCCCACTTGCATTTTACTCTGCAGTGACTAGTGTGGCACTAAGTGTTGTCTACCCATCTAATTTTATACATCTCTGCAAAACGTCTGGGCCAAGATTTCTTGAGAAGGAGGCAAGTCCAAGACCTATCTATGTTTGAGGATTTTGGAACTAAACCCAACCACAGTAGCATTCTCAGGGGTTCCCATTAGTATGGAGTTCCTTGGGATTGTCAGACTCACTTGACTAAACTGTGGTTCTTCCATCTCATTCCGAGTCTAACCACCTAAGCACGTTAGCCACTGATTTAAACTGCTTCTGAAAGCTCAAAAACCAAAGTCAAGCCCTTAAATAAATGCACTCACAGACTAATCACATGTGGGATGCAGGGGGTGAAGGTCAAAGATGCAGCTGGCCAGCACAGAGGCACCCAGAACATGTGCTCATGAAAAATTGCTGCTGGCCCCAGGAGGGAGAAGTCTCATCCCCACAGTACCCCCAGGGTATCTTCCTTACTAGCCATCTCCTCTGAGTTACCTGAGGTGTAAATGACTTTTGCTTTAAACAGAGTATCAAATTTAACACAACAATAGTGAGTTTAAAACCAGACAGTAGTGAGTTTAAAAAGAAGATATGATAAATAAGACACTGAAAATTGTTTCATAATAAGCACCTGGGGCCACCATAGAGTCAGGGGAGGATCTATGCAGGCTGTATGTTGTAACTTGCTGGATTAGTTGCTGTATGTTGTAATTTCTCCTAAAGATATTCCTGGAAACCTGAACAAGAAATGCTGAATTCTTTAGTGACAGACATCTAAAATCATGCACTGTTAAATTTCATTCATTAGCTTATCACCTCAATAACACACATTTGCAAGTGGCCAGCCTGTCATTGGCCCTACTAGTTGAGAGCAGCTCCAGGGAAAAATGAGGAATACCTTAACCTCTGACTTGGATTCCCCTTTTGAGGTGTTTGGGGCACAGAATGTGGTACGTTGTGAGGCCTGAGCTCCCCTCAGAAGGGCTGGTTCCAGTAAATGGGTTGTGTACAAGCAAACTTCCTGGCATGAAAATGATTTTGACTTTGACAAATAAAGTGAAAAAATATGTATAGAAAATGTTTTCTTTCACATTTTTTCCACTGCCGTTCTCTCCTCCCCAGAGTAACAACCCAAGTTAAAGTACTTCTAACTAGGAATTTTCCATTCATAGTTTACCTCTCCTGCACCCTCATTTTGCTTATTTGTTTAGTAGAGAAGAGAATATGCAGAGAAGAACAAACAGGGATAAAAAACAAATGCTGAAATGTAGCATTTTGCTCCTCTGAACTGGGCTCACACTAGGGAACATGTGTGATAATTAATTTCCTTCTATATGCAGGAGAGTGGATGAGATTCCCTCCTGGCCTGGCTTCCCATGATACTGGCAATCTATCTAAAGCACATGAAATCTTTTAAGTAAGGGCAGTTTCTGGAGCTGGAGAAACCTGGAGGTCTTGCTTTTGCCCAGTGAGCATGATATTGGTCAGTGAGTGTGATACAGGTGTGCAAGGAGCAGGTGTGAAGGGAGTAAGGAAGATTGTATTTGTCACCACTGACAGATGGTGCTGGGTGTAGGGAGACAGTTAAAGGGTCTTCTTTCTCAGGAGACTGCACTGAACCCAACTTAGGTCACTCTTTCTTCCACTCCCATGAGTTTTCCCACAGCAATAGCGTGGTCTGTTTATGAAGGACAGAAACCATCTCTACTTTAGACCAGTTTCTAGCCTGAAGGCCAGACCTGTCCCTGTAAGGGCAGATGTGGGTGAGGGTGCAGGGTTAGTACACTGTGCAGGAGCCACCCACGTTCAGGTGTCTGAACTCCTGGTGGAGCAGGGACCTGCTGCTTGCACCTCAGGGATGTGTGGCACTGCCCATTCCTCTGAGATGGTTCCTGGTACATCCCCACTCACACAGTGCCTCTTCAGCATTGCCTAGGGTGGGCAGACAGAGGTAGATGCTGGTGTGGGCACACCAGACAGACTCAGGAACAGCAGGTCTGCCCAGGAGCCCTGCCAGGAGTCAAGACAGGGAGTTTGGGTGAGCTGAATCACTCTTTTACTGCCTTACCCACCTATCTGGTACTTGTCATGCCTAACCAGTTTGGGTGCCTAAAGCAGACGGTTTTGGCATCAGCCTCCTGTGGAGGTTTGTTAGGTTCAAGTCCCTGATCTGGTGGACAGTTAATTATCTGTACAAAACTGAAAATCTTCAACTGAGAGGGCTGAAAAAGCCAGCAGTCTAATGAGCACTTGGTGCCTCTGAGAGCCCAGTGCCCCAGTCCCCTCTGCAAACCACAACAAACACAACTAATCTGATCCTTAATCCCTTTCATCCTAGGTGAGAGCCCCAGCCACAGCCCTGTGGGCTGTCTGCCTGTCTCTCTGCTCTTTCATTTAAAGGAAAACTGTAAAATAGCTCTCTTTCTCTACATATGTAAATGGGAGTAATTTCTGAAATCCCGGGAATATTTGCAAGGCAGGAAAAGTGTTTCCTGCTCAGCCACAGCCATAGGTTGCAATCACAGCCTTCTGAGGCCAAGCACAGGCCCTCTATAATTGGTTTGCTTTTATTAATGTATTGTAATATTTTTTTTAACTTCTAAAGGTTTTTTTCAGTGTGACAGCAGCCCCAGACCTGATGAATATACCTTTGCGTGCAGTTCTGTAAGTACACTATTTCTAGGTTAACAGTCATGGACTTAAAAGCTAGCTGAGATCTTGAAGGAAACTTTATTAAAAATAGTCTATCTGTCTGAAATAAGAGCCCAGAGTTTGCAATGTAAAATAGTTGCTTATGAAAAATGCATTCTTCATAAGTGAAACAACATAATCCTTCCGGCGAGAAGCCAGAAGTTGGGCTTCTTTTCCAGAAACTGTCAAAAAGCAGACAACAAAAAAATGCCTGTCACATTTATAATTCCATATTCTGTGCGACTGTGTGAGCAGATTAACTACAGATCAGGAAGACAAAACTTCCAGCGCAGTTCAAAGAACACAGTCTGAGCAGGACATGGGGGAGAGCCAAAGTTTTTCCTCCCTGCTTTAGGCACCCAAGGACTCCGACTGTATTTGGGGGCCACGTGTGTTCCCACCTGTAGGCAGTGGTGTCATGCACAGCAGGGAAGATAGCAGTGTGTGGACACATTCATGGAGGACTGTCATTTGGAATTGGCTTTATTGTCCCTTTTGTTGTTATATAAAGCTGCTGAGAGTGAGCATTAAGAAGGTGGGTTTAGAGGTGTATAAAAGTTGTTCTTGAACAGCAAGTAGTTCAAGTTGCTGGGTAGTTTTCATGTGACACATGAAGGGGAAATTTCCTTGTCACTCAGAATAGATTTTTATTCTTGCCAAAATTTGATGTTATTTTTTTCTTTTGTTTTCTTCTTCATTGGAAAAAAAACCAAACAAACAACACCAAAAACCCCGGAACTGGAAAAACTAAGTTTTGTAGTTTAGATGCTTTGCATCTTCCTTTTTCACCCTGAAGGAAAAAATACGACCCTGAAACCAGCCCTCTGATGTGCAGACATTTCCTTAGCCCAGGGAATGATGTGAACTCCCATTTCCTGCGTCCTGGGGTTGTGTGTTATGGGAAAAGACACTCCAGTGGAGGGTGGGAATGGGGCTCTCCACCCCACAGGGCTGTGAACACTATCCCAGTGCGGCACTCTTGAGTGGGGTGAGGCTTGACACCACTTCAAGATTTCTCAGTGACTAATTTAGGTGGCTCCTTGCCCACTGGGCTGGTTTGTGGCTCCTGTTTCCAGGAAACTCTATTTAGGGAGCCCAAACGCCTCACTCAGCTCTGCTGTTGGAGACAGTGAGTGTCTGGGAACTGACTGCTATGCACCTGAGTGCTGTGGCACCTACACCCTTTATGGATCCTGTCCCAAGTGCCTGTATCTCCTTAGAAAAGTGGATTTGGGCTCCAAAAGTGCTTAATGCTACTTGGGTCTTTACCAGAACTACTGACAGCGTCAGTTCCTGCTATGTATAACCAGGCACATGTGATGTTGAAAATAGGGAACTCAGTACAAAACACCTTCCTCTTCCTGACATCCTCAAAATTCTACTCATTTTGCCCTGGCTTGCAGGCATGGTGAAGGGTCCATGAAGGGTCTACTGCTTAATTGTGAATAACTCTTGAAAAAAGGATGTTGGTTTCCAACATCTCGTGTTTCCTGCATGTGTTCTTCATCTGCAATTTAATATTCCCTCTTAACCACTGCAAATCTATTTAATCCGTTTGGTTATAATAGTGCTATTAATCCTGATTAGTGTTTTCCTTTGTTTTATCAGAGTAGAGTGTACAATACTTTAGGAACTGAGAGTGGATAAATTAATAAACATTGTAAATAAATAAGGGCATTGCAAAGTCAGCAGGATGGGTCACCAGCGGGAGGAAAATGCTTGCACGGCTGGAGAATGACCCTTGTGAGGAACATTGGAGCAAACCAGCTTCTCACCAGCCACAAAGGCTGTAGCTAAGACATATGATATTGAAGGGGCACCAAGGTCTCTGTAAAACCATGGTCAGATAGGGAGGAAGCTCTTAGAGACAGATATTCTGACCCTGAGAAGTGACCTGCAGGCTGTTACTCTGCTGTTCAGTAGATCACTGTGTTGTGAGAGGATTGCTTGTCTTTCAGGGAACATCCTTTTTTTTTTTTTGTTGTGCATAACAACAGTTGCACAGGTTTAGGAAGGTCTGGCTTTTAGGACATGAGTGTGAACTAGGGTGACTGTGGTAATAAAAAAGCAAACAAAAAAAATTATTTTTCTGAAAGCAGAACTGCAGCAGTTGGCAGAACCTAAGTGTGTGTTATTTTGCATCAGGTTTACAAGTTAGACCTGAGCCATAATCCCTCCAGACAACAATTCTGCATTTCAGAATGACTGTTCTGTAACAAGTGCCACATCATCTTATTTATTCTCCCCTAAGAAGTGCTTTGGTCCTTGGCAATGACAACTGTATCAGAAAAGTAGTAAAAAATCCTTAGATTAACTATATTTAGTATTTCCTAAAATCAAAGTATTGCATTGATTCACTTCCTTTTGTTTTGAGGTATAATTACATGTGCGAAATTGTGCTCAGGAAAGTGATTGAAAGAAATTTGCCCTCTAGAGAAAAAAGTAGGAAAGACTAAAAGGCTTGCTTTTTTTTCACTTTGCCTTTTTTTTTTTTTAATCTGTAAAACAATGTTCTTTTAATCTAAAGAGTGTGGCATTAAATTGCAGTGCTGGAGACATGAAGCAAAACTAAATAGAAAAGCTACTTTAAAGGGAGACTGAAACTGACGATGAGAAAAGTTGGTGAGAAAAAAATGCAGAGGAGGAAAGTCGAATCACGCTCCAGCCTTACTTGTTTGAAAGCTTTGAGCCCTTTCCTCTGAGATTTTAAAGCATGTCACCATGGGGGAGAGGGCCTGAGAGGCGAGGGTCAACCTTATGATAATGAATTAAATTTCAAAAGAAGGTCTGAAATATCCGAGTGTCTGTTTGGATGTTAATTGCAAAGCAAGATTAGTGCTATGAAAGTATTAGCAACCTAGAAAATTCCCAAATAAGGCTGTTCAGACAATCCTGAAGTACCTCAATATTTTTTGTAGCTGTTGTGCCAGCGCAACTGGCACGGTCTTGTTTCTCCTGCAGTAAATGTCAAAATGGACTCTAATGATATGCTGGTTTCATTTTAATAAAGAAGGAGAGAATTAGCAATATGGCAGTCCCTTGCCTGAAATGCTCATCCCACTGTGGAAGGGATTGAGTTTGTCAGTCCTCTGAATCAAGCACCTGTCTGCCCAAATGTGTTGTATGTGGAATCTGGTGTGCCTCTGAAGACGAAAGAGAATCATCTTGCTTATACTCAGGATTCAGGTTCCAACCACAAAGGTTGAAACTCAGTATTTTCACAAGGTAAAAGCCTGGTTTCCAGCAGGGCTTTGATGAAAGCTGGTGCAATACACAAGCACAAGGGTTGTGTTTCGATGGAGGTGCTCAGTCCTCAACAGAGAATCCTACACAGACTTCTCATGTGCATTTGGATCTTCTGCTATGAACAGTTCCTGCTGAGCTTCAGACACAGCCCATTTTACTTGCGCCTCGTCTGAATCCGTGGAGGTACTCTGGGGACTTTGAAAACGTACTTTTATTTATGGAGTAAAACTTCTCTGTGGTAATACTGCTCCAAGTCATCTGCTTTGAAAAGTCCTCTCACCAGTTTTTACTCACTCCTGCCTCCATCAGGATTCTGGAAATACAGTGTATGGGAATGTGATTTACATCTCCATGCAGCGAGTGCCTCTGGTGTCAGCGCTACAGAAAATGAAATCTCTGCAGAGTAAATTGAGTTATAAGATTTGGCAAGGTGGATGTGTAAAATGAAAGATTAACATTTGGGAAGATGTATTCCTTCCTACAGTGTATGCCTGGAAGTCTAAGGAGTGGTATGAACTTGAAAATCAAGACTTAAAGAGGGGTTAATTTTTTCAGTAGCTATCATCGCTTCATGCTTCCTTTTTGGTGTTCACCATTTCATTCAACCAGAAGATCATGCTTCCACATCAATCTTATACAAAACAACGATCTGGGGATGTGAGAAAAAATACACCTGAAATCCAGATCTAACATGAAACACTGAGTATTTCTACTGACA